>OX276339.1:7034575-7634575 GCA_946251815.1 Dasysyrphus albostriatus
AGGAAATCAAGTTGAGGTCAATAAACGGAACTTAAATATCAACGTTGCAGCGCAGGTCTCAAATGAATCTGAAGTAACAATAAAGGACTTACAACAAATCATAGAACTGTCAGCAGTCCTGCCTAGGAGCAAAAAAGTAGCAGCAAAATATCATTCACCATGGTACTTTGGAAAATGCGAATCAAGAAGAAAGATATCATTCGCTCTTTTGAAGCTTTTCCAAGATTATACTTCCGAATGTTTAAAAAAAGAGTACTTAGAAGCAAACTGAGCATAAAAATGCTTATGCAAGCTCAAAAAAGAAAATTTTGCTAAAAAACAGACGGAGATCTTAATCAACTGCAAAAGTTCCTCAGACTTTTGGAAAGCTATTCAAAATATCAAAGGAAAACAATTTACTTTAGATATTCTTTTAACTACATCGTTACTCCGAGAATATTTTGAGAATGTAGTGAATGCCGAAGTCTGCGAACAGGAAATGCAGTACGCTAGACCCGCTTTTCAAAACGAAATCTTAGACTGCGATATAACACTTTCTGAGGTAAAGTCAACAATCTCCAAATTAAAAAACAATAAAGCACCTGGATGTGGTTTTCCGCAGAGGGACAGGACGCTTAGCTGGAAATGAAAGATGGTTCTATGGAGCAGATCAAATTGAGACTGTAAAGGAGTACCCATACTTAGGCTTCACGATAAAAAGTAACCTGAACTTAGAAAAGCACCTGAGCAAGAAATCGTTGACTCCCAAAAATTCAATTGGTACAGTTTGGCGAAATGTGTACGGAAACAAGAATTTGTCTTTGAGTACAAAATATAAAGTCTTTGCAGCCACATCCAAAGCAATCATGCTTTACGCAGCTCAATCTTAGGGATGGCATCAGTATAAACTACTGCGATTCTACTTAAAACGCCAATTCCGACTCCCTGACACAACCCCAAACTACATGCTTCTAATCGAAACAGGCCTATCACCTCTCTATCTCACGTCCTTAAAACTCCACTTCAACTACATTGTTAAACTCATGTATAGCCGACTGAAAAAATTGCTCGAAGAGTCGCGGTTGCAATTATTAATTCAAAAACTGCTTGGTTCGAAGAATGGGAAAATATAGTTGCAGAGTGCACGCTACCTTTTGATTCATCTCTAGAAAACTTACCAATGTGGAAACCATACCTGGAAGAGTTGTAACAAAAGTTACACTCAAAAATAAGGAATGACAGCATTGAACAGGCAAAGAGCTCAATATACAGGGAAACGTTTTCCAATCTCAAATACAATCTTGGTGAAACTACGAGTAATTATTTTAATGACCGCTATAATGGAGAACAAATATCAATGATTTTTCGAGCCAGAGGAGAATTGCTTCCCCTTAACTTCATACCACACCGAAATGATCTACTACTTAACTGCTCCATGTACAACACTCATGAAAGAGAAAACGTTTTGCACATTATTTCAAAATCCCCTATGTTGGTAGAAATACGGCGACAGATATGGCAGACAAACTATTTAGACCAAGCAGAATGTATGGCAATATAAAATGGAAACGATTGGCAAAAACTAATAAAATTTATAAAGTATTCTTTAATATACAGAAACAAGATAGTGAGAGAAGATTTTTAATTCCAAAGTTAAAACTTGAATAACGTAAAATTATTCGAAATTGTTACAAACAAGCTCTCACCTGGCTGACGGCTCTTTTAGCTATGCCTATAGAGATTTAAGAACATTATTTAAAAATTGAACTTGTAAATAATTTGAGCAATAATAAATCAACCCTATCTATCTATCTGGTTCCTTTTAGTTCTTTCAACCATTTTTAAATCCTTTTATGACCCAAGAATTCCATTTCATTACTTTTTAAATCGTTTTTATTGTGTCTTCTTAGCAATTTTCCAACGAAATATTTCCTGCGAACTGTCCACAACATCAGGACACATCCCACAAATTCGCTCGAATTGAACATCAAATTTTTTAGCAGCCATTTTACTGGTTTATTTCTTATGACACTCATGTGATAGAAATGACAGCCATGAAGATTCGTCGTAGTTCGCTATTCGCAGCTCATGGGAAAGGCACTTCACTGCCTGTAAAGAAGGCATGACGGAACTGGAACATATGTCAAAAATGCTGCAGTAAGAGTTTAAAATTGTTCAATTCTGGCAGCTCCAACTGCAGCACTTTTGACAGTTCTTCCAGCTCCTTTAATTTTATTGATTCAATAAAAATCACCTATGGCTAACTAATTAATGAGGGTGATTAACCATTTATCACTTTTTCCAATTGAAGTGCTTATATCCTCCAGTATGACCTTGAAAGCATGGACAGTAAAAACATGTGCTAAAAATCTTTTTATTACCTTTAAAACAGTTCCAGTTGATTGTAAATCAATTACCGACAAATAGGTGAAATTAATTGACCTTTTTCGATTATCAACCGAAGGTGCTTTGATCTCGGAGTTTAATTAGTTAACGTTCTTTTTTTTTTGTTACAAAAGTATAAAGTGACAGCACTGGCATTCAATAAAAAAAATCTAATTCACTGCAAATATTTGTTATTTCTGTAATAACAGTACAAAGTGGGAACTATGGCTATCAACATAAACAACAACAAAAATCCACTCACCATGCAAATCCATAAAAATTATCACAAGGATCAATGGTCATGTCCAACGATTTAAGTATCTCGCTTGCGGCAAAAATGCAATACTTGTTGAGGCAGGGTCCTTCTGACGAGGATGACGAAGATGACGATGAAATAGGTGGTGTATCTTCTAACTGCTGATTTCCCACAATCGTTTTGTTTTTATGATACGATTTTTTGATATTTTCCGCAACTACTGGGAGTTGCTTAAGTTTCGGTGGTGAGGTTTGTGAAACTATTTGAAAATTGTACTTTTTTCTTTTTTTTTTGTTAAGGCTTAGTATACAGTTCTTTAAAAAAATGAAGTAAAATAAACTATAAGTACGTATTATTGCTACTGTCATTGTTTTGTTGGAAAAAGCCTTCCATTATATGGTATATGTTTGATCCAGTTTTTTAAGTTAAATCAGAGTAAATTCATCTTGCAAATATCTTAAGCCCGGTACTCAAGATTGTTGAATTTGAAGTGTGACTCTTAAGCAGCGTCTGCATTATGTTGAATTGCATCAATTTACATCGTTGATTGACAATATTGAATAAATGAGGACGTGGTGCAGCAATGCAAACACCAATAAAACGCTACAGTCACTTTTATATTCAACCCAATTCCAGCGCCACATAAGTTCAAACTAAACGAAACCTTATCTCAACTTTTATTTCCACATTTTTACTGACTTTTTTATCGACACTTTTGGGTTTGTTGTTGTTTGCCAAGAGAAATTTTTACTGAGTTAGCTATAACTTTTCAATAAAACACTGCTATTTTTGGCCCGAACGTAACCTGATTCTAATGGAGAGTAATTTACAAAGTTTGTTCAATAGAACAATTGGCATTAAGTATGGGCGTGTTCCTAAACACATTTGCAAGCCATCCGTTTTTTTTTTTTCAATTATGGCAAACAACGTGCATAAATTATAGCACAAATATTTAACAACAGATGATAGTCTACAAGTCAACACTGACACCTATAGATACTATAGCATGTAGTTCGGCAATGTAAACCAACAATGTTGATCAGCATAGTGTGGACCCTGCCCTAGGAAAACATCTTCTGACTATTGAAATCGAGATAGCATCTCACTTTTCATAGTCATATCAAGATTTTTGACACACATTCGTTAGAAATATTAGCTCAGTTAACTCACCTAATTTGGTTTGACGACTCGGAGACTTAAGACGTCGTTCACATTGGACCGGAAAACCGTACCGTATAGATAAGATTTTTGGAATGTTTGGAATGGAACAACACTCTGGGTTGTGGAAAAATATTTCCTACGTGAAGGTTGGCAGACCTTATAGGGATGTGTTCGTTTTGTTTTGTTTTTACTAGTCACCCCTAGGTGACTTGGCAAATTTAGATAAGATCTATCTGTCAAAGGGTATGAAATTCGATTGATGTTCAATAAGCATTTGAAAAAAGAAACAAAATTTTCTTAAGCTCATAAATATCATTGCCAATGGAAGCACTAATTCCAGATTTGAACGACTGACAAATTGTCATAATTTCGTCTATTTTCTTAATATTTATCATTAGGAGCGGGTAAACGACAGTTTTGTGACATAAATTTGGACTAATTTTTAAATCCAGCTTAAACGAATAGCCATCTTTGTATTTGCATTTTAAGTAAAATAAATGGTTTTCAAATTTTATTTTTCTTAAATAATTATTTTTATTAAACCGACGTTCAGTTGTATTTATAGCTCAAGCCAAGTGTAATGCTTTTTAGCATTATTATTCACTACTCTGAGAAAAATTCAATCTTATTACAGCGAAGTTAAATATTAAAAAAAAAAACATGGTAATGTTTTTTTACTCACCTCAATCTTTTAACCCATATATGCTCGTAAACATTTCATTTTAACTCTTATTGTACTTGACATAATAATACTTTTACAACATATCCCTAAACTTATTTCAAAGTGAATTGGATTTAGCAAGGAATTTTATTTATTTGTTTTTGATTATAATCAACTAATTACGACAAAAGGTAGTGCGAAAGGGCAAAAAAGTGAAACGAAATAATTTAAGGAATATAATTTTCACAGGCGCGATAATGCAAATTTGAACAGGTGCCATTGGAAACCATTTAAAATTTTTAAATGTTTTTCAATAACGGATACCAACTTTGAGATTTTAACTAAGATATAAAAGAGAATATATGTTTGATTCTGGCTTGCATTGCTGCGCTGGCCATAAGTTGCCAGTAAAAAACGCCTATAACTGACTGAGCTACCAACTAGGATTTCACACCAAAACAAGGACCGAAATTTATTTTAGTTCAACAGATCTGTATACTTAACTTAAGGAAAAAAATCTTACTTTTTGAGTTGTGCGGTTGGACGTGAAGTATGCGGGTTGTATTGTCATGCGAATGAACTGCTATCAATGTTATAAGAACAAGAATTGTCGCTGCCATGATACCTGTTGTTATAATAAGACATCGTTCTAATTTGTTTCGAGACCGCCATTTTGAAGTTGCCTTAAGGATTAAAAAAAAATATTTCACTTATTTAGGCGGTGCGATTTTTTAGTTATTGTGTTTGCATAAATAAGTCTACATTAGTTTAAGGGTAGCTTAACGCTTAGGATTTTCAGTGGGTACAAAATCGGAATCGCTTTTGCGGTTTTCTAGAGCACGATCATATATAAAATTACAAACAAATGTAGCAAGCGCGTGCAGGCTCATTTAATTCCATTTCATCTATTCAATTTTGCCACCAAAAATCTCAAAACATAGAACTGAATATTCTCGATCTGTGAAACTGTGTAGTAATAAATATGATAACGCCTTCACGCCAAATGTAGTTCTTGAAGTGTGAAAAATGATAACAAAGGTTTTTATTTTCATAAGATAATTCTTAAGTAGTACCTCGTGGCATGATGGTTAGTGCGTAGGACTGTCATGCCGAAGGTCTGGGTTCGATTCCCAGCCGCTGCCACCTAAAAAAAAAAAACAGAAATGTTTTTCCCGAGGTACTGCCTCTTGCGAGGAACTGACAAATCCTCCAAGAGTATACTTGTCATGAATAAGTGCTTCTCATCTAGCCGTTCGGAATCGGCAAAAAATTGTAGGTCCCCTCCATTCCTGCCAACAATACGCACACAGGAATAGTTGAGAGTTGTAAGTCCCTAGGCCCTGGCTCTCCATGAGCTGTTGCGCCACCAAATTTATTTATTTATTTTATGATAGTTCTTTTATCAATTCATTCTGTGAAAACCTGTGAAAAGATAAATGATAAATAGAAACAATGTCATTGGTCTTTCTATGACTTCACGATTACCTTGTACTATGATAGATTGCGAGAGATGAGAAGCATTTCTCATTTTAGTACTTTTTAGCACTCTCTTTGGCAGTTGTTTTAATAGAGAGTTCGGGAATCGCCTTGGGCGTGTTAGTGAAGTGATAAAATGATAAAACTCTGTTAGAACTGATATGATAACTTTATTTTCATTTCACAGATCCTGAATTAACCCCTTGGGGATCCCGAACTCGCTATGAAAAACAACTGCCAAAAAGAAAACTTTAAAGTACTAAAATGAGAAATGCCTCTCATCTCTCTTAATCTCTCATAGTAAAAGATGATTGTTGTGTCCACAGAGAGACCAAGTTGGCTACTTGGTTTTACAATTGTGAGCCACATTTGCTTTGAAAAATAGCCTTTTTCATCCATTTTTCGTTTTCTAAAAGGCTTTCACCAAATAATAGAGTACAAAATTAAATTTTTCTTCAAACTATGTCCTAAAAAACAAATTTTTCTGTCCATAACAGACACATTAATCATTTTGAGCTATCCATTTCACTCCGGAACACTCTAAAGTCGCATACCTGTGCATTCACATTTTAATCGGTGTGTCTAAACTATTGTGCTTGAAAATCACAAAAAGTGTGTCATTGCCTATTTCTTGTTGCTATGAGGGATATAGTTATGTAAGTAGGTAAATTTGATTAATTTTAACTGGCAACAATCATATTGCGACAAAGATGAAACAAGTTTTTCTACCGAATAATGAAGCAATCGAAATCGCAAGTGTGGTCCCACGCTAAGGCCTGGTTCACACGGCAATACACCACATGTATTTTCTGCAGTATAAATTAAAACGGTAGTATAAATCCAAATGGCAAACATACAAATGTCTCGTCGTGGCATGCGCCACTGCTCATTCCCATGGATTTATACTGCAAAATAACGTGAAGTGCATTGCCGTGTAAATCAGGTACTAGATTTAAAATAATTGTCACATGAAGGCCTGCACGCACTGCGATCTTAAATCCCAGGATTTGTTTGCCGCGTGAAATGCGACTTTATATCTTAGCTACCACTGAGAGAGATTTATATAAATTATTTTTAACAATTTTTAAATTAAACAAATACTCACTCTGGACGTGTGATAACGCAAATGGTACCCGGAACTAGAATTAGTTTCTGTCAATTGAATTGCTCCCGTTGAACTTGTATCGTCATCTTGAAAATCTGCGTGTTTGTAACGAGTCATCTGAAAAAAAAGAAAAAAATATAAGAACAAGAAATTGCAATAAAAAAAATACTATTTTCAACACTCACACGTTGGAAATTAAGATAAGAAAGTATTCTATCATTAGATGCTACTCAATTGTGATTTGCGTTTTTGTTTGCGAAAAAATGGATGTCCTGACTTGCTTCATATAAACTTAGCAGGACAATTTTATCAAAAATGCAGATAGAAAAAACTTCGTATATTATAATATACTTATTGTACTATATATAATTATATATATAGTATAATAAAATTTTAATTAGCTGAATTTGAATTTAAAAATGGCCTCAGAACTGTACTTGCACAGCTGTGTTCACTTGGCCCGCAAAAATGTCCATGACCACTTTTGACCACCCTTTAATTTTTTTGGCAACCTACAGTTTTCGAGGAAATCGATTTGAAAATTGATGGGCCAAAAGAACGCTGAGCCTCGAAAATCGTTTTTTTACAAATTTGATTAATGTTTTTTGAACATCAATGACTACGGCTCTGGACCTTTGGTATACAATCCGAAATATCTCTAGATTGTGATAAAAGGTCAATTTCCTGAACAAATATTTTACACGGGTTTAATTTGTTAATAAACAATTGCAGTGAATGTTGGTTATTGAGGTTGTTCCATTTCCGTATTTTGATATCATTAAAGACGGTGGTGGAGTAAGTGTTGCCGAATCTCATGATTTATCATGATTCTCATGATTTTTTACCCCATCTCATGAAATCATGTTTTTTTTGTAAAATCTCATGATTTTTCATATTACTTGCTTGGTTTGTATAGACAGACTTTCTCATGAATTTTTTTTAAATTTCATGATTTTTTTTCCTAATAAAACAAACAAAAAAAAATCATTTTTTTACATTTCAAAATACATACTGGAAATATTCTGTTATACTGACCCATGTAAGAGTTTGTTCATAATTTAAAATGTTCAATAACGACCTATCTAGCTGCTTTGTAATACAAATGTCAGTCCAAAGGAAACGAAGAAAAGAATGTAGGGCAACAATGCACAAAAAAAAAAAACCACCAAACCATTGATCATTTACAGTTATTTTTGAGATTTCATTTGGCAGCAGACAATTCAATCTGAGTTTTAAAATAAAAAAAAAAAAATGGAAAAATATTTAATAAAAAGTAAAAACCAACGTCTGGACCTGTACAAATTGAGAATCAAGTAGGAACACCAAGCCTTGAAGCTGTAATTATAGAAATTCTTGGTCCTGCGGGATCAAACAGCCATGGGACTGTGGAAGAACAAAGTTCTCCATCATCTGCTCCAAAAAATGTTTTAGCCACCCCGAAGAAAAAGCCAAGATATCAACAAATTTACACTAAAAAGTGGGAAGAACTTTCTTTTTGTAAAAATTGGATTAAGGCCAGTGAAAAGGGTAAATTTTGAAGATTTTTATAAGTATTATACCAACCGATCTGCAACTCACTTAGTCGTTTTGTTTATATGTATGTAAATAAGTGTTTCCTCGTTTTAAAATTGTTATACATACATACATACACAAATGTGTATGTTTGTTTTAATAAAAATCTATCAAATACAAGTATTTTCATGTTAAAATTCAGAGTTCTGTTTCTGTTTTGGTAAACACTGAGATAATGTTATTTAAAGCTAGGAAACGTTAAAATCGTGAAGATTGATTATGTATTTAAGAAATAACGACTGTTGCTATTTTCAAGTTTTGTGATTTTAATTTTTAACAAATGTTCTTTGATTAGGTAAAGAATTCACTTTCTGTAAGATTTGTAAAGTGGATTTAAGAACAGTTATGGGTGTGATAAGCCTTCGCCGTCATGCAAACTCAGCAAAACATAAAACAAATTCAAGAATAATTGCCACAACTGTAAGTATCCTGAGTACGGAAACATTTACAAAAACTTTGAAGAAAAAGATTGCGGAAGCTGAAATCAAATTATTTATCTTCCTTGCCGAACATAATTTAGCATTCAAACTCATGGAACATTTGCCAAATCTCATGAAGAATGTTTGCAGTGACTCTGAGGTCACAAAAATATTCAGTGTAGTCGCACTAAAGCAAACTGGAGCACAAAATTTTGAAAATATTTGTTTATTAATGCGAAAAAACAAATTTTCTATTATTATTGATGAATCGACAGATATAAGTGCTATAAAATATTTATGTGTTGTTGTAAGAATGAAATGACGACTATAAGATTCACGATTATTTTTATAAACTTTTAACGTTAGATAAAGCAGGCGCTAAAACAATTTACGACGTTCTAGTTACTAGTTTTAATGAAAATAATATTGATTATAAAACCAACTTAATACGTTTTGGTGCAGATGGAGCTGCAGTAATGATGGGAGTGAACTCATTTTTTCGCACTTTCTTACAGTCTGATGTTCCTAACTTGTTTATAATGAAATGTATATGTCACTCCTTTCATCTCTGTGCTTCATATGCATGTTACAAACTACCGTCTAGTATTGAATATTTATGTCGAGATATTTATAACTATATTCAAAACAGTCCGAAACGCATCGCCGCATTTAAAAAGTTTCAAGCTATTTTGGTGATAAAACCGAATAAAATTTTACATTACTCTCAGGCTTTCAAGGTTAGAAGTTGTAAACTGCATTCTCATGCAGTACGACGCTTTAAAAGCATATTTTAACGAAGCAATAAAAACTGACAACTTATTATCAAGTAAAACCATTTTGAATATGCTTACTGACCCTGTTCATTACATGTATCTATGTTTTCTTAGCTTTGTATTATCTTTCTTTACAAAACTCAATAAATGTATGCAATCAGAAAAGCCAAAAATCCAAGGCATGTACATTGTACATGGAGGTAACAACAGCCTTAAAGTCACTTTTAAGTAATTTCTTAAAGAAAAGTTATATTGAAATTACACATATAAAAAATATTGGTTATGTAAACCCGGAAAATCAACTCAAGTATGAAGGAATGTACTTTGGAGTAAAAGTAACGCAATTTTTGGAAACATTTTCAATTGAAAAACAAATCCTTCACGGATTTCAATGCAAACAAATTTATTCAAGATTTAACTTTCACAATAGCATCTTTAAAGATATCGAAATTCTGTCTCCCTCGAAACTCATTAATAGAAACATGAACATCCAATCAATATTTCCTCTTGTTAAACATTTCCCTAATTTGATGAGTGAAGATTCTTTTCAGGAAGTGGATAATGAATGGAAAATGCTCGTTAATTCAAACATAACGTTTGAAGATAAAATTTTAAACAACATTGAAGAATTCTGATATAATATTTCAAAAATCAAACTGGCCGACGATAGCTCCGCATATCCAATTTTAACAAAATTTGTTTACCAAGTCCTTTCACTGCCGCACTCTTCAGCAAACCTGAAAGAATTTTTTCGAAGGTTACACTTTTATAGAAAAAAGTAAGAAATCGACTTGAGGTCGATTCAAGTGTAGGAATAATACATACCAATGAACTTACCAAAAACCAAAACTGTTTTCAGTATACCGTGAGCAAACATTTGATTGACAAATATTTTTCAAAGATGTACAATCACTAACTCATTTTAAAAAAAAATGTAAAAGTGCAAAAGACAAAAATATTTATTTATCTTTATTAATAGTAATGTATTTTAAGAAGTTCTTAACTTTTATATCTTAAACGTTCCTTTATGTTAAACATAATTAAAAAAAAATTGCAATAAATACATTTCAGTTATATGAAGTATTTCTTTTGTTTGTGTTTAAATATTTTAAAGCGTCTAAAGTGAGAAAAAAATCTCATGATATTTTGTCGGATCTCATGAAAAAAATCATGATAATTTTTTTTAGAGTCGGCAACACTGGGGGAGTCGCTCTTATTATACATACCACAGATAGAAGAACGAGTATACCACCTGGTAATGTAGTGTTCCCGCGCCCCATACGGTGGCGAGGGTCCCATAAGCGAGTGGAAAGTGTAACATTTATTTTATTTAAAGATAATAATAATATTAAATGATCATAGAGGATTGAATTTGTTCTGAAGAGGCAACTGTTTAAAGGGATTTATTTTTGTGTTTGAGTCCGTTGAAGAAAATACGAAATTGGTGTTTGAGTATTTTAAGGAGAATACGAGTTGTTGTTGTAGTAAAAGTTTATTGAGTGAATACTAATGAGTCTGATTTTTTTTCTGTCCTGATTAGAGATTATCATAATAATAATGATGACAATCCTCAGCTGTCAATTTGATTGGCCTAAAAGCTGAAGTGAACAGCTGGATTGATTTTATTTGCAAAATATTAGAAAATCAGTGAAACACGCACACATAGAATCAACATAGAGAATGAGAAATCTCTTGAGTTTTGTTATCAAAAGAGAAGAGGAAGAATTAGATATGGCTTAGAAACTTTAACTGTATCAGGAGCGGGTTTTTAGAAAGTTGAATGAGTTGGGTGTCGTTCTTTTTGCGAACGTCTAGCCCCAGCTCGAATGCATTTGTTTTAACTTTGCTTTGGATGTATCTTGGGCAGGTTTAAGATGAGGCGGGATGAGGACCGGAACAACTGACTCATTCCGTGCGAGTACAATTTGTATTGTACCATCATGAAGTAGAAAACTGCATATTACACAGGAAGCAGAATTCTTACACTATTTTGTAGTGTGTCCAAGCCGTTAGTTTTGGGACACCGCATTGGATTTGGGACATTCTAGGATATTTTTATTCTGTACCAACCTATTTAAATGGAATCTGAGATTTTAAAGAAGTCAAAGAAAAAGATCATTAGGCCTGTAGGTTTAGTTACTTTGAGTTCTTTTTCATTTATAAAGGTTTAAGTAAATTTGTACACGTCAGAAACATATTGGCTTTTCAGTTCAGAAATTATTTCAGTTTCAGGGACATTGATCATGTAGGCAGCATTTGCTATGCCTTTGGATAGGTTGAGATTGGAAGTTTAATATTAACGATACAAATGCTATCTAAAACTTTTGAAATGAAACCATATCTTAACTGAGAGATTTTTTCTTACTGCGCACCGATGAAGTAGATCAATTTTTGTTGTCTTAAAAATTGTAAATTGGGTAAAGATAGATAACGGTTAGGGTTAAATCACAAAAATGATCATAAGCTGCTGTGTGTTTTTCGATTATCTAACGGGAATATCTCAAAAATGTGATACGATGGAATATTTTTTACTTCAGATTCGAGTTGAGCATACCAAAAGTCTTTTGAAAAGTATGCTATAGTTTCGGCAACAAAACTTTGTTGACCAGCGTACTGCATCTGAGTTCAAAATATTAAATTTAAAAGTTTTAGATTTGAGTTCTGCAAAATCGGAGTCATTCCCTGTGGCCCTTTGAATAGTATGTGTAAGGGTACAAATACTGATACCCAGTAGTATGGTATTCCTCATTCATAGTTGAATCGTTAAATATAGCGTCCAACTGCTGATTTTTATAGCAATTTTCTCAAAGGCTTGGTCAATGCCAGCTGGAGCTTAATTGGAGCCCCAAGCATGCTTCATCATTAGCGCCCCAATTGCTTTCATTGGTAGAAGAAGTCATTTCTTCATTAACGAAGGGTGGACTTTGAAGCGATTTGTGATATTTTGATTCTTAAAAAATGAACTTTTATCTAGGGCTTATGCGAGGAAATCAAAATTGTGGAACAAAAAAAACGAAGCTTTTTTCCACCTTAAGCTAGTAGTTATAAAATGGATATCAAAATTGGTGCTATTAAAAGGAAATGAAAATTAAAAAGTAGGTAAGAAATATTTACGATAATATTTAATGATAATTTCCAAGTTGGGGCTATGAAGGAAGTTATCTACGGTTCGTTTGTGGTAAATATTTTCAGCCTGGATGTGTTTCCAATTCTTCAATCTGGTCGGCAATATCCTAAAAGTTTATCAAAGGTTTCGTCACAAGCTTTGTAAAATGAACTGTTTTTTGACCACAAGCAACAAAAAAGACCATATTTTGTATGTGAAAACACATGCTAAGATAGTTGTGGCCGAAATATGGCGGTTTTGAAAACGCAAAATCAACCTCAATTTGACCGTCATTTTTTTAGACAAATATTACTAACTTCAAATATGCAACCGTCCTGATCTGCCTCTCAATATTTTTGTCTTTAAATCAATTTTTAGTGTAGAATTGTACGAAAAATGATATTTTTGAATATTTTACTACAGAAAACTGCATTTTTGAACGGAATACATTTTTGTTTACGATTTCGATCAAAATAATTTTTCATTTTGCGATTGAGAACATTCTGAAGTTGCATTTTTGACGAATATGACGTTTTAAAAAACAGTCTATGGCTAAATATCCTTAGCATTGAGCAAATTCTGGAAAAATGCAAACTCGTAGTCCTCCTTGGGTGCCAAAAATTAATGTAACAAATTTTTTTTGAGAATATTTTTTACATTCATATTTTTTTTCTTCGTTCGTTCTTGCCCAGGGAGGGGGGGGGGGGGTGGTGCTATTGCACTCTCTGCCCCCGTCCCCCTGTTTTGTATCATGTTGTAAACGCAAACAATAGTTTCTTTCAATATGTTTATTTCGACCAATGAAAATACAAAAAAAAAATATTTTTGGAAAATAATAAAAAGGTTTCTTTCTCAATACAAATGGAGCTTGATGGAAATTAATTATAAACATAAATAACGAACATCTTTTTGTTTTCACATTTTTTTGTTTTTAAATTGCATTCGTAACACTTTTATGCCGCGACAATTACATGAATAATGAAAACGAAACGAACAAACAATTAAAAACACCTGAATGGATTTAGTACCTCGTGGCATAATGGTTAGTGCATAGGACTGTCATGCCAAAGGTCTGGGTACGATTCCCGGCCACTGCCACCTAAAAACAGAAATGTTTTTCCCGAGGTAGCCAGGAACTGACAAATCTTCCAAGTATACTTGTCATGAATAAGTGGTTCTTCTCATATAGCCGTTCGGACTCGGGAAAAAATTGTAGGTCCCCTCCATTCCTTCCAACACGCACACAGGAATGGTGCGTTACCGCTTCCAGAAAAAAAGATTAGATTAGTAGATTGAGAAAAATCGAAGTAGATTTCAAAATAAACTATTGTTATATAAATCTACGAGTGAATTTAAAAAGAATTCAAATAGGTAAATTAAAAAAAAAATGAAAACAAAACTGAAATTCTAGGTATCAGACTTTATGTTTACAAAAATGTACCTACATATGTACGAATTTATTTCAATACAAAAAACATATGTATTTGATTTGTGCATATATATTTTGTATACATGGTTCTATAACAATTCTTAGTTTTATAATTCAAGTTTATAGTTCAAATGAGCTCAACAGAAGAATTTTCTTTTCAAATGTTCTTCATATTCAATTATTCTTAGTTTTATTTAGTTTAGATAATTTAGCTATTCTTTTTTTTATAAAAAAGAACGGTAAAATTATTTTAATTTTGTTCCTTTTTATAGAAATTCTGGGGCTACGTATACCTGAGTGAAATAGAAAAAAAAAGTAGATTTGTCGTTTTTTTGTAAAATTGAAGTAAGTTGAAACAGAAATTTTTAAAATCAAGTAGATTTCAATAATTAGATGATGGTGCGAAGTAGGAAGTAGATTTAAATTTTTTTTGAAAAAAAGAAGAAGATCTACTTCAATTGAAGTAAAGTGGTAGTTGAGAGTTGTTAGTCACTAGGCCCTGGTTCTCCATGAGCTGTTGCGCCACTAACTGTATTATTTATTTTTTACCTGAATGCATTTCGGATTGTTTACAGTCCATCATCAGCATCACGACCAAATGGTGATCTTGTTGAATGATTATAATTGCAGTCAGATGAGAGAAAAGAGGTTCAGTGAGATGTTACCGTTATCAACGTTGATAGCATTGTTTTCTTTTAATTAGTTTAATATGTTTTATTATCTATTATTTTTTTTGGCTTAGGTATATGAACATATTACAGCATTATGTATAAAAGAAAAATTTCAACTGTATTGTGCAGCTAATTTAAAAAAAAAATTATCGAAAACATTTTCAGCTAGTTTGCGAGAAAAAAGGTCTCTTATGACATTTTTAGGGAAGTGACTTGTGCCATTTTCATACTTGCACACTGTGAGTGATGAAAAAATATCGTTATACAAGCACCGTTGGCGTTGTGCGACTTTAGTCGCGTTTTGACCCCTTTTTTGCTTCGTGCGACCATAAGACGACTTTTTTAAAGACTTGATATTTTTACCCCTTTTAAAAAATTGTTCGACTTTTCTGACCCCATCTCTAAAAAATTACATGGACAAGATTAAGTTCTTATTTTTTTGGAGAAAAAAACTTCTCAATTTTTCATTTATATAAAGTAAACACATAACAAGGTGGTTTATGTCGATCGCAAACACTCAGTGAAATTAAGTCAAAATCTTGCTCCCTTTCTTTAAGATCCAATTTGATTTTTCGATCCTCAAAATAATTAAAATTCTGATGCTTTACAACCGTTTTAGATTTCAAGATCAAATGAGTGCGAAGGATAAAAAAGATCTCCATTTCCCAATGAATTATTTTCGAAAAGAGCTTGTACTTACTTAGTTTGTTCAAAATTTTGCTAGTGAACTCTTTTTCCGCTATTTTGTAAAGAACTAAATGAGGCCATAAGGGACTTATACTTCACACTGAAGTAAGATGGCTCTTGAAACTTTTTCAGATTATTTGTGGAACGTTTCGATTCTCTTAAGCAATACACTGAAAATTAAAATTTGTAAATGGTGGTTTGTGAGATATTTAGTCGATATATTCGAAAACTAGATACATGAAATAAGCAGCTTAAAAGAAATATTCGGTTTCCCTACCTATGTTAATTGATATTTCAGATATATATATTTATAACTAAAATTTTGACAGGTTTCATTGGCTCCGAAAATGTGAATTGACAAAGCCATTTTATATTTCTTGAGCGCACAATTTTTCCTGCGTTTGTTGACAAGGAGAATAAAATATGAACAGTATTCCCCACATAGAAGTCAAAAGAACTCTCTTTTTCTTTTCTTCTTATGCAATTTACGAATCCAAAAAAATCAGTCTGAGTTTTTTAAAGAAGAAATATGAGGAATTTTTGTGGGGAATCCTCTTCATATTTCTGAATCCTCCAATTCCTCTAAGATCTCAGAAATATAAACTGGATGATACCGCTATACACGAGATGTGATTTCTGATTCTGGCGATCTCTTCCTAATTTTTAAACATTCAAGTTTTTAGTGAACATTTAAAGATTTTGAATGTTCAAAGTTCTATAAAGAGGTACACTGTTAGGGACATATTGAGATGTTAAAAAAATCTTAGTGGGGCTTGTGGCATAGCATTAAAAAGGTTGGGAAACACTACACTTGAAGATCTAGTTTTACTTCACTTCTAGACTATTACCCCTCGCAAAACTATTGCATTGCTGTAAGGGAAATTTAATAAAATATGTTCCTTAGGTATACTTACATAAATGTTAATAAAGCCAATAATTATTTTTTTATTTTCAATAAATTAGTTGCTTTTAAATTTTAATGGAAATTTTGGAATAATTAATTTTTTTGCGTATGATAATTTTTACTCTCATATGATAGAAATCAGCGCATTGTATGATAATTTATTATGAACAATAAAACAGCACTGTATTACGATGAAAACAAAGATGAAAAACGAGGGTTTCACAATTATGTCTAATGTTCGTCTGTCTATCTGTTCGACTAGAGCCTAAACAGTTGCATTGATTTTCTTTAAACTTTGGCATTCCCCCACACATTTTTTAATTCTTTTTAGAACCAAAAATAATAGTACCTGCCATATATTTTTCTCAATTTAACAAAATTTTATTCTTCTTTCAAACTTGTTGACAACTTGTCTTTTATAAAAAATCAGTAAGAGCATTTATGCAACAGCGTAAGGTCGTCGTAAGGTTGTAGGCTGCGTAAATCTGTCAAATTTCCCATACCAATTGTGATAGAATTACGATGTTTTAAACCTTACAACGTTTACGATTGCCTTACGCTGTAGTTTGAATACCCTTAGTAAATAACTTTTAGTGCGAAAGTTAAAAAACATTTCAAAAAATTGTTTTTCAAAGAACTTTTTTTTTCTATTTTTGATTTTCTTGAAACCGCTGTGACTGATTTAAAAATTATTTTTATCCTGAAGCTCCCAAAAAATGCATATTTTTTAACAAAGCATTTGTTATATTTTTTTGAATATTTCCAAAACAACACTGTCTATTTTTTAAACTTGGGACTTAACGGGGTTTCAACACTTTTTAGTACATTAAAAAAAATTACTTGTATGTTAAAAAACCGTTGAAAAAATATCATTTTTCCCATAAACAACTCCTAAGATTTTAATAAATTTTGTTTGTGTCCTAGCATAAGTACGGCTTTAAGGAACTATTAACAGCCTGTCGTCCTAAGGAAAAAGAGTGTGAGGTGGGCGCCAAAATTAAAAATTGGGTTAGTACCATAACTGGAACCGTTAAATATCCAATTAAATATTTTGTGTAAAGCTTAAAACTCATATTTCCAACTGCAAACGGCTAAAAACTACGACCGTAAATTTCGTAACAGGTTGCAAGCAATTTATGTGTTTATACCTAAGCTTAAAAGTCGCAAGTTCAATTTTCGAAGTCATCACCAAAATTACTATAACTTATGCGTGTGCTTAATTAAATATAATACTTTTCTCAATAAGAAATCGTTCTTAAAAAATTAAAAAAAAATTAATTTTAAGACGAGAAAATCAAAATCACTAAAATGCATTTACATATCTCAATTATGACGCGGACGGCAGAGTAAGTACCTCCACTATAGGTGTCAAAATTTTCCAAAAAATATTTTGTGAATTTTGAATGAAAATTATTTTTTTTTTAAATAAAAAAAATTTTTTTTTTTTTTAAATTAAATTTTTCCTTTAAGATCTAGTACGCAGATCGAGCTAAAATTTCACGTCCACTTTTCTCTCCGAACACCAGCTAAACTCCTAGCTGAGTATTGGCATAAGATTTTTTAGCTAAATATTGACATAAGATTGACAAAAAACAGCTGTTCTTTGAAAAGAAATTATATTCAACAATTTCCAAAAAATTTTTTCAATGTTTTAAGTGAATGTAACCAATTAAAATAGATTTTTGCCTTTCGCATTAATAAATCGTTTGTCTTTAAATATTTCTCTTTCTCAATTTTCATAGATCTCACAAATAAAACACCTGCCACAATTTAGCTCAAGAATTAATGTACCGAACAATTATTTCACGAGCTAAATTTTGACAGATGGCACCGTACAGTAAGAAACGAAAATTTGATTTTTTAGCTAGATCTGCGTACCTCTCAGCTAAAATACTAGGCTTAATTTTAGCTTGGCTAAATTTTGGAGAGATTTTTGTATGGGAGCGGAATTTCAGCTCGATCTGCGTACTAGGCTTTTAAAGCTTTGAAAATTTTTAATGAAAATATTTAAAAAAAAAAACCGCTCCAATGATTTTCAAAGTTTTCTTTCCAAATTTTTGTTTCAAGAATTCAGATTGCATTCCTAAGTTGTAAACTTCTAAGTTCTGTCATAATTTGTATGGAAAATTTGACAGATTTACGCAGTTTACAACTTTACTATGTTTGCGATGACCTAACGCTGTTGCATGAATACCCTTACAAGGGCGGATCCAGACTTGGCCCCAGGGGGGGGTCACGTTTCTTAAAATTTCAATAAAGTATTTCACCCAAAAATAATTTTTTTTTGTATTCGAGCAAAGTGGGTGGAACAATTCTGTCTGGTTGTTTGTCTGTCTATTCCTTGACAGCCTAAGCCACTGAAGCGATTTTTTTCAGATTTTTAAATAATTTTTTTTTTTTAATTCTTTGGAGGGGATATTTTTTACCTTTTAAAATTATACGACTATTGAGAAAAAGCTTATTTATCTAAAAACGGCTTTAATGAATTTGATAAAAAACAGTAGATTACTGTAGGTATGATGAACATTCTGGAAAAAAACCGAAGAACTGTTAATAACGATAACTGCCATTTAAGGGTTTTTGAACTTCGATTTGTTCAAAGAATTTCAATCAAAATTTGCACGCAGAAGCTCCATATAAATCTCAATAATATTGCATATCAAAATAAAAAAATAAATGTTGGCCTTTTAAGAAGATTTTAATTTTTGTTTTGAAAATTCAATATTTCCAGAACGCGTTGATCAATTGTTTTGAAACTAGTTTATAAATGTATTTTAAAATTAATTATTATTTAATTTAATATAAAAAAAAAACTTTTTGAGAAAATCGCTACAACGATTTTAATTTTGTTTGTGCTTATATTCATATTTCTTCAAGTTATCAAATTGGTTTTAAGCTTTAAGCTATTTGAAAAGTTGTTAAACAATTAAAAGAACAATTTAAATGCCCTTATTTTATATATTTTTATATTCTTTATATATGTAATTACTGGCATATTTTAAAAGTTCTTAATTACAGGCAACTTGAACATCAGAGCAAGTACCTGCAATACAGTCGTACATTTTATTTCCATTGAAAATATTTTTTGAAAAATAAATTAATTAATTAAGGAATTGAAGCCAAAACCATCATGCCACTAGATACTAAAAATATTGTTTAGGAAAAGTTTATTTTTGCCCTTAAAATCTTAACTCATTTACAATAAGATCGTATTTATTCTACATGATCTATTTTGATCTTTTGCCTGGCAACTAGAAGCTACTTTTGTTATACTTACCACTTTCCTTAATGACATCCCCCGAACAAAACAAATTCATGAAACGTCAAAGTTACAAAATAAAAAACTCTGTATTCCCAAAATGGTGCACCCAAGTTAGTGGGAAAGCGTAAGCAATTACAGTCTTGGGAAAACGAAGTGAAAAGTCTTCGAGTTGCTCTATGCTTAAGTTACTTCATAGTGCCAGAAACTAAAAGTTGATCGCAATTAACAACTTAGTTGCCTAGTGATTGCTTGACCTTGATTTTGAGATTAAGCAAGCGATATGTCATTTAGGATATTTGTAAGGAGTGAATGCGATCAGTAAAAAGTCCAAAAATTTAATTTTATAAATTTGTTGATTTGAAAATTTTGAATCAACTGTAAAAGTTTTTCCAAGTACCGCCAAATTTTTCGCACTTCACTGTGAGAAATTTGCGGGATACCAAAATCTAAAATATCGAAACTGTATTATTTATAGATCTTGAAAAATGATATCTCACACTAAGTAAAAATAAAACATAGCATTCTCACCTTACAATCTTGCAAATGTCAACCAAAATCTCGAATACCTGCTCAAAATTGAGTGGTCACATAATTAGCGGAATTTCCTCGAATGCGAGTTTTTCATTTGTTCTAATGGGATTTTAAAGTTTTTTTTTTAAAAGTCATTCCAGGTCACTGAATAAAATTTTTAGGGACCTTATTAAGGTTATCTTAAGAAACAAATATTTCTTTTCAAAGGTCACTAAATTGTTGTTAAAGGTCACCTAGATTCATTGGTGACATACATTTTTTTTTAAATGAATTTTCAAAGTTTTTTCATGGTTCAGCATTACTTTTTGAAAATTCTATGTCTGAAATATTATGTGCTGTTACCCATTTATGACCAGTAATCTTTCGAAGAGTACACATACGGGATGCCATGAAATTTGTCATCTGATTCGGTGTACGGTGTCTGAAATGTTCACAAAATCATCAAATCAATTTCAAATTATTTTTACGGTAAAACAAAAAGTAGAGTTCTGTATTATTCTTGAAATGAAAACTTTTATTAGAAGGTTTTTTTATAATACAAATTTTATATGCTACTGAAATAAATCATCCAAGTAGAAGACTTTGGCATTAAAGTTGGACTTGTTGAATTATTGATTCTAAATAGCTTTTTATGGCCTTTAGTCCTATTTTGAATCAATAATTGAATCAATAAAAGTATATAGAATTTGTATTATAAAAAAACCTCCTAATATAAACTATGCCTGGCCCCGGGCAAAAAAATTTCCAGCTTAATGATTAGGAATTCTAATCTGGTTGGATATAGTTTACAGTGGATTTTTGTAAGAGAATTCATTTAAGTTGAACTGAACTTAATACAAATTGCGTATGACAAGGCCAAGTGAGTAAGCCGGACGAAACGCCAATTTGTAGGACTAAAGGCCATAAAAAGCTATTTTGAATCGAAAACTTTTATTGTTTTTCTGGCAGGAGAATTATTCTTTCAACTTTTCACGAACGATGTACATATCGTCGGCTTTCTGTCAAAACCTAGCAAGTCCTTAAATGACATTTTAATGTACTTTTGGTCAACAATAATTACTGAATTCGAATATCAATGTCTAGTAACTGTGCCATGGTTTCTTTTGGCTCTATCAACCAGTTTTAAAACCTTTCATTACCTTAAAATTTCATTTTATTACCTTTTACATCGGTGTTTTGTGTCTTCTAAGCAATTTTTCAAATTTGAAATTTGTTTAATTAAAATAAATTTGAAGGCGGATTATATCCTTTGAGCAGTGAAATTTTTTGTTAATGATTGAATTCATCTGTCTAATATATTATATCTGGGAAAAGCCCCAGGGGGGGGTCATGACCCCCCCCCTTGTATCCGCCAATGTACCCTTAGTATTTTTAGAAATTTAAAAAAAGTCAATGCTTTTTATAATACATATTTTAAATTGAATTTGAAAGAACTGATTTTTCAGTTTGCTATGGTCAATTGTTAAATAAAAAAAAACTTCAAACAAAGTCTATTTTTTTTTTGTAATTTAACCGTATTCTGATTAATTTCGCGATTTATCAAAAGGTTCGCCTTTATTTTCTACTTTCTGCGACCTTTTCAAATTCCTCAGCGGCAACACTGGTTACAAGCAGGGTTTGCCGAACAATCACTTTTTAGAAATACTCGTAACTACATTTGTTACGTCTGCTACGTATTTTATGTAGTTTATGTACTTAAATGTAGTTAATGTAGTAAATGAAACAAATTGTAATAGACGTAGTTTGAAACGTCAAATGATCTGTCAGTGAGGTTGTCAGTTGTCACTTTAAAATTGAATTTTTAAGTCAAATTATCGGTTATTAATTGTAATAAGCAAAATAAACAAAAGCAATGTTTAAACAATTTTTAAAATAAGCTTTATTAAGATGAAACTTACACAATCTTGGGTTCTTAAAGATATTTACCTGTATTAATTATATTGTTTTTTCGTTTAAGCTACTAAGCTTTATGTAGTAGACGTAATAAATTGTAGTAAATCCGACGTGTAGTTTATTCAATTAACTTCGCGTAGTTGATAATGTAGAAAATGTAATGTTAGTTAATTTGGCCAACCCTGGTTACAGGTACCAAATCTCAATGATTTTCTTGACGACTTTTTTGAATTTAATTTTGGTAATCTAAAAACGGCCGTGAGGTCTTAGAGTTCCATTTCCATTTCCACTATACCTTCAAACCCATCTAGAATATCTTTAACAAAAATCGAGACACCGCCAATGTACCAACATAAGTACGTGTATGTTAAAACCACTGTTAAAAAGTCTTAAAACTATCAGCACCATAAAAAAGATACAAAGACAAAAATACCGATGCCCGACAACACCCCGAAAAAAAGATCAAAAGAAAAAATTAATCTTACCATATAGGTGTAACACAAAACAACACTGTGCCACTAACTTTGCCTTCACGTTACTTTTTTTTGCGATTTTATTTAAAAATTCAAGAGCACGCACTTTATATTATCGAACTTAAAATGAAAAAGATCTATAATTATTTTATTTACAAACAAAAACTTAAATTGCGCGCGCAAATCATTTTCTTTTATATCAAAATCTCTAAATTATTCTTTAATTCAACCCCCGACAATTCAAAGCAAAAATAAATTTGTATCGAGAAACACTAAAGATACGAAATTCATTAGGGAGTGTGGTAGGTTTGTCTAGGCAGGTTACAAGCTCTCTTCAAAAATAAATTCCTTCCACTGACAATGCTAATTTTTTTGTGTAATGAAAATATATAGCTTATTTAACGAGTTGCCGATGAATTTCGATGAAGAAGAAGACCCAACAAACTACAAACAAAAAAATCTAAATAAACAAATAATACCTTCAAATTGCTCCCCTTATTCGTAAGAAGCTTTGCTCCCCAAACGATAAAAAAAATATACAATTGAATAAGAACCCGCGCATATATCAAATTTACATAAAGATACTTCTTAATTATTTTCTGTTGTGTATCCACCCTAATCTCATGTGTGCATAGTCTGAGGTATAGAGTTGTTTTTTTTTTTACTGAAATGATTTTACAGCGGTTGATGATGGTCTATAAGAACTTTCTCATTTTATCCTTAGAAACGTGTTAAAAAGTAGCTGTCAAGGTTTCTGAACAACTTACATCGCCGCGCCGGATAGAGTAAGAGTCTGATGTTTTTTACATTTCTCATACAAATGGGATACATTTCCTAGCTAAAATATATATTTAAAAGATCACCATTAAAAAACCCAAAATTTTTCGATATCACTGTCTAAAGATAGGTTAGGTTGAAGTGGCTGCCAGTCGTGAAGACTGACACTCAGACCATGAGTATTGTGACAACACTTGAATCTAGTAAAACTTTATTTCTTAATTGGTAAACCTTTTTCATTTTAGATTTTTTGACCAAATAATATTCCACAACAATTGCCTCTCAAAAAGTAAAATTTGTTTTTGTTTTTAGGTTTCAGGTCCTCAATAATGGTCTCAACGATACTGGATTAAACTTCTTACATTTGAATTCCATGTGACTGAATTTGACATTTTTATTTTTGACAAAAAATCTAAACAGGATTTTGACCTTTTTTCCACTGGAAGCATTTCGGTGGGTTGATATTGCTAAGATTTTACTGTACTTTAACGGACATACTTGGATTGGCATTCGTACATTAGTCAATCACTTTTGTAACACTCCATTCCAGACTTTAAGTAGTTTTTGCGAGCATTTTGCATCAGAGATACCGAAAAAAGATTTGGAAAATATAGACTTAAGATAGTTAGGGATGTGAAACTGAGCGACAAGTGCGGGAAGGAACGGAAATGATAAACACAAAGGTGCTATGAAGACAACGTAATATAAATAAAATGCACAACTGCATCGCATCGAACGTTATCTACTTGCTCTTATATGCTTTAAGGTTATACAGGGTGATCGGTATAAGGTGCACCAAAAAGGTAGAGCGTATAGGTTGGATTAAGACCAGAAAAAAAGTGTTAAAACGGGTGGGAAATTTTTTAGAAAAAAAATTACTTAAAACTGAAAAAAAAAAATTAAAAGAGGCTGGGTGCGGCCCACACTGGTATCTTCGCATTGGAGCCCTCGGAAGCTAGAGGCTTAATATTATTTTATTATTAAATAAAAAGAGACCATACAAATATGTAATGTAAGTAAGTGTGTTATGGCCTGAGTGCTTTTTTGTGTGGAAGAAGGAAAGTGAGGATTTTAGGCCCAGCATTTTATTTTTGTTAGTAAGGTAGGTACCTATTTATTTTAATGCTGAATTCAGTAAATTAAAAACTAAGGCGGTACAAGCAGTCAAGCACACATAAAAAAGTTATCTTCGTTTAAGAGCGTTAATGAATTTAAAAATTTAAAGCTGGCCATACACGACAGAGCCGACGAAATCGGTCGGGTATGTAGGGTTGCCAGAACGGGCTCTTTTTCGCCAATTCGGCTCTTTGAACTTTTCACTCGCTCCTTCAAATTGTGATTTGCAATTAATCCCAATTTGGGCTATTGAGTTTTGAAATTGTGCGATTTTACGCAACTTATACAAATTAAGATAGAAAAATTTTCCTAGGTGAGAACTTTAAACTTTTGGCAAATCTCTATTATGGAAGAACTTATACTTGTATTTTAATATTTGCTTTTACCTTAAGTTTCAACCTCTATGCAGTTGATTCAGTTTTACACCCTGTACACCTACGAAACAAATTGACAGTTTGGCCCCAGAGACTATAATTAATTGGGACCCTTGAAGCAATAGGTTCTTCGCGTTCAAACTAGAATTGATTTTGAAGTGACTAAAAATATGTGTGTGTATGAAAATGAGAGATGTATCATCTTGAATTGCATTTCGTACAATAGGGTGCGGCCCTTAAAAAGATCAAAGTTTCGTTTTAAATAAAGGCCCCAAGACCAAAGAAGTCTTAAATTGGAAAACACATGTAATATGTTGAATCAAATATTGAAGTTTTATAACTTTGGTATAAATTTGGTGATATAAATTTTATACGAATAATTTAATTTTTTCCAAATTTGTAAATTTTAGCCAATCTGAAATTGAACCGAGCCAAACGTATCGCTCGGTCGTGGATGGCCTGCTTAAGACATTAACATACCTACCTCTGAAAAAACTGCCTCAGACTAAAGATATTTGCATGGTCTAATATTTGACTATTGGTTTTGCTGATTCTTTAGTATGTTTGAATGTATTGTATTGATTTTGATTTTATTAGGATCATGCGGCATCATAAGTTAGAATATGAAATATTAGTATACTAAAGCTCAACGTCAAGTAAAATCCCCTCTATTAGAGGTTTGAAGTGTTACCTATAACTTTCTTCACGACTAATTACAAGGAGTTGTTTATAGACTTTTTATGGAAAATTACCTCAGCTATCTTTTTATAAAACAATATGAGTAGCTGAGAACCAAAACTCGTCGTAACCAATTTTTTTTATTTTGTTCAAAAAGAAAAAAACTTAACAAGGTGAAATGATAGTTGTTAAAAAAATATTTTATTTTGTGATATAAAAGATTTTTAAATCTATATGTTAGGATTAAGAGCAAAAATTTATTTAAAGTTCCGTTAAAAAGATATTGAATAATTAAATTTGGATTTGCAGAGTTTTTCCTACAAATGATTGAATATAGCCAGTTTCCACACCATCTCCCAATTTCACCCTCTATTACAATACCACTCCATTACTTTCCAACCTTCAATGGCCCATTTAAAGATTTGTACAATAAGAACCCATGAACGTTTTAGATCCTTCTTTTATGACATTATCAATAACCTATATGATGGATAAGAAGAGTTTTGAAAGCAAACCTACTGCAAACAAAACAATGGATATGGAAAGTTGTGGTGCAAATCGCACAGTGGATATGAAGAGATTTGGAAACAATTACGATATTTAACATCAATAGGCGTTTTTCTTTTTTAGCTCTGAGTAGAGCATGGAGTAGAGCTCGAGCTATCGGAGTTAGCTCTGAGCAGAGTATGACCAGAGGTCTCCGATATAATTTTGAAACACATCTGAGCACTGAACTGTCATACAAAAGCGATGCGCTCAACGCATCATAATTTAGCACCAGTTAGATAGCTGCATAATCAAAAACTCAACAAATTAAAAAATGTGAACTGAAATTGAAGCCCATGTGAAATGAGTGAAAAAAGAGCTTAAGTTGGCTGCGCTCACCTACTTAATCCATTTGCTTGGTCTTTTTATTCTGATCTCATGGAGCGTACTCCGAGCTAGCTCCGATTCAAAAAAGAAATACAAGTTGAGCGCCCTGTGTGTTCTGAGCTTAAATAGAAACGCAGATCTATTTTTGACAGCTCAGTGCTTTGCTCGGAGCTAAAAAAGAAAAACGCCTAATATTGAAGGGAATTGAAGGAGAAAGGCTGTCAAATTTTTCTTAAAAACTATTCAATATACCCAGCTTAACAAATCTGCATCAAAATATCCACTTTTGATAAAAGTGGATATGACGACTTTCGAGATATTTGGCAAACCCCCATTCTTGTGACTTATGAAATTTTTCAGATTATAAATAACATCAATCCCAACTACAAGAAAATAGAGTTACGGTGCAGGGAAATAATTGCACGGACATAAGCTCCAAATGAGAATTTATTCTATCTTAAGTGGGAATCTCTTCCACTTTTGAAACTATGCAATTTATTCTCGGTGCAGGGAAACAATTCCACGGCCATCTGCTCCACATGGCAGTTTGTTCCATCATGAGTGGAAAACTATATTCCACTTTTCAAAGTGCAATTTATTCTCACCGAGAGGGAATTTATTGCACTTTATAGTGAGAAAGATCTCCACTTGGAGAGTGGGGTTTTTGCCCACAACTTCACTTCTTTTTCTTTGATTTGTTCTTAGGAGGTATTTTTTTTTTCTAAACAAATAGTTTCTAGATTCCTTAAATGCAAAAGAAACTTTGCATCCTATATTGAGCCCAAGCTGGGGAGTTGCATACCTCACTATTTATTTGCCATAATGCTGGCGTATTTCTGTAAACAATGACGTTTTCTATATTTATGAATCAATAATATCCCAAATTCCAAATTTAAGATAAGAAAAAATTCCACAAAATGTTAGTTCCCTCTCGCGGTGAGAATAAATTGCACTTTGAAAAATGGCATAGATTCATACTTATGATGGAATAAACTCCCATGTGGAGCAGATGCCCGTGGAATTATATCCCTGCACCTTTATTCTCATCGAGGAAGGGAATTTATTGCACTTACTTTTTAGTAAGAAAGATCTCCACTTGGAGAGTGGAGTTCCTGCCACTTAGTATGAGAATCAATGTAACTTCTTTTTTCGTTCTTAGGAGGTACAATCGGAGGACAACCGATGACATTGTCCAAGTTAGACAACCTTAGGACAGCAGTAAACAAAGTTTATTTATAGCCCCGGGGCCAGGAGTAAGGGGCGGCAATATTATCTTCGTTGTGCTTTGGAAGTATTAAACCAATTACAAAAGATTTTTATTTGAAAATTTAATTGTTATATTTTTATTAGGAATTCATTTTTTTTAGTATTAATTTTTTTAGGGTTGCCAAAATAATCCTCGTTGCTCGTGAGAAATAAGCACAAAAACTTATTTTTGGTTTAATTAATAGTACGTTTAATATTTTATTATTTCTTATATTTTATTTAGGGGCGCAGAATCACCATCGTTGTTTACTATAGAAGTTGGAAATAAACAAAAAAGTATTTTCTTTTTAAATTAAAAATTCCAAAGAATTTCCTAACAACGTATAATTTTTCGTTGTATTCATATCACTAAGGGCGACAAAGTCATCGCCGTTGTTCATGTTGGAAATAAGAATATATTTTTCTTTTTCAAATTAAAAATTTAGATTAGCTTGTATTCAAATTTAAAGGAGCACGAAACATCATTGTTGTTTTTAATTAGAAGTTGGAAATAAGCAAAATAGTTTAGTATTTTATTTTTATTTGAAAGGAAAATTTGTATAAAAATAAACTTGTAAGTTTTTTACTTGTAAAGGCTTGAAATTTGACAAGACAAGACAAGAAGTGTTTGTAGTCACTTAGCAGCTAGCCCATTCAATGTTCATGTTCATTCGATCTTATAAATATGAACAGGAAGACATTTCTGAATTTTTGTTTAGTGTAGGTACTGATGAAACAAAAAGAATTCGGTTGCGTGAATGGTTTTGTTTTTGTTTCTGATATTGTTATTCCGCCTAACAAAACTTGGCTGTAAATTTTACAAACTGTGGCAGTCAAATTAACAATTAGTTGCAAAACTGTGTATTTAACAGCAAATGGGTTCACATTCACGATTCACAATAAATTGCAAGTTGAACAGCATTTGCTTTTATTTTTGCAATAAAATTGTCAAAATGATTATAATTTCTTGTTGTAAAATTAACAGTGCATTGTCAATTTACTTTGTTAAATCTAAAAATTTAAAATTATATAAACAACAAATTTAAAACCTCAGACTTTTATTTTGGAAAGCAGGGAGACGTCAAAATAGAATGATTATGTAGGTTCTACGCGTTAGCCACTAAATGTTGTGAATAAAACAACAAATGCAGTTTCTGCAAATCGAGCTGTTGGATCGACCATAAAAATTGCATTTTGACATTAGTGAATAACTCAGAAAACCTTGTAGTTTCTAAAATCAGAGTCATAGGTATCATTCATTTCAAACCTGTAGTTTCAACAATGCTTTTGAATTCACAACTTTTCTCCTTGTAAGATCGACAACAGATATTATAATTTTCACCATTAGGTTTTGAAATCAACAACCATACCTCTATAAAATTGAAAACATTGGATGTCGGGTCGATTATGACAGTTAATGCAGTCGAATCTACAGCGGTTTCAACATTTTTATAACATTTTTTTTTGGTGGCATAGTTGTTGTAACCTCTTTAGAAAATTCAACATTTTTGAATGAAGGCAAAACTAAAAGTTTTAAGTTGAAACACAGTAGGCCAGGAACAAAAACAAATTTCTTTCTGCAGATATTGAGGCAAAGCGGTGTGTATCAATAATTCGAAAAATTAGGCGCGTCTCACCAAATAAAATCCCTGACCCTGAGTGCTGAGAGATTTTTTTAAGTAGGACAACAAATCTTTCAGGAGATTACTGAGACGAAAATTTTTTGGATTCATTTCTCAATAGTCGTTCTCAGCTAAAACAGCTGTTCATTTGACAGTTAAATTGCAATTTCTCGGTGATTCTAAACACTTAAATCGATAATAAATAGAAAATAAAGGGTGAATTTTAATAAAAATGAAAATAAATTGAATTTGCTATTATTTTTCAATTATTTCATGAAGTTTTGTGTTTCAAAATTTGAATATCTTAAGAAAAGTTGAAATTTGTTATTTCAATACGAGAATTATATATGAGAAACATATGTTTTTAATACAATTCAACGGAGAATCTTGTCCCACCAGAGCATTCCGCTTCCGTCAACTTGACAGTGAGATTTTAGTTGGTCAGAGGCGCTTATTAATTCTTTGCATAACAAATATTTTAATCAAAACTTTGCCTTCGCAACTTTAGACCTACGATATGAAGGTACCCCTCACTAAACTACATAACTAGAAAAAACTAGTTTGCAAACAAATTTTTTTATTATGATAGACCGAAGGGGTGGCAAATTAATATTTTTCCCCGAGCGGTAAATATACCAGTTACGCCACTGTGCATACCTCTATTTATGTACATACCTACAAAAAAAAGTGAAAAATCACATCTTTTGTTTTTTTTTACTTATTTGCCTACAACTTTTTTACCTGTAAAGATAGGTATAGGCATTGTTCCATATAAAACAAAAATGATTTAATTTTCTTTAAAATGACATATTCCGAAAAAGGTTTGGTTAAAAATTGACCGAGAAACCTCTGTTCAAACTAAGCTGATTTTAAGATTTCAAAGTAAAATATGTGGCATTTATGGCTATTTTGAGAAATTAAACTTAAACTGGGTGTATGATTCATTCTTGACCATTAAAGTAAAAAATAGTAGAGAAATTTAAATTTTTTTTAAGTTTAAGAGTTGCCATCTATTTTTTTTTTGCACCCCCTCTCCTTTTTTGAAAAAAGATGATCTTGTGATCCTCAATTTTCAATTAAAAAAGAAGAAAGTTTTTCTAAGCTTTTAGAGATATTTTAGACTATCTCAAAAACTTGACGTGCTAGAGCAATTTCCAGAGATCATATTCGAGTTCAGCGTACCAAAAGGTACTAGAAAAGTATATTTTGGTTTATGTAGTAGAAACAAATTAACAAAATTAAAACTTAAGTAATCAACATTTCTCGATTATTTAGAAAAAATATTTTTTTGACACTGCGTCAAAACTAAATTTTTTAATAACATTTTTCAAAAAAGCTACTTTTCATAAAATTGAACTCGCTTAATACGAAAATAATAACCAAAATTTTCTAAAATATACCGTTTCAAAGTTATGGCATTGTTACAAACCTGCTTTTTCTATTGATATGAAATAGTTATGATGTTATAACTTAGAAACGTGACTTACTTGGCACCAATATCATTTGGCAATTATAGTCTTAATTCAATAAGCAATCTAACCCAGCTAAGATTATCGATGTTGAAAAAACCTTGTCACACAATGTAATTTTAAATGGATAAGCATGGTAGTTAAACGGAAGAGTGTCGAGGGCAGGGCTGGATAAGCTATAGTGCAAGCGGTGCAAATGCGCAGGGCGCTTAACCCAATGGGCGCATTGAGCAAGCATTAAAAATGCCGCTACCTCATAACCAATACCTACCTACTTTTTTTAATTTTAGTTTTTTTAATAGCTCACACCAATATTGATTACCATTTTTTAACTACCAGCTTATTCCGAATTTAAAGGCAGATATATATTTTGTATGTATCTTCTTTTCCAAAAATAAGTCTACCTGCCTATTCACACCCATAGTTAAAAGAAACTACATCACAATATCTTTGATCGAATTTGTCCGCCTCTTAAGGCTTCCTTGTATTGCAAACTTTACCCCTTGGGTATAATGAGGAAATGACTTCCTGCCCAATAACCGCAACTGAGGGGCGCTATTAATGAAGCTGCCACAGGGAGCTGATTAAGCTCAGGCCGACCCTGGTCGTGGGTTAGCTATTGATTTTGTATTGGTGGTATGCACTATTCAGTTATTTTCTTTTTGATTTGATGGAAGATCGAATTGTTTTTGTCTAGATAAAATTTATTATTCGTCATAAATCAGGGTGATGTTTTATTGAGGTGATTCATAAATTATATTGGTGTGTATAAGGACCTGAGATTGAAATAATTCATGAAATATTTAAATAGGTATCGACGCAGAATAACACCTTCTATACTTCTATACTCAAAGTTCCCAAAAATCGTCGCATTGCATTTTTGTGAAGATACATTTCAACATGGTGGAGTGGAGAGAAATTGTTTGGTTGTTTCCCAATATATGTATTACAGAAATAAAATGAATCTATTGTAACGGGTGATTTTTTAAGAGGTTTAGAACTTTTTAAAAAAAAAATAACACAAAAAATTCGAAAAAATGAATGAAATATTTATTTGAATCGATAGTTTGAACCTTGCAATTTAATGTTTAAAGATAATTTCATGCAAATGTTGACCGCGGCTGCGTCTCAGGTAGCGCATTCGCTGAGTCCAATTTTGGCATACTCTTTCACACATATCGGCCGGTATCTCACGAATGAATGCATGGATGTTGGCTTCCAGTGCGTCAATCGAAGCGGGCTTGTCCCTATAGACATTAGCCTTGACATACCCCCACAAAAAATAATCTAATGGTGTCAAATCGCACGATATAGGCGGCCAATTGACCGGGCCGAAACGTGAAATTAACTGTTCACCAAACTCGCCTCGCAATTGCGCCATTGTTTCGCGTGCTGTGTGGCATGTGGCACCGTCTTGTTGAAACCACATATCATGCAAGTCAAGAACTTCCATTTCGGGCAAAAAAAAGTTTGTTATCATCGCTCGGTAGCGTTCACCATTGACAGTAACGCTGCGATTCGCATCATCTTTGAAGAAATATGGCCCAATAATGCCGCCGGCCCATAAACCGCACCAAACAGTGGCTTTTTCGGGATGCATTGGTAGCTGTTGCAATGCTTCTGGCTGATCTTCACTCCAAATGCGGCAATTATGCTTATTTACGTACCCATTCAACCAAAAATGAGCCTCATCGCTGAACACAATTTTTCGATAAAAAAGCGGATCCTCGGCCAGCTTTCCAAGAGCCCATTCACCAAAAATTCGGCGCTGTGGTAGGTCGGCTGGCTTTAGTTCTTGCACCAGCTGTATCTTAAAAGGCTTTACGCCCAAATCCTTCCGCAAAATTTTCCACGTAGTGCTGTAACAAAGGCCTAACTGCTGGGAACGGCGCCGAATCGACATTTCGCGGTCTTCTGTCACACTAGCTGATACGGCCGCAATATTTTCTTCACTACGCACAGTACGTAAACGTGTTGGTGGTTTAATGTCCAACAAAGTAAATTTGGTGCGAAATTTGGTCACAATCTTCCGAATAGACTGCTCAGAAGGTCGAGAATGCCGACCATAAAATGGAAGCAGCGCGCGATGAACATTTCGAACCGAGCACGAATTTTGATAGTAAAATTCAATAATTTGCAAGCGTTGTTCATTTGTAAGACGATCCATGGTTAAATTGCAAACCAAACTGAAGCTGTTTGACAGTGACACAAGGTACTAAACACACGTCAGTTGTCAAAACCAGTGTTGCCAAAACCAAACCAGCTAAAAAATCACCCGTTACTTCAATCGGCACTCATATCTATTTCAAAAAGGGGTTGATTTTCGTTCTCACTCTACTGAAAACTGCAAAAGTCAGTAAGGCCACATAATATTTTTAAAATTTCACTGTAAACTATATCCAACAAGATAAAATTATGCTTTAGACACTTGGGATTTCAGCAGTCCGACCTTCCTTAAACAGTTAATTAAGGTTTGTTATTAGATATAACATTAAAATTATAGTTTTTTATCACTTTAAACAATTCATTTAATTGAACAATGAAAAATTACTAGCATTTAGCATTTTTGTTTTTGTCATTTTTGACAATGTTTTTTTTATAATAACAGTGTAATTTTTTTATACCATTTTAAAGTAAGTAGAGGTTTCTATAAAAATAATCCCATCCTAAATTTTTCAAAAATCAAAACTTTTTTTGTTAACTTTGATTTAAAATTGGCCATTTTTTGAAATTCGATTCACAAAAAATCCAAAAATATTTATTTTGCTCCGAGAAAATTACGGCTTGCTTGAAACACAATAATTTACGTTTCAACTAAACTTCATCAAAATCAAATTATGTTTGTCTAAAATGAAAATAAAAAACCAAAAAATCGTTTTTTGGTATTTTTCTCAATATTTTTGAGGTAACTGGTTAGGTCTTGTAGGTCTCTTGATTATCTCGACTTTCCTTTATAACTCTATTCGATAGGAGGTGTGCTTATGCCAGAAATCGTAAAAAACTCGTTTTTACACCTCCACCCCACATTTTCGACCACCCGCCCCACTTCCGGTTATATGTTGCAGGGCAATTTATTTTTCCCCTTTTAAACCCTAATAGTCTTAAATTTCCTCATTACCCATAAACTGCTAATCATTTTTAACTTCCCATCGAAAGTATTGTAATTAGTCCGATTTGTCGAATCGAAAATTTTGACACATCTTAACGTTTCGAGCTCCCGAGCTTGGAATCCTTAATTTTTAGAGAGATGTTTGTGGTTGTACGTACGTTCGTACGTTTTGCTTTTTTCGTTCACAATATCTCAAGAACAAATTAAGATATCGACTTCAAATGAATTTAATCTTATAGATAGAAGTTTCAATACGCACAGAAAGGACTTTCAAAAAAATTCCATTAGAGTTTTTTTAATTATAGCAATTTGAAAAAAAAACTATGTTTAATTTCTGTAGTCTTGAATATCTCGAAAACAAATGATGCTATCGACTTGAGGGTGATTTTATTCTACGCATATTGACGTAATAAAGAATTTGTAAAAAATATGAAAACATTATCAACTTCTAGTTTTCTCAAATTTAAAAAAAAACTGCTGAAAATTGTTGAAAAAAATGTTTCGGCTCCAATATCTTAATAACAAACAATGATATTGCCTTCGGGGTAATTCTATTCTTTAAATTAGTTTAAAATTAATAATTGATAAAATTTGCAAAAATATTGAATAAACAGTTTTTTTAAAAGCGAACAAAACTACAACAAATTTTACCATAAATTGTAGACATTTTTTTTTCATCTCAAATATCTTGAGAACAAACAGTGATGTTGGCTTTGGGTATTATCATTAGTAATTTGAAGAATTTTGAAAAAAATGAACATGCAGTTTTTTAAAAATAAAAAAAAACTACAAGAAACTTTACCAAAAATCGTTGAAATTTTTTTTTTCAAATGTCCTGAGATCACACAAAATGGTATTGGCTCCGGGTTAGTTAAATTCTATACACTAATTCATAATTAATATATATGATTGGTTTTGTAAAATAATTCAACAAACATTGTTTTGTTTTAAGTGAAAAACTACAAGAAACTTGAATAAAAATTGTCAAACAAATTTTTCTTCTCAAACACCTCAAGAACAACCAATGATATTAGTTAGTTTTATTCTACTCACTCATTTTACTTGATTGCATATTGAACACCTACAAACGTTTCGAAGATCTTGAATTTGCGATTTTTTTTAAAATAAAATATCATCGGACATCTAGCTTCCCAGGGCACCAATGGGAAGTTAAGTTATGCACCCAGTCTCTTTTCTTCAGAAATGATTGACACTGGTCCAATAGTATTTTTGGTCAAATAGTTTTTTAATGGTACCTACTAAACAATTTTTTACCTATGCTATGGAATCTTTTTTTTTTCGAAAGTATGGCTCCACAGGTTAGTTCTAGCAAAATTCAATATTACTTTTAGCAAATAGTACAACATTTGAGTGATAATCTTTTCTCCCCAAAATGGTTCTTAATGGTGTACTAAAATATTTTTAAAAGTTTTTAAAGGTTTTAAGAAAATTATTCGTTTTAAACATAAATAAAAAGATAATAACCTGAAAATGATTTCAAAAATGTCCACAAAGCTGAAACCAAAGTAGGTATACCGAGTTTGACAATGCATGGTCTTTAAACCTTACATCCTACTGCTTCACCTCCTGGTTGGCTCGATAGACCAATGAACTTCTCTTGAATTTCACTGAATAGATATATCGTGTATGAGTTCTGATTAAATAAACAAACAACATTGAGGAGGACTTTACAAATTTGGAACCATCATCTACTAGTACCTACACTTCTCATCGACAGACCAACGCAGCCCCAAGTCCTCTTCTAAAAAAAATGCGCTAAGTCAAGCAACATTTAGTAAAAAAAAACCTTCTCAACATTTAGAAATTAAATATCAACAAGAAAATAGCATACTTAAAGGAGTATCTTTACACATTCATGATATCTAGTAAAAATTAAAACAATAAATGCAGGCTTTTATTACGAAAAATTAACCTTAACCATCAGGGCTATAATTGTTTAGCTTTTTACTTCGAAAAATCAATATATATACATACCTACCTACAATTTTATAAACAAAATCAAGGTAGGTATGTTTGTACGTTTCAACCGAAAAAATTAACCCAAGTTCAGTGTACTCACTATCTGACCGAGTTTTGCCGCCTCTAACTGATACAGGCCATCCATACTGGCCCATCAAACATATCACTCATGAAATGTCCATATGGCCAAGTTTAATGATACACAAAATGTAATAATATTTGAGTCTAAATATGAAAGAAGTAGGCTTTTTGAACTTACCTTAACTGCCATCATTGCGAATTGTTTTTTGAAAGTTGTTTGTTATTGTTTATATTTTTTGTTTTTATTTATTTTTAAAAACTTAACTTAAAGTTGTTTCCATGGAGAACCAGAAAGAGAAATGTCTTTGGCGATGGAAAATCGATAGAATTAAATTCCACCAGGAAACAAAAATAAAGAAAAACTGACACTGAAGACTACGACGTTGACGATAGAAATAAAACCGACCCAACCAAACTGATTACAGAATAGCACACAAACCGAATTAAAAAACTAACGAAAACAACATCCTTTAAAGCAAACAGGAATGTACTGCCCGTTTAAAGAAATACCCAAAAGCAGTTTTTTTTATTTGGGAAAGTATCAGTTGATTGAGAGCCAAACCTATACAAACTACGAACGCAGCTTCTAAATTTTAAATTGAAGAATTCGTCTGGTTATTAGCTACTTCTTCGACGGGACACTAAGTTCTGAAATTTATCAATTGAAATAGATGATTTTTATTGTTTTTTTGTTGCTTGAAAACGACATCCCGAAGTTTATTTTAAGAGAAGCATATAGATAAGGAAAACTCTCTCGAAGAGAATAAATCCTTCAAAGCTTTTTGTGTTGTGTGTAGTCAACTTTTCTGTTTTCATATTTTAATATTTTTGCATTCAGGAAACGGGAATAGGAACTTTAACCAGACATCAAAGAAGCAAAACAATATTGCCCTTTTGTATGCTCTTTTTATTGCAGTTAGCTATTGTACTTTTAAAAGCTCAATACTAATTTTTCGGCTTGAAAGCTGAAATTTTAAATATTATTTGAATGAATCTTTGGAATAATTTGTTTTGGGCTGTTCGGCGCTTCAAGCAAGTTTTAGATTTTCTATTTTGCAAAAAGGGATCAGACAGAGAATCTTAAATGTATTTTTTTTTAAAGTATTGTACATTTTTGTATGGAATTTTAAAATAAACGTTTTTGAAAGAAAACATCAGCGGCGTATTCAGCTTCACTTTTTGCTTTCATACCAAAAAACAATCACCCAAAGCAGTACTTATACATTAATTAATTAAAAAACTGGTCCACGGTTTGCTTTTTTTTAAATTGATTTCTGCTGGTCCCACAAACGTTACCAATTTGCTTAAATGTTAAAAAGTTGGGGTAGAAATTTTGGCAAGGTCCAAACTCGTTTTGCAAAATTTTTCTTTTGAAATGTTGTTTCTCAAAATTCAGATTTTTCAAATTGCGTTTACATAATTCTAACAGTAATAAAGAGAAGGTTTGGAAAATGTAAAAAAGGCGTCCTTTTCCGTCCCTTTTTAATTACCTTTGCGTATCATCGAATTATAAAATACAGCAGACGCCCTATACAAAGAAGTAATAAAAACCAGGCCTGTTCACTCTTTCGAGATTGTTCACTTTTTCGAGTTGGAGTTTTAAAAAGCCTTCTAGAGATGAATTTGATCAAAAATTTACAATTTGTTTGGAGCGTGAATGCATTTGTTTAAACGTTAAACAAAGCTTTCAAACAGGTTTAAAAAAAAAGAAAGGACGACTTTTGCTTCATGACATTTTTTGAAATTAAATGCGTGCGACGGTGAGACTAGATGTTTTTTTCTCGCTCACACTCATTGCATTTCGAAAAAAGTCATGACTCAAAAGTCGTAGTGTAATAGGACACAAACAAGTCCTCAATGTGCTCAAGCAATGTTAATTGCTTGCGAGATTTTTTTGTAAAAAAAAACATTTTTATATAAAATTTTGTGGGTTCTCTATTTTGAATAATTCACTATTTTTAGATTCTACTGTATTATTATATATTGTATTATTTGGTGTAAAACCCAAATTTTGTAAATCTGAATTTTCGAAAAAGTATTTAAAATTGCGGTCGTGCAACTTGGGCACCAAAAATATTTGCTATGTATTTTTTGTGCACGCTAAGAAATATGTACATAGGTTTTTGGAGATGCAAATCTTAAAAACTAACGTAGATTTCTCTCACGTTAGAAGTTAGTTTTTAGGGACAGTTTGCATTACAATTTTCTCCTTAATCGATCAAAAATTGAGGTAGTTAGCACTGCATTATGTTAGACAAAAATTCATAGCTTCCACAATTTGTTTTTATTGAAACGTGAAGAGTATTGGCTGCAGATGAATAAAAAATTAATGCACATCAAAAATGGTCTTCGAACTTTCAAAATGTGTAAAATATGTGTAAATTTAATACTACCTTCTCTATGGGTTTTCTCAAAATATTTTATTTTTTTTTTTTTATCCGATGGAAATCTTCAAAAGACACTCGGTAAGAATCGGTACTTAATAGTGTGGGACTCTTACCGCACTAAAACCACCGGTGAATCAGGACCAATCTATGAAAGATCGACAAATGATTTTTCTTTCATAATTTATCAGTCGCATTGTGGGAAGTTTAAGTTATAACACTTTCCATAGCTTTTAGACCATCAGCTCATGAGGCTTGGTTCTTGTTAATCTCCGAACATTGTCTCGTACATTTAAGACGGTCTCCATTTCGGAGTTGGTATGACTTTGCAGTCGTTGATTGTGTGATACAGCGTGTTTTTTAACCACTTCTGTAACCATTTCAATTTGAAGGTCACGATGTAGATCGCTATTTCTTATATACCAAGGGGCATTTATTATTCCGCGAAGGACCTTGCTTTGGAATTTTTGGATGGGTTCAGCATTTGTTTTCTTTGTACAGCCCCATAGTTGGATGCCATATGTCCAAACGGGTTTCAGTACTTGCTTATATAACATTAGTTTGTTCCGGATAGATAGGTCAGAGTTCTTTCCTAGTAACCAGTACATTTTTCTGTACTTCAAGTTTAGTTCGTCTTTTTTTTTTATGTGCTCTTTCCATTTAAGCTTTGCATCCAAAGTCATTCCAAGGTATTTGGCAGTATTGGAGTAAGGTACTGTTGTACTGTTTATAAGAATTGGAACATTGTTTATTTTTTTGTTTGTAAAGTTTATATGCGTCGATTTAGTTTCATTTAGTTTGATTCGCCATTTTTGCGTCCAATCACTAACTTTATCGACTGCATTTTGCAGTTTTTGTGTAGCCTTCGTAACGGATTTATCTGGCACCAATATTGCAGTATCATCAGCAAAGGTGGCCATGATAGCGTTGATGTCCACTGGAATATCCCTTGTATATAACAGATACAGGGTTGGTCCTAGGACACTTCCTTGTGGTACACCGGCTTCAATTTTCTTTAGTTCCGAGTAATTTTGGTCGTACCGTACTCTAAAGAGTCGGTTCGTAACGTAGGATTTCATTATTTCGTAGTACTGCCTGGGAAGATCCCTTTGCAGTTTGTATTCAAGTCCCAAGTGCCAAACCTTGTCAAAGGCTTGAGCATTATCTAAGAATATAGGCGAGCATACTTGTTTTTCTTCAAGTGCCTTTTCCACAACATCCGTAATCCGATGCACTTGGTCTATCGTGGAATGTTTATTTCTAAATCCAAACTGATGGCTCGGAATTAGTCTTCTTTCTTCTATTATTCTGCTTAGTCTTTTCAGAAGCAGTTTTTCGAAAACTTTTGCCATGATTGGTATAAGCGATATAGGTCTGTAAGATGTTACTTCTGTTGGTGGCTTACCTTGTTTAGGTATAACAATGAAAAATAATTGAAACAAAAAAAATGATTCTCAAAAACCGATACCTACCAATATTGATGCATTGATTGATTCTTTTAAAAATCTGCAAACAAGATTGATTAAAATTATGCTGCCTGTAAAAATGTATTCCAAGGTGAGCCCAGATTACAATCAAATTTTTTATCTTTCGGAAATGGTTTCCTACATATTTTGAACGAAATTCTCACAAACAGAATAAGAAAAACCGATCAAAACCAATATTGAAAATTGTTTTGGCCTTAAAGAGGGTATATCGCCAATAACGTAAGTCTATCAAATTGATTTAGAATTAAAAATAAATGAATTCCGTTAGCCTATGCTGAAATGTTCTGAATGCAAAAATGGTCAAAATCGTCTTTTTGATAAATAGAAAATAAATTAATTAATTTTATCAATAAAACCCCAATATTAATGAATAAATGTCGAAATTTACTTAATCATGCCACCTAGAAAATGCCACAAATATGGCAGTTTGTCAATCCAAAAAATATGTCATAAATTGGTATCAAATAAAAATATTCGAGTTTATAGATATTGATAGGATGAAGTAGATACCCTATAAAAATAATGAATAGTCTATTCCAAAGCTACGAGTAACAAACAGAAAGTTTTTTTTTTAAATTAATTGCAAATATTTCTTTAGTTCTTGGGGTGTCATGAACCCGTGACTTTCTCCGTATACGCCTTTGGTGAACATTGCTTAAAATTATTTAAAGTTTTAGGTAAATTTAACAAGAACCTAAGGACATCCTGGCACATTTTTTAAAACTTTTTTGCATAATCATTTTGTTTTAATACATTTTATACTGGTATTGTACCAATTATAATCTTATACAAAATGAATCATTTTTTTATTTTTGAATTAGTTGAAAAATATCGTAAAAAGTGGGCACGCGTGCCATTGCTGCAACTTGACGAAAAATTATGAGCACTTCAAAAATTTTAAAATTCGATTGTACCCTTAATTAGCAGCACCAGCTTATCTACGAGTCGAGTTTAAACCTTTTTAAACGAGGGAAAAATTCAATTAGAGCTGGGGAAATTTTAAAAAAGATTACAAACGCATTGAATCATGAACTGCACACTTTTAGCTAGAAACGTCATTTTTGTATATAAACGACGCGCGTTGCCACTTTGCCATGATTTAAATAGATTTAATGCACTTTTTTCGGAAAACAAATCTGCTTTTAAATCGAGTCTAATGCACTATAATTTTTTGGAAAAGAAAATTATCATTCATCAAATTCAGTCCACTCATTTTTCAATTCTTTTCTTTCGGCTACAATTCGGCTTCCGGCTATCGGCTATTTTTAATTCTTTTGTTCTTCTATTTTGAAAATAAAAGTAAAAATTTAAATATGCAGATCTTCTGTAAGAAAATTGAATAAACTGCATTTTTTTTTTTTGAAAACCAACTTCGGAAAATTTTCCGATTAGCGGCAACGCTGTAACAGAAACTGACCACCACAATTTTTGACGATAGTTGTAACACTTCGTGGAAAATTGATTTTTGTTTCTTATTGTAGTCACTAAAATTCTAAACTTAAACTGGTTATTTTCGAAAACATCATCTTCGTCAAAATGTATTTGCAAAATATTCTTAAGCGAAAACAGCAAAAATCTTCTATTCGAAAACACAAATACAAATTTGAATATATCAGCATTGTGTTTGTAAAACACTGTGTGACAAGGGTTTACTCACATGAATACTTTAAGCATGGCTGAATTGCTTATTGAATTAAGATTATAATTGCCAAATATTGTTGGTATCCGAGACTTCACGTTTCTTAGTTATGAAGTCATAACTATCTCATGTCAATGTTAAGTGCAGGTTTGTAATATAATGCCATAACTTTAAAACGGTAGAAAATGATGTTTGTTACTTTCGTATTAAGCGAGTCCAATTTTATGAAGATAGCTTTTTATTTAAAAAAAAATAGTTTTAAAAAAGAGTGTTAGAATAATTTTATTTAACTTTTCGAAAAGTTCATTTTGGTTCATGTTAGAGACAAAAATTTAAATTTTGTCACACAGTGTAATGCAGCAATATGGAAATTATTTATTTAAAAAAAATGACACGAGGCTCAAAAAAGGTTCGCCATCCCTGTTCTAGCGTAATTGGGGAAAGCTCGGTACTTACTGGTACCGTTTCGTCTTTGTGTGTATTATTTTTTTAAGCATTCAATACAATGTGAATTTCCATCACTGATTCAAACTTTTAAAAAGCTTTCTTATTCTGATAAAATTTGTGAAGAGTTTCAGGAAAGGCCAATTAGGTTATCGTAGCAAAAGAAGAGATTTATGTGATTACCTAGTATACTCGTATAGGTACTCATTATTCAATAATTTCTATTAACAGTAGTGGGGAAAGGTGGTGTGATTGTTGTTTTACTCTTCAGCAAAAATTGAAATATCAAATATGCTATGCTTAGCTCTGAAACTTATAGAGCGCTTCAAATGCAATGCACGACTGGGTCATTGGTAGATTTTTTTTGTGGCTCAGCGCTTAAGAGTTAAGAGATAAGTTGTAGATGTAATTTGTTTGGCAGATTACGATTTCGATAACGGTAAAAATTAGCTTGTCGATATCTTCCTTCATTTTGAAGGAGTTAACAATAAGTAGGTTATCCATTTTTTTTTTCAGAAAATGCCTAACGATATGGTGTTTTGAATTTACTGCAGTTTAAATTATTTTGTATGAAATGAACTGCCAAGGCTGTAGAGAGCCTTACGCAGAAAAAACACTAAGAATATGAATTAATTTGAACGCAGCTGCAGTCACGTTTTTTTGTTCAAATGTCTCCTATAGCTTCGATTGATGAAACCCAGATCCCAAGTTTACCTATAGTTTTTAAGGACTCTGGCATCTGGCTTCTGACTAAAGTGGGTCTGACTCAAATCTGCGACTTAAAGAACCCCAAGAGAAAAAGTCTAACGGGGTAAAATTGCATGTTTATGGTGACCATTGAACATCGCCTCTGCATGCGATTACCATGCCCCTAAATTGCTCATGCGTGAATGAATAAATTGGGAATCAGAAAGAATAAATAAATAAATAAAAGAAATTGGTTATCATCGACGAATATAAAAACTAATAGTGAACTTCGTCGATGTTGATGTCAGTGTCATCATCGTTTTCAAAAATGTGTGGTCCGACACGACGATGCGACCAGGACACAATATTCACCAAACAGTGACTTTCGGTGGATGCATTACTTCTTGGTCTACCTTATCCCAAATCCAGCTATTTTGTTTTTTGACATAACCGTTTATCAAAAATTCACCACCACGACGAAGAAGACTTTTGTTTGAAAAAATCGGGGGTTGTCTATTGTCGCTGTAATTTACCATGTTGGTTTTTCTTGAAAAAACTTTGTAAAATTAACAACAATAATGCAGTCACATTAAAAGGCGATGTGTTTTTTTGAAATTAATTAATCACGTAACAGAAAAACACAAGTGTTTATGGTTTAAATTTCCTATGATCACAATTTATTATACCGCCATGCCGTGTTAAGAGCAAAAAACATATCTGCATTTTTGTTATTTTGAGATAAACGCTTTTTTCTCTTTAAATACATATTTTTGTATTGTTGATGAATAATTTTCATTCGTATATACAAGTATTATTTGTCAGATCTTCCAATGCTTGTTTTTGATGGTGGTCTCTATTTTTCCTAAAAAAAGATACTAAAATGCAAATTTTTTTTAATGCACTGCTCCTTGACCGAACGTTATTTTTCTTAACAGTTACAAAAGCAAATAGGGGCTTTTATTTCTAAAGCCTAGTTTATACATCCATGCGAAATGTAGTTTTCATAAAAAATCCTTTTATTCCTATAGGCGTGAAAAACTCTCAAAAACTAAATTTAACTATTTAAGCGACAAGCAGGAACAAATTTGTCTCGAAAAAATGCAACTCAATGGGCTTTTCCAAACCAAATTTTATGACGAAAACTATTTTTCTTTAAGCCCCGTCGGTGAATAAATTATTGATGTTTCATTTCTAATTTCATTTCACTTCGCTTTTAAGTATAAAATGGATTAAAATAGTAAACATATCAAAGCTGCCAAAACTGGCCGTGAAATTCACATACATTTTTTTCTTCTTAACACGGTGGTATAGCCACGGCTGTAGCTCGCAGCACTGTCCAAGTTGAAGGGTGTATGGAAACAGTTTACATCGCTTCACTGTTTCTGGTAGAACATATTGGTGTCGCTATATAGCACAAACATGAAAATTCATCGACTTTGTCCAACATCGCAAATTTCTTGCTACTGCTATACATACCCATTTGAACACAGTTAATAACTTATCAAACACAGTGTTGAAGTTGTGTTGCTGTAGCTGTAGCTCATAGCTCTTCTGACAAACTAGAAATGTACAAAATAGTACCTACCTATACAGCGCTACAATGTGGAGCTGTAATGGTGGCACAAGTCAAACCATCAACATCAACTTTCGCTACAGCTATGAAAATTAATTGTTTAGCCAATAAAACAGTAGCTTGTAGCCAGCGTTGTGCTAAATGCATGCTCAAATGAGCAATTTGGAACCAAGAATCTTACTTTGGCTCTCTACTCCGGTCCAATACAAAATGGCCCCTGGCACCAAAATCATAAAATTCATTTAGAAGCCCTGATACCTATTAGCTTTAAGTATTATATTGTACGTTAATGCTTAATATAATAAATAATAATAATAATAATAATATAATTCGATTTTTTTTATTTAAAAAACAACGATGAACGTGAGTGTGTGAACGTGTTGGTATTGCAGTCGTGTTATAAAATGCACAGGAGGAAAAACAAAAAAAAATTGATTTCGAAACTGAATTTTTGCTTACGTGCTTTTTTGCTTCACTTACGTTATTTCTTGTCAAGCAAATAAGTTCACGTGTTAAAGTTGGCATTTATGTTGGTAAATCTGTTTCTGACAGCATGCAAAATGTCAAGATATTTATATTTCTTGGAATAAAAGAAAATGTTTTCAAAATTCATTGTGACTTGAAAAGAGTATCATTGACGTATTTTTTTTAACAACGCATGCATTGTGACATAGTATTGACGCATTTTGCCAAAAAAATATTTCAGAAATATAAAATTCTTACATAAATGCCATGTCAAATCAAGACGTACATTTGATAATACATCCCTCTGGGGTTTTATAGTTCATAGATGGCACGTGCACGTGTGACTCATACAAAGGACAATCGGCAAAAATGTATGGAGGAAGGTGGTCTAGGAACCAATAAAAATAAGACGTATGTCGTTGGAAAGGTATTTGCATGTGCTTCAATAGTCACTATAGCAGCTTATTTCAAATCACTGTGTAAAAAAAGCTATTTGCTAACCAAGGTTTTGTCATTGTGCATTTCAGTATGGAAGAAACCTATGAAAACTGGTCTAACAAATATCAATAAAACGTATATCGTTGAAAAGGTATTTTTATGAGCAACAATATTAACTAAAACAACTTGGTTAAAATCACTACGTGGAAAAAGTTATTCCCTATTTTTGGTGAATTTTTGTAGAAAAAATATAAATATGCTAATAACTTTTTTCACACAGAGATTTGAAATAAGCTGCTCTTCCAACTATTGTAGTGCATAAAAATACTTTTCCAACGACACACGTTTCGTTGTTATTGGTTGAGCTTGCGTTTACACATTTGTTCCCATACTACACAAAAACATTTTTTTTCACACTAAAATGGACCAACATACTATACTAGTTAGCAAATAACTTTGTTCATAAAGTGACTGAATTAAACTGCCATTAAAGATATTGTAGGTAAGAAATAGACCTTTCCAATGATATATGTAGTGTCGATATTGGTTCGACCAGTTTAAATATATTTTGGCTATACTAAATACATTTTATTCATACAACACTCCACCAGAACACAACATTATTTAGCGAATAACTTCTTTCAAACAGCGATTTGAAATAAGCCCCCATAGTAACTTTTGTAGTACACAAAAATACCTTTCGAACTACATATGACTCGTTGTTATTGGTTTTTTAAACCGTTTTGTCCTATTCTCCTTTACTGAAAAGAATTATTCTTTGGGGGAGAAACATTTAAAAATGATAATTACCATGGGTAGAATAATCTAAGCAAAATTGACATAAGATAATTCGAAATTGCTACACTTCTGGCTGGAAATATCTTAATAATGGTGGTCCTTATGTCGGGTTTTTTTAATTTCAAGCTGCATTGGCATCAAATGACTCTAAGGCTAGTCGCGCACATGCAAATATTACCGCAACAAAATAGTTTAGTCACAAGTTGACCACTGAGCCCGCACATGAGCAACTCCACCAGCAATCGCAACGAACCTAACCAACACACCGACAATGTTTATTCAGTTTTTCTAGCTTATACATTCAAAGAAAAATATTTTCGCCCTGGTCCTATTCTTTTGCTCAGCAAATTAAAGAAAAGATACATTTGTTCCTTTTCGCACAGAGAACATAACGCACTTTGGGAAGAACAAAATTCAACGATGTGGTTAGATATCCGCAACTATTTGGGTGAATTTCCGCGCAGTTACATATTATTCCATATGACACAAACTGAAAAACTGATTTCGGGCAATCGTTCAGTTTGTGTTTTGGCACAAAGTTGCTCGAATCGACGACGGAATAGTTTCTGCATATGTGCGGAGTCTCATACGAGTTCATAGGACTCAATTTTGCAATTAAACAGTTTCGAAACTGAAAATTGCATGTGCGCGACTAGCCTTAGTGCAAACAAAAATTTCCTATTTTTTCAGATTTTTATGTCACCCCATTGGTCACCCTCTTTTCACTTTAAGGTACCAAATATAGGGTAAAGGTGATTCTTTATAACACTTGAAAAAAAAAATCAGAACGTATATAGACTAGATTCAGAGGAGGGGGCCTATTTCCCCCCGTCGTATAGTCACAAATTCATTCCATAGTATGCTTTTTAAATAAAGTTTTTACTGTACACAGTTTTTGAAAAGAAGATTTTCAAACTTTAAATAAAAAAACAATAAAATTTTTAAAGTTTGAAAATTATTTTTTCCTAAAACTATTTACAATAGAAACTTTATTTAGAAAACATGTTATAGAATGAATTCCTTGTTTTAAAAAACGCTATAGCGTGGCATTGTAAGTGTTCCCGTTTAAGAAAAAAAAACAGCTTTGAGTCAATTCTTTAGAAAAAAGTGTCCCTCCTGTCAGAACAGGGGGAAATAAACCCCCCCTGATACGATTGTTTCTCATCTGAATCTAGTATATATATGCATTCTGCTTTATTTTCTGGGCGTTATAAGAATCAACCTAACCCCATAATTAGTAGCTCACAGTGAAAAGAAGGGGACAATACAAAGAGGGGCAAATAAAATTATTTTTAATCGAATAAGGGATATCCAAGGCTATGTCGAGTTTAAGGACCATCCTAATCCATATACAATACATAAACATATGTTGTATATTTTGGATTAGTAACTCACCAGTTGGGCAGTTATAAAAACCCTCTTAAGTGCTCAGAAGTACTTATCTATTTTTAGTAAAAAATACACTTGATTAAGTTAAACATTTATTTTATTTTAAAAACAGAAAGAATATGACATTATAAAGTGCATTGAAGCTATTGCTAAGCATGAATGTATGAACTTTTCAATAGCAGTCATTTAAAAAGCATTTAGTATCACTACAAAGTTCTGCCGTTCTTCCAAATTTAATAATTTTACAACAATCGAAAGTGCTCCATATTAATAAAATTTTTTATAATTTGAGATGGATCCCACGAATTCTGAATGCAAAATTGCAAATTTTCAATGTTTTCTTTTGAATGCATAAGAAGAGTTTTATAAATTACGATTGGAATTGATTTGATTCATATGGGAATAGATGACTATTGATAGGGCAGAAATCAAAGTACATATTCAATCATTTATTATTGGCCTAGGTGACCCTAATTTTATAAAAATTACAAACTTTTATGTATATTTAGACGTGTAAAGTTCCCTTTCATTAGCTTTTTAAAACGAAGATAGAAAACACTAAAACGAACTAAATCTTTCCTCCTCTGATATAAAACCAGCCCTTCATTTTTTTCAAACCTGGGTATATAATGTGTTGTTTATACCCAACAGGTCCTGATGCTGAGGAATGCATCCAAAGCATAAAATATGACGATTTGTCGGCTGCAGAATTCCAAAGCTGCTGGCAAGCATGCAGTCAGTACAGGATGAAAAAGATGCAGGAAGCAAGTTCTCTGGACAATATATTTTCAGAATGGCCGGAATACAAAAAACCGAGCGGTTACGGTGTAGTAAGTTTTATTTCATTAAATATTATTTATTATTATTATTCCTAGTTATGTCTTAATATACATTTTTATTAACTTCCTATTTGAAGTTATTGTTATTAGTCCGATATGTCAAATCAAAATTCTGTGAAGTTTTGGGCTCCCCCCAATCTAAATCCATCATTTTAAGAGAAAATTCTGCTGTCGTATTTCTACGTTCACACATGATTTTTCTCAAGAAAAAAAATTACATTAGCTTCGTCTTAATTTTATTCTACACAAAATAACTATTTAGCAATTGATAAAACTTGTAAAAATATTCAATTTACTACTATTTTAAAGCAAAACAATTGCAAAAGACATAGATATGTCTTTACTTTCGTAGAATATTTGTTGCACGATTTTGTTAATGCACAGCTTGAACAGAGATGATATTTAAGCTTATATGTATCTTAGTAACTAAAAATTATTGAAGTTTGATTATGATGATACGAAGGATTTGAAATAACATATCGTCCTTTGATTGCAAGAACTAGGTAACTCAATTTGCAATTTTTACAATATGTCAACTCAAATATGTATATAAGATTATAAAAACTACATTACTTCAGTTAATTTATTAGACAAGCTCAATTAAAAGTTTAAGTGAGCTCTACTCCAGCTCACTTTAACTTTTAATTCAACATAAATAATTCATTTGCTCCACTTTAACCGAAGAATATCATTTTCTTCAAATTCATAAATAATTTAACAAGCTTTCGAAAGTAAAATTTTGACATATTATCTCTTTGTTTTAAGACCCACCCAGTCTCTTATTTAATTATTGTTGTTGCACTTACTATTTTTTTTTATTATTTTTGATTACAGATATAACAGCAGTGAAGCTCATGTGGTGTTTGCATGCTCTCTTAGTTCCTACTCAAAACGGTGTACAAAAAGACAAATTTACAATATCCAGTTCGCAGCTAGCTTTTTTCTTCATTGGCAGCTCAACTCAGGAGATCGAGAACCACATCCAGTTTTTAAAGGGCAAGGGTCAAAGTATTCAGCCATTTATTATTGGCATAGGTGACCTTAATTTTATTAAAATAACGAACTTTTATGTATATTTAGATGGTGTAAAGTTTCTTCTTTTTTCTTCTTTTTAAGAGCTATTGATATTTGTTTTAAAGATTCCCATATGTTCAATTTAGAATATCCTCTTCCCTGCTCTCAAATTTGGGCATTTATAGAAAATAATTATTATGACATTAAAAGTTCAAAAAATACATCTACCAAAATGTTTGTTCTTATGCAAGAGTTAAAGACTCCTTCAGTCTAATATTAGTAATTATCCAATATTTTAAATTGATTGAAAGAAATTACTGTTTTTAATGAATGATTAACGATTTGCAGAAAACTAACCGTTCTGATTCATACAATCCTTGAAAGTCTTTAAATGGGTAAGATAATTTGTATTTTTTCATCCAGCAATATTTAAACTCTCATAATATTATTAAAATAATTCACATTGATTTTGAATGTTCTTATGGGTATTATATTTTTGTCCTAAAATTGATATATCCATTTATATATATTTTTTAATCCAGCTTTAAAAATTTTCATAAAATCAAATTATCCATTCATATTGATTATGCATATGCTTATGTGATTTATGTACATATGTATTTTTCGTAGAGTAAATGTATCCATTCATGTATATTTTTCGTTCGCCTTTGTAAACTTTCCTAAAACCAAATGATTCATTCATATTGATTTTGATTGTTTTCATTCGATTTATCTCTTGCTTCGTAGAATAAATGTAACCATTCTTATGTATTTTTCACTTAGCTCCGTGAACTGTCATGAAATCAAATTTTTCTTTCATATTGATTTTGATTGTTTTCATGTGATTTATGTATTTTTCGTAGAATAAATGTATCCAACTGTGTGTATTTTTTCATTCAGCTTAGAAAATTTTCCCAAAATCTATGAATCTATTCATAATGATTATGATTTTTTTTCATATTATTTATGTATTTTCCCTAGAATAAATGTATCCATTCATGGAATTTTTACACCAACCAGTGTAAACTTTCATTAAATCAACGAATTTATTCATATTAGTTTTGAATATTTTTATGGTATTTTTTTTTCTTTACGTAGAAATGTATTCTTTTAAATATATTGTTCACACAACAATGCAAACTTTCATAAAATTTATGAATCTATTCATATAAATTATGATTGTTTTCATGTGATTTATGTATTGTTTCATAGACAAATTGATTCCATATATGTATATAAATATAAATGGTTTCATAGTTTCTATGAAAAAAATCATAAATTGCAAGAAAACATTTATATAAAATATGAATTCATTCATAAATTTTACAAAATTTTTCATTGCTGCAATAAAAATTAAAAATTTTGATGTCCTTTTACATTAAAAATATGAATGGTTACATTAATTCTATGAAAGAAATCATTAATCCAATGAACACATTCATATCAAATATGAATGCATTCATATATTTAATGAAAGGTCTTCAGGGCTGTGAGAAAATTTTCAAAATTTGTATGTACTCTTACATGTAAAATATGAATGGTTACATAAATTCTATGACAGAAATTCCTAAATCACATTATTCAGTCATAAAAAAGTATGAAATATTACATAAACCCCTGCACACGCTCTTAATTTTGTTTTGAAGATTTAAGATTAAATTTCATTAAAAATATGAACGGTTGCCTTAAATTATATAAACGTTTACATAATGACGAAGGGGAAATAAGTTCTACGTACATCAATCATAGATTTTATGATTTCTCATCCGTGAAAGATTACATTCAAACGTTTATGATTGGAAATACTTTAACTACATGAATGCGATACTTGGTGCAATTTGCATGTACTTTTTCATGCTCCACTTTTCCTCCACATTTTCATGTATAGTAGGTACCTTTTTGGTTCAGTGTAGAAGACCTAGCATTAAGGATTCGACTTGTTGAATTATATTGACTCCAAGTCCAATCCTAATTGTAAGCACCTGTGCACATTAGGGTGGTCATTATAATGGGTTATTTGAGTTTTATATTTGTATGGACCTAAATCAGCTCCAAATAAGGAAAAAAATCGCAAATTTTTACAGATTATTATTTTCATCAACTATAATCGCTGTGTGGGGTTAATTTTATTTAATTTTTTTGTTTTGCATACTAGGTGATTCGTTTAATATCTACCGAAAAATTCATAGGGTTAGAAGTAGACAAGAAAAAATCCCAAAGGTGAGGGGTAATATTTCCCCCGCTTGGGCGGTAGGGGTAATTTTATAAAAAACATAATTTATAGAAAAAAAAAATAATTAGAAAACAACGGCAATAATTACAGTATTATTTTGTAGCTTTTTGGAAAGCCAGAAGACCATTCTTATATGTAGTTCATTTTCAAATAAAGTTTTTTTAAAGAATAGTTTTGACAAAAAAATGGTTTCAACTCAACATTTTGAAGAAAAATTAATTTTTTATTTTTACTTTTTTCTTGTGAAAACAGTTTTTGCTAAACCAATTAATTTAAGGAATTTCATTTGGAAATAAATCCTAAGAATGGATACAGGGACCTATAACACAAAGCTACAAGTCTACAAGTCAAGAGCCACTTGTACGATTGCGAAAGTCTTACAAGTGTATAGATTATTTCTGTATCACAAAAAATAAATCTAACAGTTGTAGAAAACAAAAATTTCCCTACACTTGTAAAGCATTCTATTCTTGTGACAAAGAGTGGAGCAGTCCGTCGTCGGCCACCGACTGATTCAGATTCAGTGTAGAAAATTTCTATTATGTACAAATAGCCTTCAAATCGACCGATTGGAAAGCTTATAACTTCGTTTCTAATTGTCCAATCTTCAAAGTTAATCTATATAATATTAATAATATATTACATAAAGGGTAAATATGGGCTCTGAACCTTTGGCACCTCATGTATGGGAAATTTGATATTTTAGAATGTCATCTAATTGGTCAGTAATTGGTCAAGAAAGGTCAACTAGTCCTAGAAATTGGTCAGCCCTTGATAACTTGTTATAAAGACTTAAAGTTTCTCAAGGTCACTCAAGGTCACGCGTGATTTTTGGCACCTCATTTATGGGAAATTTACAAAAAAAAGATGCCATCTGAAAGATTTGTGGATAGTGATAAAAGGTCAACTATTTTCAGTAATTGGTCAGCTATAGTTTTTTTTCTATGAATTTTCAAAAATCGTTTCAAGGTCACAAAAAAAACTTTTGGCACCTCATTTGGGTCATTTCAAATAAACAAGTATGCCATTTGAAAGGCCATTTCACGGTCATAAAAGGTCAGCTATTTTCAGAAATTGGTCAGGCATAGTTTTTTTTTAATGAATTTTTAATTTATTTAAAAAAAAATTTCAAGGTCATAGCGATTTTTGGCACCTCATTTATGGGAAATTTGCAAAAAATATATACCACCTGAAAGATCTCTAGATCTATATAAAAGGTCAGCTATTTTCAATAATTGGTCAGCGATAGATTTTTTTTAATATTTTTTTTTTAAATTTCAAGGTCATAGCGATTTTTGGCACCTCATTTATGGGAAATTTAGGAAAATTGCATACATTCTGAAGGATCTCTTGATCTATATAAAAGGTCAGCTAGTTTTAGTAATTGGTCAGCCATAGATTTTTTTTAATGAATTTTTGAATTTTTGTTCAAGGTCATAGCGATTTTTGGCACCTCATTTATGGGAAATTTGGGAAAATTGCATGCCATCTGAAACATCTCTAGATCTATATAAAAGGTCAGCTAGTTTCAGTAATTGGTCAGCGATAGATTATTTTTTACGATTTAAACAACAAAAAAAAATTCAAGGTCACGAACGATTTTTGGCACCTCATTTGGGTAATTTTCCAAAAAAAAATATACTATGTGATAGGTTATACTCGGTCATCATAAAAGGTCAGTTAGATTCAGTAATTGGTCAGTCATATTTTTTGTTTAATTAATTCTTAAAGTATTTGTATGTAGGTCACAGTATAGATAGATTCGGGTAATTTAAAATTTTTTTAAATAGATATAGATCCAATAGATTCTGAGAAAATCATGGTGGATTAAATTTTGTCAAAAAATTTATTAAAATTTCCATAATCGATGGGTACGATTTGAGTTTGGCTGCATCTCTTCTTTAAGAAACCAAGTTTTTGAGGTGCCGGGGTAAGGGAATGACCGCCATCTTGAAAAAGAAAGTGTTTGGTTTAATCCACCATGATTTTCTCAGAATCTATTGGATCTATATCTATTTAAAAAATTTTTAAATTACCCGAATCTATCTATACTGTGACCTACATACAAATACTTTAAGAATTAATTAAAAAAAAAATATGACTGACCAATTACTGAATCTAACTGACCTTTTATGATGACCGAGTAACCTATCACATAGTATATTTTTTTTTGGAAAATTACCCAAATGAGGTGCCAAAAATCGTTCGTGACCTTGATTTTTTTTTTTTTTTTAAATCGTAAAAAATAATCTATCGCTGACCAATTACTGAAACTAGCTGACCTTTTATATAGATCTAGAGATGTTTCAGATGGCATGCAATTTTCCCAAATTTCCCATAAATGAGGTGCCAAAAATCGCTATGACCTTGAACAAAAATTCAAAAATTCATTAAAAAAAATCTATGGCTGACCAATTACTAAAACTAGCTGACCTTTTATATAGATCAAGAGATCCTTCAGAATGTATGCAATTTTCCTAAATTTCCCATAAATGAGGTGCCAAAAATCGCTATGACCTTGAAATTTAAAAAAAAAATTATTAAAAAAAATCTATCGCTGACCAATTATTGAAAATAGCTGACCTTTTATATAGATCTAGAGATCTTTCAGGTGGTATATATTTTTTGCAAATTTCCCATAAATGAGGTGCCAAAAATCGCTATGACCTTGAAATTTTGTTTTAAATAAATTAAAAATTCATTAAAAAAAAACTATGCCTGACCAATTTCTGAAAATAGCTGACCTTTTATGACCGTGAAATGGCCTTTCAAATGGCATACTTGTTTATTTGAAATGACCCAAATGAGGTGCCAAAAGTTTTTTTTGTGACCTTGAAACGATTTTTGAAAATTCATAGAAAAAAAACTATAGCTGACCAATTACTGAAAATAGTTGACCTTTTATCACTATCCACAAATCTTTCAGATGGCATCTTTTTTTTGTAAATTTCCCATAAATGAGGTGCCAAAAATCACGCGTGACCTTGAGTGACCTTGAGAAACTTTAAGTCTTTATAACAAGTTATCAAGGGCTGACCAATTTCTAGGACTAGTTGACCTTTCTTGACCAATTACTGACCAATTAGATGACATTCTAAAATATCAAATTTCCCATATATGAGGTGCCAAAGGTTCAGAGCCGTAAATATGACGGTATATTTTTGTGTAAAATTTATTGGGGAGGTATACAAAATTTCATACTAGATGGCAGATTGAGTTTCCTATCAATTTGATTTTCATTTTTCAAAATTCTAATTTTAATGAAAAATTTCACAATTTCGAAAAGTTGTGTTTACAAAGTAAATGCCCAGACCCTCTTCTACATGTTTGTGAGTAATCTGCTAAGACTTAATGCAATGGGAGAGACAGCAGTGGCATTTCAATAAATTTTCCACCTAAAAATTGATTCTAATATAAAAAAAGCAAAGTCGTCTCGGAACTTTAACGTTTAAACATTGAAATAAATTCAAAATATCAAACTCCATTCGCGTTAAATTTTGTACTAAAAATGTAACTGAGTCCTAAACATGTTTTAAAGAACCATTTTAAGAAAAATGTCCGTGATGGTTAAAATTCAAGAAAATAGAAATATATAAATCTGTCATTTTCCGTGGGTTAACCAATGAAATGAACGAAAAGTAAAATTGTAGACACCCTCAATTGTATTTTTTTTACTAACGAATGACATTAAAATCACTTTTGTTGCAAAATTAAAATCCTTTGTCTCGTTTTCGAAATATTCCCGTTAGAAAATGAAGCAAAAATGTTGTTTTTTTGTTGCTTTTTTTGAAGTTATGTAATATGAATGTAACAACTCGAGATTATTTTAATTTTAAATCTTTCCTGAAAGTATACTAACGTTAGTTAGTTAGTTAGTTTTGTTTTATTGAACGGAAATAGATATTTACAATTGGTTCTTGATTCTATTTTATATTATTATTATATTGATACTTTAATTTGATTTGGCACATTAGGGGCCTAATTTTCTACATTGTTTATATTTTTATACAAAATTATTTAAAAGATTGTGATTGATGGTTATATTTTATACTATGTAGATGATTCATCTCGGGTTGTTCAAATCCGGTTGTCTTTTTGGAAGGATGTGGGGTTTCGGTGGCTTCTAGCCACGGTGGTAGTTCAACGTTGCATCTTCGTAAAACGGAATTGCCTCGTCTTCATTGATAAGAATGATTCCTTCGTCCAGTAGTGCTGTTACATCAAGGTATCGTGGATCGGTGTATCTCTCTTCACTTGTGATGGTTCTCACTAGAGGGATTGGATGATTGCTAAGGTTGCTCGTCAGTATTTTGGCAGCACTGATCATGTATTTGTCAAGGGGTGTTATTCCTGATGCCTCATAGAGTCGCGAGCTGCTGAAATGTTTTCGTCGCCGTTGGTCAAAGTGGAGTCCCGTGCAGATCCGCAAGATCTTCCTCTCGAACACTTCCAGTTTTTTCATGCTGGTTTTGGAAATAGTAAACCAGACAAGAAAGCAGTAAGTGATGATCGGTTTGAAAAGTTGCTTATAAAGAAGCAACTTCGTCCTTTGGCTGAGTCCATTCCTTTTCCACATTAGGGGGTCGATGCGGTGGAAAGCGTAGTTTGGTTGCTTCAGAGTAGCTGTTACATACGGATTGAAGCGTAACCTCTCTTCAAATTTGACACCCAGATATTTCACTGATGGTTGTTTGGTTGTCAGTTGCGATCCGTCAAACAAATTGATCATAATGCTGCGGCAGCTTTTAGCTGAGGGTGCACTTCGCTATCCCGCTGGTCTTCTGAAACAAGGCAATTCAGATTTGGCTGAGTTGACTTTGATGTCCCATGTTGTGTAGAACTCCCACAGCCGTCTCACGTGTTCTTCCACTCTTTGGGCTGCAATGACTGGTGAAATAAATTTGGCGTATGTGAGTGAATCGTCTGCATATAGCAAATTCATAGCGTTGTTGGTCTGGACTGATGTGAAGATGTTGTAGAGGAACGCTCCCAGCTTTGATCCTTGAGCAATTCCTGCTCTGATGTTTTTGGTTGTTGACTGGCTCTTTTCAATCTGGACGAAAAATGATCTGAAGTTGAGAAAACTGAAAATTATTTTTATTAGTGTACCTGGAAAAGTATACTAACTTTCTTCTTTTAATTTCAGTTTAAATCTTTTCCATAATTTTTAGTCTTTTAGTCTCGGGAAGAAGCTTATTTTGTTCTCATCTAACCCAACATAGTTTAAAAAACACGCTAAAATAAGGAATAATATTTCTTGACACGTAGGTTAATTGAGGCGTGAGAACCATAGTGGCCTAACTGCAATTTTATTTAACTTGAGTTTTATATGCACCTTTAATTTTTATATAAGTATGTATATTTAACAACATTCATGCATTTAATTTTTTTAAATTCACACCTCCATGTCATAATTATAGGACTTTTAATCCTTAGAAGCCAACCACACAAAATAAAACCTTGAGTGCAAGAGTGGCATATCTGATCACTTATAACAGTATTTTGAAAAATCATGAATACAAAATCAAAAACCTATTATTTGTTGATCATATTGCAAATTAATAATAGTATTGCAAGTGTTTAACTGCAAGTGTTTGAAAATAAACTGTTTCTTATTTGTGCTCTACTAAAAAAAAAATGAAAAATGCAGTTAGGCTACTATGGCTCTCGTGGCCTCAATTATAACATGGAGTTTCTAGGAGAGTATTTTAAAATATTTTACTAAAATTTTTAGTCTTAACTCGTTAATAATTTAGTTAAAAATGTACTGATGTTGTTTCATAACCTTAAACCTAGCCTAGCTAAGAATTTCTCAGAGAATAAAGAAGATATTGAAAAAAATTATCTAATTTTATTGTAGAAAAGTAATATATACTTTTAGAAATCGTTGAACATTTTTGTTTTTAAGCTACCTCGCTTGGCTACGAAATTTAAAATAAATTTCGGAAACTCGAGCAGAGAGCAGAAAACGGTTGGCGAATTTGAATCCAGCGCCCAAATATACGAGTATGCTTACACACTCTCGTGTTTTTATGTTAACGCATATTTGTAAACCTGTGTTATTAACGAAACTATTAAGGCAACTTACACTTCCTTTTGGATCACAAACGAAGAAACAAACACATCTGCATAGACATAGACACCATAACAACTGGAGGTTTTTTCGGTAAAAAAAGCAAAAATGAAGATAACAATATTATTGAAGTATTGCGATTGATTGAAAATATTGTATTTTTGTAATAATTGAATACATCTTCAGCATCCTACAAGTCTTGAATCACCTCTGAGGATTCATCGATTATTCTACAAGTAAAATTAAGTTTTTTTCTACACTTGTAGCTTTGTGTTAAGAAAGAAAGAAATTACAGAATTTCCCACTTGTAATGATGATTAATTACACTTGTAGAAGAGCCAGCTGACTAGTAGTTTTATTACAAGTACTTGTAGCTTTGTGTTATAGGCCCCTGGCCTTCCAAAGAGCTACGAACAAATACCGAAAGTACTGCCGTTGTTTTTAAATTACTTTTTTTCTATTAAATGTTATTTTTTAATAAAATTCCCCACATGTCCAAGCGGTCCAAGCGGGGGAAATATAACCCTTACTATGCAATTTTATTCTTGTCAACTTTTAACCTTCATGCTCTGGATGTCAGATTTTACGTGAATCACCTAGTAGACAAAAAAAGAAATGAAGGGAAATTTGATAAATCCTTACAGCGACTATAGGGTAAGGAAATAAAAATCTGAAAAAATTAGGGAATTTTGTAGAGGTGATTTAGGCCCATCCAAGGTGACCTTTTTTTAACGACCACCTTAATGTAGACACATTTTTTTAAAAATCAGAAAGACCTATTGGTTTTTAGTAGTTTCTCTTTGTAAAAGATTTATTCGACAAAAGAATTAAATTTCAAACCAAAAAACCAAATTTGTATTTTCAAAGTTATAAAAACTTCAAAAATATTTCAAAAAATTTTGTAGAAACCTTTATAAAAATGAATTTTCTAATAAGTAGCTCCAACGATTTCAAATTCTTCGTTGGCATAAAATTGATATTTTCGTAGATTACATTCGTTTTTCTTAATAGTTGCAGGCTGATTATACATTTATAAAAAAAATTGTTAACCAGTTTGAAGATTGACAATGTTGAAGGGAGTATGTAAAATCAAAATGAACAAAAATTTACAGCTTTGATATGAATCATTTTTTAACATTACCTCAAAATTTCCGAGATAATGGCAAAAAACTATCTTTTTTCTTTGCTTTTGATTTTATTTTTTATTTCTCCAAAAACAATTTCTATTTTAATAGTTACCAGGGTCAAAAATGCGAAAAATCAAAAAATTAATTTAGCAACAAGTAAGTTTTTAATAACTGTTGATAAATTGTTTAGATTTAAATTAGTATTTAAGTGCATGCTTGTATTAAGCTAAATAAATAAATTTTTGCAAAAGCAAGAAATAATCACACAGTGGAATTCCACGGAAAAACATACAAAAAACGGTATTTTATATTTGACGCAAAACAAATTTTAACCGATACCACAATGATATTACTAGAAACATTCATAATACATAATTAATATAAATTTACATAATTACAATTTGCATAAATACAAAAATAAGTAAATCAAAAAATTCCTATCAGTATTGCGTTCGCCACCATCTTGAATAATAGGAAAATGGCTTTTGTAAAATGTACCTACAGGGTGTTTTGCATAAACACAAGGTGTATATCAAAAAACTAGATTGTATAGGATGGATTGCTACAAAAAAAAAAAAATTATGAGAGAGAGGTATATTCCCCCCATTTTAGAAGGGAGGGGCAATTTATAAGAAAAACAAATTTACCTAAAATAGAATCAAAAATTTCCAAAAACAACGGCAACACTTGCAATGTCATACTATAGCTTTTCTGAAAGCCAGTAGTTCATTTTTATTTTTTTTTATAATCAAAATGGTTTCTGTAAACACTTTTTGAAAACAAATTTAAACTTAAAATTAAAAAAAAATAACATTTCTCGCAAAATCTTACGTTATCATTTCTGTATTTCAGTAAGAATTGATAACAGCATTGAATACCTTACACAAAAATTGGACCAAATAACGTAAAATAAAAATAAACAAAAAAAGTTTACACCAAAAACATTTTTTTTTTAAGTTTGAATAATATTTTTTAAAAACTTATTAATAGAAACCTTTTTTTAGGAAGGGAATTTTGATAATGGATTTTCGGCAAGTATTGTATTTGTATTTTGATTATTGGTAGATATGTGTTGGTATTGTTTCCTGATACTTTTTCTAATGGCTTGGCTTTAATTTATGTACGAAATAAAGCCCCATTAGCGGCGATATAAATAAAAACCGGTCAAAATTTGCTTTTCCCCCTCTGACACCCCTGCATTCTCTTTTTATAGACTACCATCTCATTAATATTTGTGTTTAAAACAGCATAATCGGAATTCTCAAATACATTGAATAGCTATAAGGAACAACAAAAACATTTAAAAGAATGTTCTTACCTTCTTTCCTTCTTATTATGGTTAAAGCATTACTCTTTGAAGCTTGCGCAATTTTTCCCGTAATCTTTGTCTAAAAATGGAATTAATAAAATGCTGTCGTTCTCCGAGGTTTGTATCCCAAACACACTATACACAATATAATTGGACTATGATAGAGGCCGTGAGAGCAATAGTGGGCTTACTGCATGTTTCACCATTTTCGGTAGAGCAAAAGTAAGAAACAGGTTATTTGGAAACACTTCAGAATATATTCATTTGGTGGCGCAACAGCTCGTGGAGAAACAAGGCCTAGTGACTTACAACTCTCAACCAGCAGCGTTGCCATATTGGCATTATAGATCTAGATGGCTAGATCAAGCATAATGCGGAAGTGAAAAGCATTTTGAAATTTTTAAATTATGCCAAAAGCTTTTTTAGCATTATCTGTCTTTGTTTAGCATTCCATAACGCCTGATTTGATTTTGAAAATTATATGATTATGTACTCTAGATCTAGACTTAAGAGCTGAATAGGTAACTAACTTAAAATTTTGAGCTTATGAACTTCAAATTTGATAATATCAGGTCTAATTTTTGAGTCATTAATGTGCGTTAAGTAATTATTATGATATTCGTTGAATTATGAAATAAATTCATTGACACCATGAAAGATTTGTTGTTTGACAAACAGCTTAATTGTATCCATAGCTGATTTTTTAATCATCAATAAACAATGTTTTTCAAGGGAAAATAGGTACATAATATGAATTTTGAAATCTGGCATTCTGTTTTTTTGAGCTCCTATACGATTTAGCATTATGAAATTTGAAATCGAGCATAATGAAATTTGAGATTATGGCAACACTGCTCTCAACTATTCCTGTGTGCGTGCTAATGGCAGGAATGGAGGGGACCTACAATTTTTTGCCGAGTCCGAACAGCTTGATGAGAAGCACTTATTCATGACAAGTATACTCTTGGAGGATTTGTCAATTCCTCGCAAGAGGAACAGAGGTGACAGCGGCTGGGAATTGAACCGAGACCTTCGGCACTAACCATCATGCCACGGGGTACCTACTTCACTTTAAAAGATTTGATTTTTGAGTTTGTATTCATGATCCCTTAAAATACCATAAAAATTGATCAGATACAGTTATACAGATATGCTTCTCTTTGGTTGGTCGCTAAAGCTGGCTGGATTGTTGGCTGGATTTCAGTTTGGCTAAAAATCCAAATAAATCGGCAACCAGTCCACTACACATACGAGTGATATTGGGTCGGTGTGTGGCTTTTTGGCTCTACCTTGATGGCTTAAGCTGTTAAGTGCAAAAAGTCCTGTCAATATTGCATGAATCCGTCATTTGAAAAGAATTTAAATACAAATATATTTTTTAAATAATTCAAATATAATTTTTGTAGTTACTATTGCACTATTTTTTTGATCGAATGCGAAAGACTTTCCCTACCATTCGTCAGATTGCACATGCTAGGATGAGGATTCGTCAGGTGAAATCGACTTAGTTCAAAAGTCATCGATTTAAAGCCGATCAGCGATCGCCTGGCTGTGATCCGCATTAAAGCTAGGTTCCAAAAATTAGCCCAAAGGAAGAAATTCAATATAAAATGCCTTAGCACATCTGAGAAAACCAAAACTTGCAGTGAGCAATTAACCGGGAAACTCTCTCCCCATCCACAAACGTCAACAACCAGTGGAACCTATATCGCGACATCATTAAGGATACAGCCGAGACTACCATAGACCACCTAGAAAAAAGAACCCGTGGTATGATGAGGAATGCACAGTATTGAAGCAGGTGACGGAAAATGTACGGATGTAAATGCTGTAAAAACCAACGAATTTCAGTTCGAGACTCACCATCTTTTCATCGACTTCAAAGCCGCATATGTCAAATATGTGATTTCTTCAACCTAGTCTTTAGCGACATTGACATCATCAGCCGCCACAAGCGAGCTGCACTAAAAGCATTCAAAGCCATTCAAAGCTATTTTATGAACAGTCGAAACGCGTTGCTCTTGAAGTGAGTGAGGACACAACAAAGTATATGCTATCAACAAAAAAGCTTCCTCTGTCCCTAGGACAAAACGTCACTGTTGGTAGCAGTAATTTCGAAGTAGTCAAGGAGTTCACCTACCTCGGAACAAACATCAATCCCACAAATGATACCTTAGTGGAAATTTGACGAAGAATTACACCGCTGCTACTTCGGTTTGGCCAAACAAATGGGTACAAAACTCCTTTCTAGAAAGAAAAAGAGTACTACTTTACGGCGCCGAGTGCTGGACGATAAGTAAAAAGTGGAATTGATACTGCGCACTTTCGGGAGAAAAATTCATCCGCGGATATTTGTTCCACTATGCGAAGAGGAAAAATGGAGGAGAAGATTCAATCGTGAATTGTACGAGCTGTACTAAGATGTGGATGTAGTCCAAAGAGCCAAAACACATCGACTGCACTGGCTCGGCCACATAGAGCGAATGGACAAAAACGCTTCAGCCAAAAATATCTTCGAATCCCAGCCTTCAGGTTCAAGACGACCAGGCAGACCGAACTTCCGCCACAGGGACCAGACGGTTTCAGACGCAAGAACGCTTGGAATCGATGACTGGAGGGAGCGTGTGAGGGACCGCAACCGATTGAAGACCGCGATATCTCAGGCAGAGATCCTCCATGGATCGGGAGCCGGATAAGTAAGTAAGTATTTTTTGATTTACAATCTCCCGTAGATTTTCCATGGATTTGACATATCATCAAGTTTTTGCACTTGAAACCATTTTTTGACTATTTTTTCGGCATGGTTGGGACCATTATCTGCTGTAATATTCAATTCAAGAAAAGATCCTCGTCAGTACGTCGAAGTAAAACATTTTCCATGATGTTCTTGAATGCGAATCGGTCATAATTCCATACATTTTATGAATCGAACCCATTCCATGTCCAGAGAAATATACCCTACCACCCAAGAACTACTATACAGGGTGATTGGTATTAGGTGCACCAAAAAGCTGAAGCGAGTAGGTCGGGTTAAGACAAGAAAAAAATTGTATGGGAGGGGGGTCTATTTCCCCCCGCTTAGACAGGAGGGGCAATTTTCTAAAAAAATTGACTTAAAACAGAAAAAAAATATTTGAAAACAACGGTACAATTTACAATACCATGCTGTACCTTTTTGAAAAGCTTGAAATCTCTTCTTTGATTTTCATTTTAAATTAAGTTGAAAAATTAATTTTCAAACTCGAAATTTTGAAAAAATTTTTTTTTAATTTCAAAATTTTATGTAATGAAATAAATAATTTGTATTTTCAAAATTCAATGCTCATTATATTTAATTATTAAATTATTAATTTTCAATAAGAAACAGAAAGCCAGATGTTAAAATGTATCCTAGTTTTTGAGAAACAAAAAAAAATATAAAAGTACTTTTTTTTCAAGGAAAACACTTTTTTTGATTTTCCCAAGTTTGATCTGCTCAGGTCAATTATTAAATTAGCGGATTATCCTTTTTTATTTTTTAGTGCATACCGTCTAGTTTTGAGGAAATAATAGAAAAATAAACTAGATTAATTAAATTTCACCTTTTTTAATGGAGACAAGTGTTTAATTTAACAAAATCTGTTACCCAAATTAAAAGGATTACCTATGCCAAATACAAAAATAGCGTATCAAATCGTCAATACAAAACGATGGCAAGTAAGGCTCGGGAAGAATTGACAGATATGCACTATTGATACGGTTTAGCGGATTGTTCCAGTCGGAAGCACAGAGATTGTAGGCTGAAAGGTTCCCCAATAGGAGATGTCCCCAATATTCACTTTTGGCAAGACTTCACAACCATCTTCGGGAACATGGAGTACTGGAGACTCTAAGGAGAGAAAGGTCATCTGGTGTTTCAACAGGAGGGTTTGAGTAGTGATTCATACCAATGACTTTCACCCATATAACTACCACAGCGCAAGAGTTGACATAAAATTATTAAATTTTGAGGACTGAATTCTGTAGAACGCTATTACTGAGGGATAAAACAGAACACAACTACTTTAAAAGGATAGTTTGGAGAGATGAAGCGCAGTTTATCAGAGATGGAGTTACCAATTTCCACAACTTGCATTAACAACAATCCACATGTTAAAAAACAATATAAATCGCAGCAACGCTTCAGCTGCAATGTATGGCTTGGCATTGTGGGACAAACGGTAATTGGACCACGTTTTTTGAATTACGGTCCTAAGAACCCTTTTGCCAGATTTACTTGAAGATGTCTATTTGACTATAATAGACAATGTAATATACCAACAGGATGGAGCTCCAGCACACTTTAGCCTGGCTGTGAGATACTGGCTGAATAATCATTTCAGCGGCCGGTGGATAGGAAGGGGAGGTCCCACTGAGTGAGTGGCCACCAAGATCACCTGATTTAACTGCTTTGGGTTCTTACGCTTGGGGATTCATGAAGAACTATGTATATGAAGTTGAAATTTCATCTTTGGAGCAAGCCAAGTCAAGTTGCAGGAGAATTTGGCGGACTTAAATTCATCTGCAGTCATAAGAAGAAAATACAACCTTTGCCTTCTAAATAGTGGGGATCATATCGAAAATTTCTTATAACATCATTTATTTTAATTAGAATAGGCTTAAATGTAACAGATACCAATAATATGACTAGTTAATAAAGTTATTTTTCGTATTACTTGCTAATAAAACTAATGGTATTTATGCAAATATAGACAAAAAATGGTTTTTCTTGGTAAAAAGTACTTTTATTTTTTGTTTAATTTCTCAAAAACTACGAGACATTTTAACATCCGGTTTTCTGTTTTTCATTGAAAATTAATAAGAGCATTGAATTTTGAAAGTAAAAATCAAACTTAATCACATAAAATTTTGAAAAAAATTAATTTGAATTTTTTTTAAATTTTATTTTTGAAAATTTCGAGTTTGAAAATTAATTTTTCAAAAACTGTTCTCTAACACAACTTAATTTTAAATTAAAATCAAAGAAGAGGTTTCTGGCTTTCCAAAAAGGTATAGCATTTTGTTTTTAAATATTTTTTTTTTCTGTTTTAAGTCATTTTTTTTTAGAAAATTGCCCCTCCTGCCTAAACGGGGGGAAAAAGACCCCCCCTTCCCTACGATTTTTTTCTTGTCTTAACTTGACCTACTCGCTTCAGCTTTTTGGTGCACCTTATACCAATCACCCTGTATATGAATTCCCTTTCCAGGTCCAAAATTAGCCTTTTTTATTCGGTATCTGGTTTTGAGCTTGATTGATTGTCTGTGTCATTTGATTACTTTATATTTTTAGTTATGAAAAATCATATTTGCTATTATTATTTTAATTTGGCAATAATAAGAGCATTTATTTATAAAAAGATTGTAAATTAAAATCCAGGCAGTTATAGGCCAGAGTTTTATTTCTTGAAAATGTTGGTTATGTTTTGGCCAACACTGTATATGTGTCTGACATTTTGGAAAACGACCTCTTTTTACATAAAACACCAACCGTTCCAGAATATTGTGATGTTTTTTCTGACTACCTTTTATGATCTTCAATTGATTCCGATTCTGGTGGTTGGAAAAATCAGTATTAAGAATTTTATGAGACTCCAGACTGTATTATTTATGATAGCCTGGCATCTTTAAGTTTGTACCATGTACAATGTACATATCGAGTATTTAAGTCAAAGCATCAACGTAAGCCTGGCTTGACTCAATGCCTCAGCTGAGGCGGTAAGAAGTGCCAATACAAAAAATGTATTCTGACAGCAAAGCCCTTTCTTTGATTAAATAAAAAAACAACAAATTTTATAACATTCAATAATATATATATTTGTGTATATAATCTCTTTACAATACGGTTTCCAATAAATTTTATTAATTGTATTCACATCGTTAATATTTCTGGAACTTAGACAGCTAATGATTTCTTTTTTAATTTTTATTTTGTTTAATTTATTGGATTGACTAGTTTTTAGTTTTAAATTTTTTATTTGAAACTATGTTAACATTTATTTTTCTTTTTTTGAAATTTATTTTATTTAAGTATTTACATAAAATATTTTAGTTGTTTTAGTTAAATATTTATTTAGTGTGTATTGCAAATAATTTTATTTATTTACGTTTTTGTGGATTTTGTGTTTTTTTCTTAATTTTTTATTTGAGAATTAGTATAGAAAAAAAATTAAAGAGATCTTAAGATACAAAGTAATTGAGTATATTAACGAGTATATGATGTCATATAAACTGTTGTTTCTTCTCTTACATATTTTTTTTAGTTTTATTTAAATATTTAACTGTAGTTTAGTTTTTATTTATTTTGTTGTATTTTTAGTATTTTATATAATATTCGTTTTAAATTTGAATATTTTGTATTTAAAAAAAGGAATCTTAGAAAAAAAATCTTCTGTTTATTTCTTAGTTTTACAGTTCTATATTTTTTTTTCATTTAGTGCAAAATATTATGTCAAATTTCGAGACTGGCTTATGAAATTAAAAATGACCAATGATGATTGCTGAAATACAAGTTGTGCCTTCTATATACCGCCGTCTGAATTTTCATAAGTCAGACTTAAAAGTAATCGAACGTTATCAAGTCAATTCTTAATTGTATAGTAAATGTTTAACTTTGTTTTTATATTTTATTCGCATATGTATTACTACAAATATACATTGAAATTCATTTATTTATTTGTATCTATTTATTTTGTTTTAAAATTATATTATTTATTCATTTGGGAATACAATTTCTATGTTCAAATTTACAATTTTCCTTTTTTTGTATTAAAAGTTCATCTATTGTTGAAGTGATTTAAAGCAGATTGAATTAAATTTGACTTATGTACTGAAACATCAATTTTTTAAATATACAAAAAAATAAACTGTTTTATGGAGCTGTATTTATTTATGTTTGCTGTTTTGTGCGCTTCTCTTGTTGTTACTTATTGTTTTAATTTTTATTGTATATGTACATTCTTATAAGTAATTTTTAATGTATAATAAATACGCTTGGCCCCCCATTATCTTGAAACGTCCAGTAAAGATGTTTTTTTTATTTATATTAAATTGTTGGTATTTTTAAGAAATTGTGTAATAATAGTTCTTTTTGGTTTATTTTTAGTTGTTTTTTACTTATTTAACTATATTTAATTTTTTCTTATTATTATTATTATATTGTGCTTCCCTCAATATTAAGTGTCGTCGTCGTGTGAGTATGCAATTTTGGGCACATTTGGCGGCGGTTCGTGAAAATTTTTGTTTTATTAGTTAAAGTTCTAAAATGTTGACTGTTTAATTTTTAATTTATTTAAAACAAATAACAGCGATCGACTTGCAGAAATCTAGTAACAAAAAATTTATATAAAAATCGAGTTGTGTGAGAAACTTAATAAAAATTACTTTTTCTCCACGTGCAATTTCAATAATTCAAATTGCCCCCAAAGGGAACGTAGACGCTTAATATTACAAAAAATATTATTTTTTGATTTTTTTATGATGCGATTACTTTAATGCCTTATACAAAAAAAATATTTTTGTTTAGTATTTTCACATTGCCTAGCAAAACACCCTTAAAAACATCAATTAAGTCAATGGTGCATATGTACTTATTTAATAATTAATTTCATTCTCCACATTCAGAATCGTTATCTGCAGGCAAAGGCATTTATACGAGTATTAATGAATATATTAGAAAATTCTCAGAAATTAAATTGGTCTATCGAAAATGACGAATATCAAATTGAATACGAAAAGTTCTCTGTCAGAGCAAACAACAGTAAATTCATTACGAATAATTCGCATCGTGTGTCTTCTAACGACGACGATGAGGTTCATGCACATTTCACTGTCACGTCGCGTTGCCACCAACCGGAAAATTTTCCAAAGTAGATTTTCATAAAAAAATGTTTTTCAATTCTTATTTTTATTTTCAACAATGAAGAACAAAAGATATTAATAATAACAGAAATGAATTGAGCTGTCACGAAGCAAGGTATAGAATTGAAAAAATATTTATAAGTTGAATTTTTTTTGGAAATAATAATTATCGCTTCGGAAAACCAAAAGTGCGTAGATTTATTCTATGAAAAAAGTGCATCTACTGAAATTGTGGCAAAGTGGCAACACTGTTTATGCACAAAAATAAAATTTTACCAAAAATTGGTGCAGCTCATGGTTAAATAATAATAATTTAAGTGAGAACTTATCCAGTTTAGTTAAAATAAATCAAATGTTGTGCTTCGTAGTCACAAAAAATAAGGCCAAGGAACGTACACGCGATTTCACTAACACGATTAGGCTAGAACCGCACTTCTTGACTATTCTATTCAGTCACCAGAAATAGAACACATAAATTAAAATTATAATGAACGCTCGTACTACCGAGAAATTTTGACGGTCAAAAGTCAAAAATTGGTTCATTTTTCTGACCATGCGATTTTTAAAAATGAAAATGAATCAAACGGACTTGGGCTAGGACCGCACCTGCGATTTTCTATCGTTGCGACTAAAAAATTTAATCGCAACCAAGAATAAATTCTTGGTTTCATGTGCGTTCACTCTTATTTAAACTCATATGTTCTATTTTTTGCGACTGAATGATCGCGCAAAAGAAAATCGCAAGTGTGTTCCTAGCCTTATGGTTGCAAATACGATTTTCAGTGGTAGTATTTAAAATCGCGAGTGTGAGCACTTGAGCGAGGCTACGAAAAATGAACCCAAGCTAAAAAAAATTATTATTTGGTATTTTTTAGGCTAGGAACGCACTTGTGATTTTCTGTCGCACGATTACTCAGTTGCATAAAATATGGCACATGAGTTGAAATGAGAGTGAACGCACATGACACCACCAAGTCCTTCTAAGCTGCGATCACTTTTTTAAGTCACTGTGATAAAAAATAGCAAGTGCGTTCCTAGCCTTAGAAAGAAAGCATCCTAAAGCAACAGCCACACTTCAAATGGAAATCCCAGCCTTCCAAACAAAGGTTATAGTATGATTTTAATTTGTTTCGATAAACACGTGAGTTTTTCATCGAAAAAATATTCAATTTAGTTCATGTTTTTATGTGAAATATAACAAAAACACTTCAATTTTTGTGTAAAGATGCATTCAGACCTTCATTCTTTATTCGTTGAACGTTGTTCCACAAACAATGAACAACCAACAAAATTCATCCAAAAATTCAAAACGTACGGGCAAAAACGAATAACGTACACAGACGATAACACCGAAGGTCTGACTACGGTTTAACGCTATGATCGTTATCAGACAAAATGTGTAAAAAGTTTTTTTACTCATAAATAAACGTCCCAAAAACCGAAGCCTGTTAGATTTTTTTTTGAGCATTTTTCATCTACTTTATGGTTCAAATATTGTTCGAATTTACTGAGCTTCTTAGCTGCAATGGTGATCAAAAAGATGTGTTTTTTTGACCTTTAGTTTATAATGCGTTTCACCCAGGTACAACAATTCTTTAAAGACGTGTAACATTATAAGACTTCTCTCTATTAAAATGGATGAGGTTTAGTGTCTAACTTCAAACTCGTTCTTTTATCCTCAGTGGTTGTTGAGAGGCTCAAAATTGATGAAATGAGAACCACGGAAGGTATTGTTGTCAAAGAAAATTGTTGAAAAAACTCCGGAGTGAATTATTATGAAAAGAAAACATTTCGAACTTTTACCAATGCTGCTGTTTGAGTTTTACTGGTTAATTCCAGCATTTCAATATTTCAGGGTTTTACAACAATTTATACACGATTTTTCTTCTTCTTCACTATCAAATCAATTAAATTTCAACATTTACTCAAACACAAATTTGCACGGTAACGTTATAAGACAATATATATTTTTTTTTTCGTTCGTTTCAGCTCAAATCCCTAAGACATAAAATGAAATCGGTACCCAAGATTTGTAAAGTTTTAACAATATGTACAGCAATGTCAAAATCGACTTCTGAAAACATGTAACGTTATCAGCCATTTGAGAGATTACATCTTGAAAACTATGAGAAATTTTTGGTATATAACATGAGCGCTTTCACACGAAAATTAAAAAATGTTAAAATCTTTGTAGTAGTTTTTCGAGCTGCGGGTATTATTTAAATATTCGTATGAATGTACCGTTATAAGACCGTGACCGTGATTGATTTAATTAACTTCAACTAGTAACAGTCGCATTGCCGAAAAAATGGGATAAAACTTTTGAAAAACGCAAGTGATTTCTAGGACTGGCCACGATACCAGAAAAGTCTTGGTTTCATTTGGTATCGGAAACCGAAACGATAACGAGACGATACCAGCTCCAAAACGATACCGAGACGATATCAAACGATTTTATGGAGCAAAATTTACCGATACTCTCGGTAGTATCGTTTTGTTTCGGCAGAAAATTTGAATATTATTATTAATTAATTGCAATTAATCAACTTTTTTACTGGCGGAAAAGGTTCGTATGATTTAGATGACATTTGCAGAGCTTTTTTCTTTGGCAGGGAAAAGGCTTAGGCAATACTTTTAACTAAAACTGCTCACTGCCACGCCCATCTAAGTTATGCTGAAAACCTACAATTTGGATGAAATTTTCAGACTTGTTTCTCTTTAGTGATGTCCCCGCGTTAAAAATTTTTGGGTAGAGTGCCTAATCGGAACTCTCTGTGAAACAAGCGTTTAAAAAATTGTTAAGTCAACATAATATACTTCAGTTAAAAAAATTGTCTTATATTAATGATTTTTGTCTTAAATCTTAGAAATACCAAGGGAGTTCAACTACTAGATCAAGAACATGTAACCAAGTCGTGCATTTTATTCTGGTTGGTGACTTAGACTAGACTGAAACCAGACGAGACCGATACCGATACCGAAACTTTGTTATACGAGACTGAGTTATACGATACCAAGACGATACTGAAATTTTTCGCTTTTGACGATACCGAGACCATACTTACAAAAGTATCGTTTGGTTTGGTGGCCAGCCCCAGTGATTCCCAAGCCTTTTTGAAAATAAATATTCTTTTGTGTTATTTTAATTTAATGCAAATGTTTCTGTTTCATGTGTTTCATTTATTTTTAAATACGAATATATTTTATTTTACCTTTCAATTTCAATTACATGTTTTATTTAAACTTCTTATCTCTCTCTCTGGCGATTGAATGCAGAATGACAGTTATTTAAATAGGAATACAAATTAGGTAATTGCAAGGAGAAAGAGATTTTACTGATTATATTACAAAATACAGAATTCATTTATTTCAACAAAATTATTCTACTATCCATGAAGTTCGACGAAATACAATTAATACCTTTTGACAAATATTTTCAGGGTAGATAGGTATAATTTAAAATATCGTTGGAAAATTGATTGGCTTGACCGTTGTCTAGATCTTACAGCTGTGTGCCTTACTTTAAAAAAAATATCATATAGTGGCTTTGAATCCACAAAGTTCATAAAAAAAGTGGGGAAGAATATCACCAAAATGTTGGCTGGGCTAAGTAGGTAATTACTATTTTTCTAATTTTGTCGAAATTTTCAATAACTTTGACAATTCAATAAGGGAATAAGAGTTACCCCCTTGAGGGCATAGCGTTTTACATTGAATAAAAGAGAACTAAGCCTGACTTTGCTCTTTGACCAACATTTTTTATTCAAAAGAGAAATACTCTTTAAAGGCATTAAATCCGGCAAGAGTGTCACCACTCATCAGTGTCAAAATTCATTAAAGGAAAGCCATTTTGTTTGTACCCACTCTGTATCTATACTAATTTCTAAATCAATTCGTAAGGATGTTTTTAAAATCTTTGCTTACTCTTTAAAGTGTGATGATTTAGAAAATTTACTGACAAAAATTATCACTCCGACCTTGTGACTTTCATTCTTGAACTTTTGCAATTTAACCTCATGGTTTGAATTTTTACTAAATTTGTTTATGGAAATACATAGAAATATATACAATCTATATACATATATGTATGTATATTTGATTTTTTTTTATAATTATTATTATTATTATTATTTTGGCATGAAGGGTTCTTTTCTTTTTTCTGTAGAGTTTAATACGTATATTAATAAATTTCACGACGGCTGTTATAGAAATTTTTCTATAGTTAGTTTTAAAATTAGTTTTTATTTGATCTTATACGGATGTGAATGTGTAGTTTTAATTTTATTCCATTCTTATTATTTTTATTTTTCATTAGGCACTTAGTTTCTGTTTTATCTTATCTCTTAATAATTTATCAACTTTTTTGTTTTAATTTAAAATTGTTTTTTTTTTTTTTAATTTTAACACAAATAGAAAAATTATACTAAAATCTATTTTTGTTTTGTTTTGTTTAAAAATGGTTTAGTCTCTCTGTTTTTTTTTTTCTTTTTGTTTGTTTTAGTTTCTTTCCTCCTTTGGTTTCAATATTAAATATTATTTAAATTCTAGATTTTGAATCAACATATTATAACTAGTGAACAATTTTTCGCTTTTAAATTAAAAAAAATATATTTTTTTTTCTTCTATATATAAGATCATTTCAATATTTGTTTTTATATTGAATCATCAAAAAATCAATAGCTAGCTTAAACAATATTTTTATAGACAATCTAAAAAAAGACAAATTAAAAAAAAATGTTTTAGGGATCTTCGTTTTTAATGAGGTGGGATATATTTTAAGTTTATAGAAAAAAAAAATATTTAAAAAAATAAACTTCAAATTGTCGAACGGGTAAGTATTTGAAATAGAACAAATAAAAGGAGAACGCAATAGATAATAATTTTAAAACAAACAAAAGTCTTGTTTTTTTTGTCAGAGTTCTCAACATTTTTACTTGTATAAAGCTTTTTTTTTACTAAATAAAAATTATATTTAACAGTTTATATTTGGAAAAAATATATAATATACATATATACCTATGCATATGCATATGTTCATTTTTAAGTTTTTTTTTATTAATACAAACAGCATTCTTACAAAAAGTCTTATCTAGTATTTTTGTTTGTTTTATTTTTCTAATTTTATGAATAAGTACAATTAAAAATTAAATCCGCATTTGCATGTTTTTTTTTGTTTTATTTTTATGTTTTTTTGTTTGTATTTTTCTTTTAAAGGTATATAGGAAACAAGGGTTTTATATATATATATATACATATATAAATATATATATATAAACGTTTATGTATATATTTTAATTTTGTGTTACACAAAAGAAAATAATTTTTACTAAGAAAATTTAAAGATTTGTCTAAAAAAATTAAAAAAAGTCACAATTCCTTGTCAATACTCACCAAATGCTATGAGTTGCGACTTTTGTTTTTAGTTGTTTGAGGAGATGATATACCTCCTCTTCCTCCTCCCCCTCCTCCTCGTCCTATCGTTGCTCCATCATTACCACCATTACTGCCAAAGCTGCGATTTCCAATACTGCCGGTAGATGTTGCCAATTGGTTATTTGGCAGTGATGGTTGTTGTTGAGGCTGTTGCTGATTGTGATAATTTGATGTTGGCGATGACATCGGCGAAAGCAATCGATTAGATTGAGGCCGATTAATAGCATTTATTGGACTATACTCCGTTAAATTAGATAATCCACGGCTGCTATTTTCATTGCTGCTGTTATTATTTTTGAGACCATTTCCGCTGTGTAAGCTTCCAGAACGTTCGTGTAGGAGGATTTGATGGGCTGCCATATCCATTTCTTCGCGAGTCATATCAAGAGCTTCTTGCATTTCACGTGATGTATACGCAACAAAATCGGGATCGCAGTATTTGCCTAGGCCTTCAGCTGCTAAAACCTGTAACCACCAAATAAGTGTACATTTTTTACACAAACATGCTTAAATATTGGTAGGTAACCATTCTCTGATCAAACAGATAAACTTACCCTTCCCACAAGACTCTCCGCCGATCCAATGACCTCGAAAGAGGCTGGTCGTTGTCGTTGATCGAATGGACTACCAGGTGTTGACTGTACCATGCGCTCATGTCCAACTCCACCATTTGGTTCATTTCCCGATGAAGCTACATACATATTTTTTAAATTGTTGTTTTTTGTTTTATTTTTTTATTATTTGGAATCAAAAACAAAAGAAATATCAAATTAATTATTCGCATATTCAAAATAAGCAATAAATTTTTTTGTATCTAGCTAAATTTTTAGGAAATAAGTCAGTCGAGCAGAAGAAGAGTACAAACGACAAAGGTTTTTTTGTTTCAAAAAAATTAGCAAGTAACTGTGTTTTGGTTTTGGCACATGCAAGCAGGGTTAAGTTAAATGGAACATTTAGAAAATAAAATAAACAAATGCTTGCATTAAAAAGCAGTAATTAGTCGAAAAAACTTATAAGAAAAAGATTTAAATTTCATTTGAATAAATATTCTTTGTATATTTTTTTTTAAATTACAAATAGCTTCACAACAATTATATAAGTTTTTAATTCATTTTGTTTGCATTTGGTGGTGTGCTATACAATATTGAACATGAAGTGCGATTTTGTTTTTATAAAAAATTTTTGTATAGAACACATTTTTTTTTTTAATTTTAAATTTTTCAATCTCTTCTTTCTTTCTATAGGTATACTATGCCGAACATTTATAGATATATATATATTTTTTTTAATTTAAAAAGAATAGTCTGAAACTGATTTTCTTCATTTAATATATTTTTTTTAATTTATTAAACAAAAAAGTCTATCTTTCTGGGCTTAGGGTTGAAGGGGTATTTGGAATTGAAAGTAAAAAGAAATGTAAGTGCTTATCAAACAGCACTTAGATATTTGACTGCCTGAATGATTCTCTTTATGGAGTTAAATATTTGTAGGCCTTTTAAAGGAAACAAGCATAGGTATACGTAATCGAATTTTTGAAGTTCGATATTGTTGGTATATACTCAACAATTATGTATTGCGATTTTAGGAAGCCATGTTTTCAGAAAAAGACACTGGATCTTGTGAATAAACGAAAAGCTTGGATTTTTAAGTAAAAGCTAGGTCTTGTGTGATTAAAAACAAGCTTGGGCTGGCAAGTAAAAATTGTCTTCTAATAATAGCCATTTTATATAGTTTTAGCTTAAGTTTTTAAAAGAAATCTAAAAATATTAAACTTAAACAAAATTTTCTTAGCGTTATCTTTTTGTTTTTCACTAAAACAAAGCTTAAGCTAGAATTGAATTATTTAAACTTTTAGTAAAAGCTATGACTACCTAGCTTTAACTTTTTCAAAAAATATCTTTTCCTTTTCTATTTTCACAAGGCCCAATGGCTTACAAAAAAAAAACATGCTTAACCCTCGATATGGGTTGCATGAATAAGTACTTTTATCTCGAAAGCTTTTATTATATATTACGTATATATTTTTTTCTATTTGTGAATTCGTTGGATATAAGTTCGTATGAATGATAATTTGTTGTTGAAATATGTTCCGAAAAAATAGCTCATACATAATACAAATTCATGATTTTTCCTTATGTAAAGCAAAAATTGAAATGAATGTTGCTTTTTTTTTCTATAGAAGCCGAGTTTATTTTGAAAATTGTAGAGTCTGAATAAAAATTGGTCTATAATCAAATTGAAGATAAAGGAGGTGACTAATTCTTCCCATGTAGCCTGATTACAGTGTGTGCACTTATGAATTTGTTGTTGTAAAATGAAAAATTACATATTTTGGTTATTACTGGGAGACATAACCTATGGTTGAGTTATAACTTTTCTCTAATTAGAAAATGCAGGCTTTATTTTGAAAATTATTAAAAATAATGACAAGGAAAAAGTTCATGGGATCTCAAGCAGGTAGGGTACCTTAAAATGTAATTTTGTTTGATATTTATTTGTTCTTTGAGAAAGGACACTTAATTGAAAATAAAATAAAGCAATATAGTTTTACTAATATTCAAAAGATTGCAAAAATACAATTCGTTTGATTTCAAAGCAATTTTTTTCAAGAAAATAAGTCAAATTCTCTTTGTGTTGTTTTCAACTTCAAACTCAAATATCTCAAAACTCCCACTTAAGATCCTTAGAAACATTTGACTTCTATAACTTGTTCATATCACCTTTCATTTGATACAAACGTCATTGGTTCAAATGTGGACTTGAAGTTGGTCATTTCCTTTTGAAAATGAATATGGCACTAGATTTATTGAGAAATAAAGAAAGTAGGATAAAGTTATCGATATTTCTCATCTAATGAAAAAATGTTTAAATCTTTGTACCTATGCTAAATGTGTAATTTTTTTTTATTCTTCAATCGGGATGGTTAAATGATTTTAATTCTTTCCATCAGTGGCAGTTCAAACAAATTCTTCAGTTAGCTAGTTCCTTATCTGTCAAACCACAAATTTTTAAATTCCATTGAAGGGTATGCCTACAATATCAGTGGTTGAAAAGGAGCTTTGTAATGTAATGATGCTCTTTCGATGTCAAAATATAATGCAAAATATATATGTTTAAATAAAATAAATGAGGAGTTAAGAAACAAAAATTGTCATTTTATTTTTTGTGAACAAAACACTGAATTCTATCAATTGCCAAGGAAATTTAGGGCGGTATTCATCAAGCACCCATAAACGTCACTTTATTTTATGAGGCTCATAACTCAAATAATTTGTGCTATTCGCCAACCACTCATAGCTCTTTTTCGAAATCTGAAAATGAGAACAACTCCCTCTTCACTAAACACCCCCAAACTGGGAAATCAAACGTTTTCTAACTGGCCCAGCTTTGTTGGTACTTCTCGGATCCTTGAAAAAATTCTTACAGCACATACATATACACAAATTCTTTGTTACTTTAGTGATTTTCTGTTCTTCTCACTTATTCTTTTTAAGTTTAGTTTTGAAAGTTCGAGGTGAATATCATTGCATGTTTTAGGAAATTTTCTTTCAATACTTTTTAGTTTCGCTAGTTACGTTTTTTAATACATTTGCTTTGTATTATCAACCGGGTTTTTTCTAAAGTTTCATAACAAAACGGACTAAAACAATGAATAAATAAATGATCTTCACCACGTGATTTTTCAAAATTAAAAAATGAGTGAATATAATTAAAATCCTTAAAGACAAAAAGAATAAAAGCGTAAATGCGTGCGACACTCAGTTTTGTAAGGATCCAAGAAGTACCGACAAAAGTGATCAATAAGTGTATTTGAAGGGTTACTTTGAAGGTTTTCGACTATATTTTCTATCAGAAAAGTGTGCTTATAACTTTATGAGTGTGCGTGGTCGGAATCACTCATAAAATTAATGAGCGCTCATAAATACATATTCAATTTTATTGCTTGGTGAATAGGTTATGCACGTGCATACAACCCTTAAGCAAGAGTATTAAGGTATTGTCCCCCTTATGCAAAAAGCATGAATAAGCAAACCAAATTTTTTGAGGTCGTTAGTTTGTTTTATAAATTCATTGTTATTCCATGAGATGCGTGTAACAAAACAAAAATATAATATTTAAAAATATTAGTTAAGCCATTAGTTGATTTAAAATTCTATTTTCAGCTAATAAAACTTTCGAAAATGATGTTGCAATAATTTAATTGTTTCTGGCAGAAAGGGGACGATTATATCAATGAAAATTCAAATTGAAAAGCTACTTTTGAAGCAAATAGTGACTTTTCCAATTAAGTCATACAAAAGATTTATATTATTTACTTGGGTTTGGATTTAAAAGTGAAATTTTTAGCATATTGAGTTTCAAGAGGTGACATTATTCTAGCACTATTTTGGTTTTGGATAAAAAGATGACAAAATCAAAATATTTCTTAAACATAATCTCTATCTCAAATCCTGCTGAAAACCCAATAAATACCTACTACAAATACAGCCTGCTTGCATAAGAAAAACATTAATCCAAAAAATTGGGTTTGCAAACTTTAATTTTGTTTTTCTCAATTTCTGAAAAAAAAAAATGAAAAAGTAAAAAATGTCATCTTTTGTTTCTAAATTCCTCAAATATGTATTGTGAACATAAATTCATGTATGTAACTAAGAAGTCGAAGGATAGTATTTCTTATATTGAAGGACAGACGTCCAAGTCCTCTTATTTAGTTTAACTCAAACATCGTCACCCGATAACCTGAACAAAGGAACACGAATAAAGAACGAGCATAGCCTATATCGAAATGAAAAGTAAACACAGCGTTTTATTGGAGCTAGCGAAAATGAGCTAAATATGATTACCAATAAAACATGCTTCTAGTGATTAGTTATGAACTAAGGATTGATGAGTTTGTTTGTATATTTTTCCAATAAAATGGTGATGATGATGATGATGTGATGATGATGATGATGATGATGATGATGATGATGATGATGATAGATGATAGATGATAGATGATAGATGATAGATGATAGATGATAGATGATAGATGATAGATGATAGATGATAGATGATAGATGATAGATGATAGATGATAGATGATAGATGATAGATGATAGATGATAGATGATAGATGATAGATGATAGATGATAGATGATAGATGATAGCTGATAGATGATAGATGATAGATGGTAGATGATAGATGATAGATGATAGATGATAGATGATAGATGATAGATGCTAGATGATATATGATAGATGATAGATGATAGATGATAGATGATAGCAGATGTTGAAAGATGATAATGGTAAGTGATAATGAAAGATGATGATGAAAAATGATGATGAGACATGATGATGAAAGATGATTATGAAAGATGATGATGAAAGATGATGATGAAAAATAATGATGAGAGACGATGATGAAAGATGATGATGAAATATGATGGTTTATAGTGATGAAACCTAAAGCTATTTTATTTTTTAAGAACAGTAATGGAATGGAAGAGTTAAAAAAAAATAAGACAACACCTACTTTATAGACATCAAAGAGAATGAGAAGGACGGAGATAGAAAAAGATTTAGAATAGAAGAAAGAAGAGAGAAAAATGAGAGGTAAGTAACAAAAAAAAAAATTCATAGGATCCTCATTCTTTAAAAAAAAATACATGTGACTTATTTGGATTAGAATTTTTATAGAAAGTGAGAGAAAGATAGAGAGAGAGTATAATAAACAGTAGTTATAATGAAGAAAGAACCCTAACCTCCTTCACCGTGGTAAGATGATCTGTGACGGATTTTATTAGTCGTCATCTGACAAATGCCACTCGTACTGTGTTGTCGCAAATTCAATTCCATTAATGGCAGTGATGCTGTTGTTGTTCCAGGTATTGGTATTATATTCATATCAGAGTAACAGGTAGCTGTTTCAAATTGCCTGCTTCCACTGGTACTGCTCCCACCGTTTAGCTCATGCGATAGTCCGCGATGTTTGCTTCCTTCGCCGCCACCATCATCATTTTCATCATCATTGTCATCACAGTCATCGCCACAATTGGTGTTGCTGTCAGTGTCATATATACAAGCAATGTCATCGAGTTCCGTCATTTGCAGAGAGCAAACACTATTTATGTCAAATATTTCAGCACAGTCCCGATCATCAACATCAACTGCAACCATATCATCACCATACACCTCCAAAGGATTAACAATAGTACCAGTTTCTTGAACCTGCATCGAGTGTGGAAGAAATCCAGCCACGGCCATCGCCTGAGACTGAGCTAAACGCAAGCCACTCGCAATGCGACGCATTCCGGAAATCGCCTCACCCAGCATTGGATTTGGCGTGATTAAATGAGCCACTGGCATGCCAACGGGAATCACATCGTCATCGGTGCCAAAGGCACTCCTATGTACCACAGCCTGTGTGACAGTTATTCTATCATCAGATGTAGTGCAGGGCGACCGTTGGTATTTAAAAGGCGTTATGCACTGTCCGGCGATGGATCCACTTTGGTTGTCCAAAGTTGTCGACTGTGTCATGGTGGTTATGACGGAACCAGCTCCATCTGAGTCCTCAACACTGCCATTGCGTCCCACAAACGGAACAATGGCTTCATCGGTAAGAAGACCAAAGGCGCAATCATCACCGCCACTGCTACGGTGGTAGCTGCTGCACATATCAAGGAGCCGATTCGATAAGCGACGTGGAGGAGGAGTCGGTGGGATTAGTTCATCGCTTAAGCTATCTGTCTTAACTGTTGCCATCATGGTTGAATAACGCTTGGTCACACCACCTGTTGTTCCAGGTAGGTTTATCAAAGTAGCTGAAAATGGTGGGGATAGAGACAACGGTGACAATGTCGTGGTTGTTGTTGAGATTGAACTTATTTGGCTGCGCCTTACTCGACTCAGGGAGCACGATGCAGCACCAATTGTTGCTTCCGCTGATTGTTGTTCGTCAACTACATATGATGGTCGAACATCATCGGCCACCTCATCGTCATCGAAGAATTTCCAATTCGGATCACCCAAGGTTATTGAAGTCGCATCAAGTGGTGTTGATGTTGCCATCACATGGAATTCCATCTTTGACGAATTCGGACTCCACGCTGGACAACGGTGATGGTGTGGTTGCATGGGAATATCAAAATCCTCTTGCTGCATGGATTCGGAAGCTGAGTTTGGAAGAAGAAGCTCATTGTGATCCAAACTGGACTCATTCGGAAGATCCTGTTGGTTCTGACGTTGCTCCTCAAGTCGATTTTTTGGATGAAAATGATTTGGATGATGCTGTTTGTTGTGATGATGGTCGTGGTGGTGGTGGTGGTGGTGGTGGTGGTGGTGGTGATGATGGTGGTCGTGGAGTTGTTGTTGTTGATTATGGTCATGGTGATGGTGGTGGTGATGTGGAAAGTAGTAAAATGATGCTAAATCCGTTTCGTCTCCATTTTCTGATGAGGACGATGAGGACGCTACTAGCCCTTCTCTCATTCTAAAAAGTAATTAAAACAAAAAACGATGTTGTTGTCTATTTTTTTCTTTTTGAAACAAATCATAATGGTTTTTTTCTTGGCTTATTATTTTAAGTTTGTTGGTAAATAAAAATCACTTATTTAGGAAATTATGTAGGGAAAAAAGTATATAATGAATATAAGCGCTTATTGCTATTAATATGGACAACGTTTTGGGAAAGTTTTAACAATTTTGTTTTGTTTTTTTTTCAAACAAAATACTTAAAAAAAAAAATAAAAAGTAAAAATTGTATTATTAAAAAATTAAAATTAAGTACACTAAATTTAATATTTGTTTATATTATAGTAATATTTATAGTTTAAATGCAAAAATATTTAATGTTTAATTTGTATACACATTCTATATAGGGATAATGTTAAGAAAAATTAATGTATCTTATGAAAAATTGTTGTATATTATAAAAAAACTAACGATCTTGAAATAAAAATTTTCATTTTTATTAACTTCAAACTTCAATACTATGTACTATCTACTATATCGTTTGTGGTTGTTAATATTTTTTTTTTAATGAAAGGTAGCATTTTTTTGTATTTAAAATTTAATTTAAAGGAAAGTAAAGTTTAAGAAGCTTAGAGGAAATTAGAAAAAAATCAATGTTAGTGTGGCGGTCCATATAACAAAGAAGAAAAGTTTTGTGTGGTGTTAAAAAAAGTGTTTAAAAAAAAAACTCTTAATGTTTTTTATCTCTTTTTGTTTTTAAAGTAAAATTAATTTCTTTGTAAAAGATTTTTTGAAAATAAAAGGAAAACATATCTGCTATCTTTAAAATTAACAAAGATTTTCAGAATATATTACGTTGGGTGATGTATCATAAATCTAAGATTTTTCACTAGAGGGGTAAAAATAAAACCCCCAAGGGGGCAATATTACCCCGACGAGATCGGTGCTTATTGTCTCTTTTTAAAATTTTACTTCCAAGAAGTTAATATCCAAGGAGATTAGAACTAGTGATACCCCTTAAAGAGGAATTTAGTCCTTAAAGTGGGTCATAAGGAGACTAAATTAAGTTTTGGTATTTTTCGACTTCAATTAAAGGGTCTTTTAAAAGAGACACTCAAAATTTCTAAGGTTATAGAGGCCATGTTGTTCACGCAAAATTTTTCAAAACTATTGTGAAATGTTCAGAATACAGGTAGTGTACGGCAGATGATCGTGTGCTAATTTTTCCTTAAAATAGTTCCTTCATTACCATAAAAGACAGCAGAATCGCTGACTTCTTCCGAAGCAAAAGTTTAATTGTCATAGCCATTAAAGGCGATTGCTAACTGTATAATAAGCAACTTCTCATGGCTATAGCTCTATAATATGAATACCGAAATGTGTTTATAATATTTTCGTGCCATGTAACAAATACATAGTTCATGCATTGGCTAAGTTTTATTTAATTTCATGGGAACTTATAAATGCTGCCATCGTTTCAGTTTCACAGATCTGAACTATCAGTAAGTCAATCAGAAATAAAATCGAATCTAAATATGTAAAAACTTCTCTAGTACATGGCAGCGTACTCAAAAAAAAAGATAAACACCAAGCTCTGTGTCACACCAGCATTTATTTTGGTGGTTTCAGACAGGAACGCCGAAAGGTAATTTCTAGTACATGGAAGAAAAGTTTCTTGCGTCGGGATTTGAAATATTGCTCAAGCAGGGTGAAGTCTGTGCTAATTGTGCCACAGCAAATAAAAGATTTTTTTTTGAAAAAGTTAAAACTCGGAGCATTATTGTGAATTTAATGGATCATTTTTTGCCATGTTGAGGAACAATTATGTACTTTTAGGGGTGTCGGAGTTTTTTGTATTTTGTTTGTATTCAAAATTTCTTAGCAGTAGGTTACAAAACCAAAAAAAAAAAACATCTTGAGTTACTGTGACCTCATGCAAATTTAAATGGTTTTTCTGACCACTTTTTCGAATTGCGGTTTTTTTTTACCTAAAAACGGCCGCGGGGTCTCAAAACTAAATTTTGGAAAATGACTCAGAATAAAAATTACTTCTTTCTAAATCTTTAACAATAGATTGTAGCCAATTTTTTTGATGAGTAGACAAAATAACATTGCCAAAGCATTCCAATTCCGCCAATTCCAATTTCCGCTTAAATTTTCAAATTGTAACGTATTGCAGGGAGTTAAGACCAATAGAATCAAACCATCACACTACTGATCCTCACTAAAATATTTCCGAGTCCGAATGAATGACTATTTTATACTATGTTCCCACCAAATAGAAATCTGGCATTTCAGCTGAAAAATTTTGAGATCTTGAATTGGCTAAGCGAGATTTCCATGAAATCTTATTCCACAAACTTGCAATGTCAAAAATTTTCAACCGAAATCTCGGATAACATTTTGGTGAGAACATAGCATTGTCTACTTCTTCAATGAGCCTCAGTAAGGATATTTAAAAAGATTGGGGTAGTGACGCTGTGACGAGAGACTTGAGACACTCATTTCACTGATGGCTCAAAGATGGTGTGTGACATTGGTTCAGGAATTGTTAATATTAACTAGGTAGGGCTCATTTCTTCTACGGAATAGTTTAACCAACTACAACTTGACTATAAATTAATTTGATATGCAGACCATTGCAACTTGCACTAAACACTAGCAACACTTTAACCAATTTTACGAATTGAAGATCAAAGAATTTATCGCTCTTAACGAACATTAGTTGATTCTGAATCGTGTTCTCCGTCAGTTTTCTTAGACCATGAACAAGCAGACTACCTGTTTTTAAGGGACCTTGTTGTGAATTGAACAATTAATGGATGAAAATACAGTTGAGCTCACTGCGTTTCATACAATTCTATCAGCAATAGGTTAGCTGCCCGGTTTGGTAAAGCGTAGATGGTTTCGGTAATTAATTGCAATCCAACTGAGTGAGTGTTTAGATCCATCTCCTTTACTTCCTTCCTTTATTTATTTTTATAATTTTTGTGTTTTATTGTGCCCTATCTAATACGAATTTTAACAGGATAAGGAGATAGGCCAAGAATCTTAAATTCATTTTTTTTAAGTTTTGCAAGCGTATAGAAAGGTGTCCTATCGGATGAAAGAATGATTTATGGTCCGTTTTTTGTCATAATGTGCAAAATAACACCTGGCAAAGACGATTCAACCATTAGCTGTACGAGGTGTACAGTGACGTGTCCGCGGTAAGAACCGTAATACCCCAACTCCACAGGAGATAATTGCTCTCTAACTAAATATAAAGTATTTTTACCAAATCATGGCATGACATTTCAAATGATGGAACCGAAAATTGAGCTCAATAACATACAAAAACTAAATTTTCACCCGCAAATGCAGAGATTAACATCAAGACTGGCATGAGAATACAAAATAATGAGGCAAAAAAAGATAGAATATCTTCCTCTTCCAAAATTCTTGCCAGATATCTTTGTCAAGATATAATCTCGGAGAGATATCTCTGACATCCAAACAAGATATGTCATTCAGTTCACGCACACACGGCAAATTGACCTTTTTACGATGGCAAAATGATTTACTTATAATGTTTTCTTTTTATGTAAGCTCAAAGTGTTTCTGAACTCAACTAAAGTGCTCAAATCTTTCTATGCAGGAATGAATACATGAAGGCCTTTCGTAAAACAAATCAAAAGTACGTATTTATTAACGTGTGTAAGTAAAATCAAATATAATTTTAATGAACAGAATATTTGCTTGTAAATAAATACATAAAGGGCCTTACCAATAACCAAATTTAGATATTTAAATATTTAAGTGGACTCTAAAAAATTAACCTTACCAATAATCAATTTAATAGTAAGCTTAACGCTAAACGTGCCTTTAAATTTAAAGTGAAGAAACTCCTGTTTAATTGTGTAAACACCCCGTTTGTATTGTCAATCTGACAGCTAAAGGAGAAAAAAACATTTGTTTTTATCTGTCGCGTCAGTGTTTTTCCCACTCAAGTTTGTGCGCTTTTAATTGAAATATGCAAGTAAAATATCCAATGAAATCAATTCCTTTTGTTTATTTGATTGTAAATTTCAATTTCAGTTTGTATTATTTGCAATGATTTTCAAAAAGAAGTCGTTCCTCGAATTGGACTCCAGCTAAGAAGGAGTCAGTAAAGCCGTTTTCCGACATAGTCGAGAACAAACTCAACGACGGGAAAACACTGAAGTCGAAGTCTTCGGTCAGTGAAGCTTGGGAGGCCATTATGGGCTTTTTCAAAGCCAGGTATGGTCTCAACACAAAACAAATCCGGGACCAATGGAACTGGATGAAAACTAAGGCAATGACCAATAGAAGTTTATTTAGCCATTCTCAGAAAGAAACTGGTGGTGGAACGCCACCTAAAAAGCCTTCTGAAATTGATTTCCAAATATCTGCGTATCGGCGATGGATTTTGTGGTGATACTGCAGAATTTGACTGCGATGAAATTCATCGTAATGAAAAGTAAATATTATAATAAATAACTGAAAAAAATTTAAATATCTGTTTGGAAACAGAAAAATTGTTTGTCTATTTTGCAAATAACATAAATGTAATTTCAACAGCTGTCTATTTGACAAATGTTGTACTAGATTTTGTAATAGAGTGCTTTTTAGCAAACCGTGTGTTTAATTTGGTTATTGGTAACCACACAAATTAGCTTGTCATCAAAGTTTAACCTGGCATTTATCAAAACGCGTGTTTAACGTTTGGTTATTGGTAAGGCCCAAAAAGTATATATCTACAGTCGTCACCCTTTGGGCTGGCCTAGATTCCAGAAAAGTCTCGGTATCGTTTGGTATCGGTATCGGAAACCGAAACGATACCAGGGGGCTGATTCTGGTTCTGTTAAAAAGTGAATTCGCTGCCGATCATTGCGTTCACTTTTTCGATTCATTTGGCACAGATAAGCGATTCTGGTTCTGTGAATGAAAGCTACATTATCGATGCTCGAACCACCTTATAGAGCCTCTACACAATCTCACAAAGTATTAACACATGTCAAAATTAAGTGGACAAAAATTTCATAGGACTGCCAAACTGTCTGCTGAAAATGATTTTTTTATTTTGCTTCCACACTTTTATCCAAACAAATTAATTTAATCATAACCTCAAATAGAAAATGTGATGGTTTTAAAACCGTTCCTTAATGTTTTCATGTATTATGGAAATTTATTCATACGAAAGCTTTTGATGTTTGGTTTTAAATTTTCACAGAACGGGATTCGGAATCAGTTTGAAAGCATGAAAAGTTTTCAATTCACTTTTTTTTACAAAACCAGAATCGGCCTCAGCTCGAGAGCATCCAAAACGGAGACTAAACGAGACTGAGTTATACGAGACCGATACCGATACCGAGATGATACTGAAATGTTTTGGTTTTGACGACACCGATGCGATACTTACAAGAGTATCGTTTGGTTTGGTATTGTGGCTAGCCCTAGCTACCCTCCTCTTTTTTTCGGATTTCGTAGTTCCATTCGAAATATGGTGACATTTCAAAGCTTTTTAAAAGTAGGTATCGTTGAAATTTCGGGGTTAAGAGACGAGCCTCCCTTTTGAAAAAGAGTATGCATTTCTTAACCAACAAAATGTCCAACTAACATTGTACTCGTATAGGTACCTTCATATATGACCTATGATGCTGTGTGTCGTGGATGCAACTCAAAAGACCATATTTCATAATTTTTATTGTGGACAGTGATAATATAAATGATATAAGGAAAAGGACATGGAAGATACGCCAGAAATGAAAAATGGATCTACCATGGGGAAGGAGTTGAAGAGGTTAAAGAGTTCAAGTACCTCGGAGTGACCATATCAAGTAACAATTGCGTAAAGAACACTTTAAAACAAAACTTCAAGAAGCCAAAGCTGCTATATGTGTATCATGGAAGAAAACATAGAAAACCACTTGTCAAAATACTAATTGTTTCAAGCTGTATCAAAATCTATTATGCTTTACTCTTCACAAGTGTGGATCTACAAACAATATGAGGATGTTGAAAAATTTGTACGTTTCTTTTTAAAGTGAGTTATTGCTCTTCCTTCTACGACACCAAACTATATGCTGCATATTGAAATAGGGGTGCCTCCGATGTTTATCGACTCTCTCAAGATGCATTTCGATTACGTCCTCAAAATACTTCAAATGAATTTTTCTAGGCTAGTACATCGAATTTTAAAATATCTCATCTAAAAGTATCTAAATTTTGTCTGAACTTGGACTGTTCTTTTCAATTCCGTAGATAAATCGGTCGAATTGGATACGGATGATCTAACTGGTTTTAAGAGAAACCCTTACTACGTTGATTCCAAATTAGGCAAAAAGTATCGACGAGATTGTATCAACCAGGCCAAATCATCGCAGTACAGAGAATTAAGTCTAGGTTATTTAAACTATTTTAGTGACAAAAACTCCACAGAAATGATTTCCTTAATTCTACGAGCCAGGGGGGAAATACTTTCTTTTAACTTCATTCCACATAGACCATATTTACCCCTCAATTATGAAATCTGTAACATGCACGAAAGAGAAAATATCGCACACTTTCTAGGCTTATGCCCAATTCTCAAAAAAATCCGCCGCAAACTTTTCGAAAAAAACCAATTGGAAAATGAAGAAGTTTTTGGCGTACTGAGCGAGGTTCAAGGCTGGAAGAAGCTGTGTAGATTTATTCGAACTACATTGGTGTACAGAAATAGAATTTTAACAGAAAGCTTTTAATTCAACTTGAATAATAAATTTATTGTTGCGTGATGCGTTGCGTGAACCGAACCATTTTTGGTAATATATTTGCACGATTTGCAAACGTTGTTCAGGAAAAAGCAAAGCAAACTGAGCATAAGTCTAGTGACAGCTGTCAAAAAGACCAACTCCCAAAAAAGTACTGTCAGATTGAAAACCACACGTCTAAAAAAGACACCCTTTATTATATGTCTAATTAAAGTATTTAGAACAAGCTACAAGGTTACATCTCAATTCAAAAACTTAACTTCGGAGCGACCGCACTTGCTCACAACGAGTTCTCATTAAGTCCAAAATAACATTAATGTCTAGAAAATTAACGGACGGAAACGAAAAGGCGGAATAAAATGGATTTTGTAGCCATCTCACGTATTTAAAAAAAATAACATTTTCTTATCTATGGAATAGTTTATGATCGTTTGGCATACAGAATTGATGTATTTTGCAAAAGTTCTATTTAAGCTTTGTCGTCATAAATCGTCGTCTTTTTGCCGTGCGGTGTACGGTACGCACTGGTCGGAATGCGGAGTGCTGATATTCGTGGTGTCAGAACTGGCCCTCCTCCAATATAAATTTCTCCGCTGTTGGACGCACATATTTTCCCAGTATTAATGCGGGTTATTTGGGATTTTCAACTGCGGTGAAATAAGACATCAATTTTAATTCGCACCTACACAAGTAGCCTGCCAATTAAAAAAGTCCTTCAAATTACTTTTCATCTGATTTTAAACTAAATAAATTTTTTATAACTTTAACCTAAAAAATCGAAAAAAGAAAACAATAAATTCAAAACTCATTGTCGTATTTAAATTGGGTAAAATCTCAAGGATTACTAGACGTCGCTGTTCTTGTCAGCACACACTTTTTAGGTTTGGTAAGCCTCGGCGCGCGGCGGTGGCTGTTTCACGAGTTGACCACATTGCTTTGGTAAAAAGCTCCTGTTTCCTTCTCAGGTATTTCCTTTTGGTCTTATTTGTGCGAATCAGAAATGTTCACATATGGGTGATTCTCGCCAAACTGATACTTTTGTGAGTGCAAAATTTACAAAAAAATAATTTAAGATTTCTTAAACTTTTTAGATGCCATAATAATTGTTAAGCTGATGTTGAAGGTGGTCTCACTACAAAGGTTAATTTTCTTTTACACCAGATTTTACATTTAAAATTATGGAATTCCACGATAGTGACATGGTTTTGCTTGCCACGGTAACGGTAGTGACATTTTACTTGAAACTACTTTGCAAAACTGAAACATTCAAAATATTTTCCGAACAAATTTAAGATAAGTTTGGCAAACATTATCCAAAAATGGTTTCATCCAAGAAAAAAAGTATATGGTGTTCGAAATAACGAATACCACGGTAGAGTCTTTTTTCATGCCAAACAAACTGATGTCAAATTTTTGCTGCTCGATATCATGCATCACACCAATTTGGAGAGAGTCATTTGTTTATGGTGGGAGACGTATTCTGAGCAGAATCGATGCGTATTTATCACCTTCCTCCTTAAAACACAGCTGCCTGCACACGAAAATAAAAACAAATTATGTCATTTTATTTTCGTCAACGCTCTTGGACAGATTTTGAACTCAAGCCATTGTATATAAAATCTATAGTACTATCATCCACAGAACTTATACTTACAAAAAAAACAAACTTGCTTAATTTCTTGCATCCCTCTACTCATTTAAGAAAGTATATACATAAGTAGCTCTCTCATTATTTTATTATTTCACTTTATTCTTCATTTGTCACATCTTGAGTTTAAAATACAATTGTACACGCTTAGTTACGCTCAGCACCTGTAATTTCATATGCCGACGCTAGGTGCCACCCATAATAGTACAATAGATTCAATATGCAACGCTTAAAGCTGCAGTTATATAATTTGACGTAGTGTAACTCCTTTAATTTCGTCGATTCGTCATTGGAGGCAGACTTAGGCAAGAAGTCCTAAGTTTCAACTACGTGAACGAGCACCTTATGACAATTCGCATCAAGGCTAAATTCGCCAACATCAGCCTCATATGCGCGCATGCCCCCACAGAGAAGAAAGATGACGACACCAAGGACGAGTTCTACGAATTCCTGGACAAGACATACGAGCAATGAAATTAAGAGTGTCTTGGGTGGTTTTAATGCCAAGCTAGAAAGAAAAGACGTATTTGGTGGCACAATCGGAAAATATAGCCTAAACGACACAACCTCAGATAACAGACTCAGGTTAATCGACTTTGCTGCGAAACGTTGTGGTAGCTAGCACGCAGTTCCCGACTTTCGATATACCTAAGAGCCGAATTCCTGGACAATCAACCGCCAACCAGATTGTCCATATTGCGATTGACGCAAGGCACTCCTCCAGTATCAAGGATGTTCCGAGGAGACAACGTTGACTCGGACCACTACCTCGTTGTAGCCAAGGTAAAGCTACGGATATCCAGACCAAGGCCAAAACAAGGGAATACTGTGAGGAAGTTTGACGTCGGATGGCTACAGTCACAAGAAATTGCCAGGCTTTTTTCCGATCGAGTCTCTCGCGCCCTCTTAAATAGTCCTATGCCGTCAGATTCAAGCATCGAGAACCAGTGGAAGAATTGCCAGGAAGCAATCAGAAATACCGCCTTTGACGTGCGGGCCTCGCACAACTACCACAGCGAAACCCCTGGTTCGACGAAGAATGACGGTAAGTACATGCAGCCAAACAACAGGCATACAAAACGGCGCTGCATAGAAGAACCAGAGCTGCTCGCGAGCCCTACGAGCAGAAGAGGCGAGAGGAACACCGTCCTCTCAGAAGGAAAAAAAAGGAGCATGAGAAGCGCGTGATCGAGGAGTTAGAGGGATGCCATTGCAGTAATAGAGTTTGGAAGTTTTACCAAAAGGTAAATAGAACCTTCCAGGGTTACAAGGGCCGAACCGAACCTGCAAGAACAAACAGGGGGACATCGTGGTAGAATCGCAGTCGGTGCTGTGGGTATGGAAAAATCATTTCTGCAAATTGTATAACGGCGATGACGAACTGAATCCCGCTGCCATGCAGATTGCACCATTCAACCTGGACAACGTAGGCCAACAATTCCGTCCACCCAATCTCAATCAAGTGAAGATAGCTATATCTAAACTTAAGTCCAATAAAGCTGCTGGAGCTGATGGCCTCACGGCCGAGCTATTCAAAGCGGCTGGCGATGAATTGGTTTGGAGTATGCACTAGCTCATCTGCAAAATATGCTCAGAGGAGGGCATGCCCGATGAACCTCAGCATTATTAGCCCGATCCTCAAGAAAGGTGATCCTCTGGACTGCACCAACTACAGAAGAATCAGTCTTCTTAACAACAGTTACAAGATCTTCTCTGCCATCCTTTGTGAACGCCTGAAGCCACTCTTCAACAACCTCATAGGTTCATATTAGTGTAGGTTAAGACCTTCGACCAAATATTTGCACTACGGCAGATCTTGAAAAAAACCCAAGAGTTTCAAATCGATACCCACCACCTTTTCATCGATTTTAAGGCCACGTATAATAGTATTTACAGAGCCGAGCTATATAAAGCAATGTCAAGTTTCGGCATACCTTCCAAACTCGTCCGTTTGTCCAGGATGACGATAGAGAATGCACGCTGCTCCATCAAGATCGGCAAAGACCTCACCGATACCTATAATATTAAAAAAAGTTTTAGACAAGGCGAGAGAATTGTGCAAAACTCTCACGTCAACACTAGAGGCACAATTTTTCAAAAGTCCGTACAACTACTCGCTACGCCAACGATATTGACATAATTAGATGAACAAAGCGTGATGTTTCGTGAGCATTAAGGAGGAGGCCAAGAAGATGAGCTTAACCCTAAATGAAAGCAAGACCAAATATATGCTATCAACAAGAAAGAACACCCAAGAGAGGACCTCAACCAACTTGGCGTGTGAAACTGGAAACTGGAGACAGCAAGCTCGAAGCCAAGCCGGCTGGAAGAAGCTTGTTGGTTGAGGCCCTGGTCCACCCTGGGCTGTAGCGCCAACTTAATTAAGTAAATCGAATGCCATGGCCCCTGCGGAAACCTTTCTCACGCCAAATGTGTCGGTGCAACTAATGCCGCTAATTGACAAAATTAATTCCTCAGAAATTGGCTTCTGGTTTTGCGCTAATTGTAGAAAACATTCTGGATCCAGTTTGGCTTTCAAAATGACAGCTTTAAAATCCGAAATTTTTAAGATCTCTAAAGTTTTCGAGAAGTTATCCCAAAATGTTTCTTCTGTTGTTTCAATTGTTAATAAATTTTCTTTTCCTAATATTTTAATAGATAAATCATCATCTATAAATGATGATTCACAACCCATACCTCTTAATAATTCAGAGCCTAGTCCCACATTTTACCCAATATATCAAATACTGCTTGTAAAAAAGGTAATAAAAGGGGACGCGATGCTACCACCTCTTCTAAGAGTGCTGGTCCTGCTCCTAAAAGATCAAACCTTAATACTATTCAGGCTTACGTTAACTGGGCTTCTGATATGATTCAAGGAGAAGACTTGGCCCTGGCTAGTGAATCAAATATTGAGGTAAACTAACCCTCGGTAGTTATTGACTTGCCAGTGCTACAACCAATTGAATTAGTTTCTGATTTAGAAAAAATAGATCCTGCCTCCAAATAATTTTGTTGCTCCTACAGCATTAGCATCGGTTCCTAAACCCAAATCAATATTCATCTCTCGTCTGTTACCGGAAATCGAACCCGAAGACATTTTGCAACATCTTACTGCCTGTAAATCCATACCCAATGTGTCATCCATTAAATATACTAAAATAAGTAAACCCAACAGTTTCGTTTCATCATTCAAAATAACAGCTCCCATTTCATTGTCCGATTCATTTTTCAAAAGCTCTTGGCCTCCTAATACATTGGTAAAAGAATTTACAATCCCTCCTAGGCAAAGAAAAATTGCAAGCAACAATAATAATATAACTGCAAAAAACTTGGTAGGTTCTCCCTCTACTACCAAAATGTAAGAGGGCTTCGCAGTAAAACTGCCAATATTTTTCAAAATTCCCAAGCTTTTCCACATGATGTATTTGTTTTCATTGGAACATGGCTTAATGACACGATCTTAGATACGGAACTATTTGATCAAGAATTCATAGTTTTCAGGAAAGATCGTCATGTGGATAGTACAAATTTATTAGGAGGTGGTGTATTAATCGCTGCTAGAAATCATTTGAATACAACTCCTATCGTTTTCCCTTTTATTCTTTCATTGGAACTTGTTTGCATAAAAATAACCATGCATTCAAATGATTTATTTATTCTTAACGTGTATATTCCCCCAAAAAGTTCAGTTTCAGTAAATGTTGAGCTTTCCCTGGCTCTCGACTATATTATTGACGTTGCTGGATTCAATAGTATTATTATTCTATTAGGCGACTTTGACCTTCCAAACATTGACTGGATTCCGTAAGAAGACGAGTCTTACTTTGAAGCTTCGTTGCCTTCATCTCAACAGGAGCTTCAATTTTTAGACCATATTATAGTTACGGATTTACAACAAGCAAGTTGTATTAAAAACTCTTTAAATCGAATACTTGATTTAGTTTTTTCATCTGACGCCGTTAGTACTGTAGTGGTAGAGTCTACTACTGCAATATCAAACATAGATAAATACCATCCTCCTCTTGACATTTTTCTTGACTTGGACGGGCTTTTACTTAATAATAGTAATTCACAAGACTGTTCATATTCTTTTGACTTTCGGAAAGCCAATTTCCAGCTGCTTTCTGAGCATTTAAGTGCATCTGGTATCGAAAATAAACCAGTTTCAAGTGACATTGACGTTGCAGTTTCATACTTTTATCAAGTATTGAATAGCTGTATAAATGACATAGTTCCACAAAAAATACCCAAATACTCTAGCTCTTGCCATCCATGGTATACGAAAGAACTCAAAGTTCTCCGTAATAAAAGAAACAGAGCTTGGAAGAATTTTATAAAAAGTACGTCCCTTGAGGACCGTTATTTGTACATTTCCTTCTTTGATGAGTTTAAAAACCTCTCCAATCATTTATACGCTGATTATTAGCTTGACCCAAAAAGTTTTTGGAATTTCGTTAACTTGAAAAAGAAATCTGATGGCTGTACAGTCAGTTTTACTTATAACAATATTTTTATAAATAGTCCTCCAGATATTTGTGATGCGTATGATATCAACTTTCGCCAATCTTTCATTGATATCCCTGTCGATGTTGATGAGAACTTCTTTCTCTACTTAAAAGATTGTCGACAAACTACCTTCAATAATATACCAATTATAATCGAAAAAATTTTACATTATATGTCCCTACTTCATGATGATTACTCATCTGGACTTGATGGTATCCCTCCAATAATCTTGAAAAAATGCAAAACTATATTAGCTCTCCTCCTCTTTTTAATTTGTTTAACCTATCACTTAGCTCAGGTAAATTTCCAAGTATTTGGAAAAAAGCATTTATTGCACCAGTTTTTAAAAAGCGCAACAGATCTGATATATGCAATTACAGACCAATCTCCAAACTGTCTTGTATTCCCAAGCTTTTTGAGCAGGTAATGTGTGATAGTTTGACATTCAATTGTAAAAATATAATATGTAACCAACAACATGGATTCATGCAGAAGCGATCGACGGTAACCAATTTACTTGTATTTTTGCATAAGTGCTCAACTGCGTTGGAACATGGTAAAGAACTCGACTGTATCTACACAGATTTTTCTAAGGCTTTTGATCAACTTTCTCATAACATCATCACGTTTAAATTAAAGGTGTTTGGGTTTCCTCCTAAGCTCATTACTTGGGTTTCTTCTTATCTCCAAAAAAGATTCTATCAGGTTAGATTTAGAAGTTCTGTCGCCATCCGTTTCTTTGCCAAATCTGGAGTTCCCCAGGGTAGTCATTTAGGTCCACTTCTTTTTATCTTAGCTATCAATGACGTATCCCTCTGTATACGTTATAGTGAAACTCTTATTTTTGCGGATGATATGAACATTTTCAAAACCGTCAAATCTGTGAGTGATCGTTTACTTTTGCAAGATAATTTAAACAGTTTTGTTCTTTGGTGTAGTAAAAATGGATAAAATCTCAACCCTATTAAGTGTCAGGCTATGATATTTTCTAACAGAAGAATTCCTAGTTCATTTGATTATGAAATATCGCAGCACACATTGTGTCGTGTTGATAGTTTCAAAGAGTTCATTTTACTTTTAATCTTGATTTTACGAAGCATGTCAACAAGGCAAACTCTGTTAGGGTTTGTTAAACGATGGTCTAAGGAATTTCAGGATCCCTATGTTACCCTGGCTCTTTACAACTGCCTTGTTCGCCCTCATCTTGAATACGCATCACAGGTATGGACTCCTTTTTATGAGATTCATAAAAATAGATAAGAAGCATTGCAACGTAATTTTATACGTTTTGCCTTGAAAGGGCTACCGTGGTCCGATCCTTATAATCTTCCTCCTTACGAACATCAGATTAAGCTTCTTCAGATTCAACCTTTGGCACAAAGGAGAGTCAATAATGATATTGTATTTATTCATCAACTTTTAACCGGTGTTATTGATGCACCTGATTTATTGGGGTCTATCATCGTAACCGATCGTAACCAAATTTTCTCCGATTTATACGAAATCTACGAATTTTCTATCATCATAGCCGTTCCGATTAATAAATCGTAGATCCCTCCGACAAAATTCAAAGTATGCGTTGAAATGTCAAAATAAGAGCAACGCATCGCGATTTCGTGCGGTGTATGACGATTATTTCTCTCCGATTGTCTCCGACAGTCAAATGCTTGCGGAACATTTTATGTCAACTACATGCGTCGGTAGGCGTCTATATTTCTGTTACGATTCGGATACCATGAACAAAATTAATGCTCCGATCGGAACTTTTCTCCGATCGGAGATTTCTCCGAACGGATACAATGATAGACCCCATTATCTCGTACTAGCCTTACCTACCGTGGTGGAGGTCACAACAGAGAAGTAATGCATCTATCTCAACACCGTACTAACTATGGAATGCACGAGCCCTTTACTCGCATGTGTAAACTTCTGAATTTGTCAAACCTTTTCGATTTTAACATAAGTAAAAATAGTCTCAAAGCTACATTGAAGACCAGTGTACCACGCTCTTAAATGTTTGTAATTGTTAATAATTTCATTTTCATTACATGTATTTGTTATCTTATAATCATTGTTTTTATTTTTATTTTGTAAAGTTAAGTAGTTTGTTGCTTACTAACTCCTAACACTACACTATGTGATGAGCCTGATGAGCACTTAATTTGTGTTGGCAATTCGTTGGTCGCAAGATGTCGCTTGTACTAAGCTCTCTTCGGCAAAGATCTGATAGTGTATAAATAAGTAACTCATTTAATTAATTGTTGTTTTCGTAATTATAATCGAGTTCTAACGAAATAGTTGATAACCTCAGGGTTGCATCGACGCGACGGTAATGGCATTTGGGGTATAAAATAGTTTTTTAATGATACACTTTTATTTTATATTGGAATTGAACTTATATAAATCGAACACATGATCTTCTAGCCAATACAGTTGTAAAAAATGAAAAAAATTCTTAGTAAATAATTAAAATCACCAAGGGACATAAAAGTATCAGTTTGCTGAGAATCACCCATTTACTATTACACTTAAGGCTTTTGACCGCTGCGTGCCTAAGCTTTTGTGGAAGATTATACAAATCAGATTGACAATTTGATGTTAAAAGATAATCAGATGTTTAAAGTTATATGTTGTATTGCATCCCATATAACCAATGACTATGCCAACACATTTTGTAATCTAAAATCTAATCTAAATCTAGCATAGTAATAATTACTAGAATTACTAATACCTCCAGCCATTTATTTTTACTAACAACGTCGCACCCACACAATGAAAGCGAAGCTTTCGCTTCAACTCCATTTGAACTTCATCTTTCGATCTGGAATTGTCATAAGCCTGGGTCGAAATTTCGGTCCAGATTGAATACGATCCTTCGATCCGTTCATGTAAACGTGGTATGAGCTACTTATTATTATTTTCTGTAGCACTGAACGCTGCCATCAAACATTCCAAAAAGCTTTCCAGTCAGTGCTGGAAAATTGGTTGGTTGGTGTGTGGAAAAAATCGAAACGTCACATTTAGGTTATTACAAATAAAAACAAATAAATACTCGGTCTTACTCTCGCTCTTGCCCGCACTTATTACGCAATTTTATTGTATTATTTTTAAGTTTTTAAAGTGCAGTTATTTTTATAATTTTTTGCATTCTACACTTCTGTGCAAAAAACCGTTCCAACAATATATAATTTATATGCCTTCGGCTTTTCACAAAATTCGTGTTTGCCTTTTTATTATATGATGTGCCAATGTTACGTGTGTTCTAAGGCATCGTTCTGACGTTAACAGAATTATGTGTTTTTATTTACACACCCTTTTGAACTTTATTTAATCTAAACGTATGATACATGGTTTAAAAGTATTTGTAAATAAATGATTTAGCGATCAGAAGACGTGGATCGACTTGATTTATTTTTGTATCCCTTCTAAATCTCTCCAACGCACAACTTTTCCGCACTATTGCAACTTGAAAAAAAGCTAAATTCTGTTTTTTTTGGCCCACCTTAGTCCACATACAATTAATTTGTAGAGTTGCAAGAACAGTTGCTCTATTGTGGAAGAAGTAGGAACAGGCGATATTTAAACTCTTCTTGGAAACAACTAAAAAATGTATAGAAATAAGAAGAATATACTTACATAAACTTGAAGGATTCACAGTAAATTTTGATAGTTGGTTTTGGTTCTATCGATAAAGAGAGAATTTAAGAACTGTCCAATCTTCGAAATAGGGAAACACACACCAAATGAAGTGTAAGAAATGTAAAAATCTTTCTTTTTCTATAGGTACCTATTACAAATGCAGAATTACATCGGAGAAAATAGTAGGTAAATCTGAATCTCCTTGGGTTTTCATCGATTAAAAAATATTCAATACATACAGCAAGAAAACTGAAGGTATTAAGAAAAAATAAAATAATAAAACAAAAAAAAATACTTAGAGTAAAGTTGTATTGGTATAAGAGTGCATAACTCAAAGTTAGCGTACTAAATATTCTGTGTTAAAATTAGTGGTGAAATGTGAATATAAAAATTTAAAATTTAAATAACGTCTGTTAGTGAAAGCAAAACAAATATTATACTGCCATTCACTTCACAAAAAAATATAAAATTAAAAACGAACAAAAACAAACTTAAAAAAATTCCTTACAAATAAATGTTAACGAGAATTTTTTTAAGAAAAATTTCGAAAATCAAATTATTTTATTACTTTTATTTTAAAGAAAAACAAAACAATTCCTAATACCTGTCGGCCTTCTATTTATTCTCTTACCGTTATAATAAGGATGTAATAAGATACCACGATTTGATTTGCTGAAAGGAAAATTTTATGTTTTACATCGGGTAAAAAAATTAAAATTAATCGACAAAAAACTTAAAAATATTAAATAAAATGTAAAAATTAAATTAAAATAAAATCTCAATAAGCAGAGTAGTTGTCTCCTAAATATCTTGCCTAAATATTTTATTTGTTTTATTAAGTCCAGGAAAAGGTAGATTTTGGTTGTGTTTCCTCTTGCTTTTGCCCCCCGAAAACACAAATCATCTTTTTTTGTTGCGTATTATAAAAATTCATAATTTGCCTTATCTATCTTATCTACTTACTCGTATGATTGACTGCTAAGTGGATTCGAACTGCCCCCATCCGGATTGCCACCCAATAGACCGCCACTATTACTGCCGTTTTTCATCATCAATGGTCTCATCGGAATGCTCTCACTAAATGTTCGCAACTCCCCGCTGCCACTTAGCTCGGTATTGTAGCCCAAAGGACCACTTCCAACTCGTGTTTGCATGATTGTTTTTGTAATATGATTAATGCCATCAGCAACGCTTCGATGCATCGAGCTGTACAGCTGGTCGTTGGATAATGAGTTAGGCAATTGGAGGCCATTGCTGCTGCCGTTACCTTGAGTTTTGCGATTCCGAGCAAATGGTCCGTTTCCATGGCGACGAAGTGATGACCAAACACTTCCAAAGAGGGTGTGATTGCGCTGCAAGAAAGCAAAATGCACATACACAAAATTTTAAGAGGTGTTTGGGCTAAACTTGACTTTGCAAAAGCTTATGGTTGGAAACATTAGGTGAGTCATTTTAAAATGAAGTTAATATAAAATTTAAACTAAGCACTTACTCTATGCATCGGTTCGGGTTCCTCAAGTAACTCATCAAGATTGCCCGAAATGGCCCGTTTCAGAGCCGGTCCAGCATCATGAAGCGTCCTTAAGCCCGCTTGCAGGCTTACTGTATTATTATTATCTTGTCCCTCTTTGCCCTCTTGTTCCTTGCGTTTCTTGAATCTTCTAAAGTAATCTTGAATCAAATAAGTTGCATAAAATTTGCCAACAGTCACTTCATCGTCATTGCCCGGTGGCGGGACTACTTGATCCAATAATTTTGGACTTGTACGTTTCCATATTTGTTTGATGACTATCCGTAATTCCGTATTAGCATCATCAATATTACCATCCGTCTTTATGCTTAATGATGTCCGAACAACGGCAAACAGTGTTGCATTGAACAACACAGTTCCATCACTATTCAAAGGCATATTCATTGAAACCAAACGCTTACATGCCATTCGATGGGGGCACAACTTGCCAAAGCCCAATGGTGGTGATATTTTCCTCAGCAAAGTGACAACGTCAAGATGTTTGATTCGACCTTTGGCATCGGGATCGTACTCGCTCCATAAACGGATAAATTCATCCAAATGATGTGGCCCCAGAATTGACCAATCTCGTGTCAAATAATCAAAGTTGTCCATGATGACCGCAACAAATAAATTTATGATCTAAGCTCAGAATTGATTTATTATCCATAATTATTTTTTTTTATTGGAATTCGAAATACCAAAGTAAAAATGAGAACGACTTACCAAAAACGAACAGAGAACGTAAAACGATATGAAATACGGAAACGCAATATTCGATCCGCAATTCTTGTTAGTACTGTCATCCGATTTCGCATCGCATACAACGATTTCCGGTCGAACTGAACAATCCATCATTATGTCCTGCCAAGCTTCTCCAGTTGCTGACCGGAAAAGGACCAGAACGGCTTGCGGGAATGTTTGAAAATTGTTGTTCCTTGTTATGGCTGTTTCATCGTTCAAAGCTATTTTTCCAAAAACCTTTGGTGATGGTTTTTGTGTGTATTTATTTTTAATATTTGCATTTTGTTGTTTTTTTTTTTTTTTGAAAAATTCATACCTGCATACCAATAACGGCATAAATAAAGAATAACATGACAATCAATAGGGCTACGTAGGGCAGCGCTTGAAATGATTTAATAAATGTCCACAGAAGCGTTCGGATACCTTCGCCTTTGCTAAGAAGCTTTACCAAACGCATCACGCGAAATAGTCGAAAGAAGTTTATCGAAATTATATTCGATCCACCCTGTGTGCGTTGTGTGTAGAGATCCCGCAAAAATGTGTGTAGAGTTTTGGTTTATTTTTGTTTTTGGAAAAAAAAAATAGAAAGAAATTTGTTTTTTTTTTTTTTTGAAAACTTGTTATGAAATTAAACAGCAATAACTTTTTTTGAAAAAATTAAGTAAAAATTATTAAGAAGATTTCAAAAAAGTTAAAGGAGTAGAGTTGTTTTTATTAAGAAAGAAAAAAAAAACTGACAAATCAAGCAGAACTAGCTAGATTTATATCGTTTCGTATGTTAATAAAAAAAAGTGTTATTAAATAAATATACTAAGTTCCTTTTTTTTAAATTAATTAAATTTCGAACTAAGAGAATATATTTATTTTGAGAACTGCATGCTGTTATGTATATTTGTCCTACTATTGGACAGTCTGCTTAAGGTGTTATTCAATAAGTATACGTTATTTATATTGCAAGTACTATTTTTCTTTTTTTTTAACTATTTACCTTTTTTAACTCCAACCTAACAAAAAATGTATATAAGAATAAATAAATTAAGTGGTGCTACAGCTTGAGAGAACTTGAAGTATTCTCTTAAACACACCTCTGTGCGAGTTGTTAGTTTGCAGAAATTGAGTTATACATATATGTAGTTACCTTAATATAGTTTACAGTTTTTGGAGGTTTTATATAATCCCACCAAAAGAGCAATATAAAAAATATCTTCCCAAGACCAATTATTATTACTTGTTCGTCCAGCACTCAAGACTCGAGTGCTAATAACATTATTGTCTAATTGACAAACTTCAAGAAATTATATTGTAATTAACGTGAAACTCTAGAAAATGTAATAGAGTTACACAGTTTTTTGCATACGCCCTTGACTGCTTATCTACTCATCACAAAATTTAAGAAATTCATACAGATTGCAGGTGCAGGCCACACCCAATGTACTCCAACATTAAGGTAAAAATCGCAATAATGAACCCATCGCTTAATCGTGGAGAAAAACTGAGCTACTTATTATTATTTGAGCTACTTATTATTATTTTCTGCAGCCCTGAACGCTGCTATCGGACATTCCAATATTTTTTATATAAATACTCTGTCTCGGTCTCGCTCCCGCTCTCACTCACACTTATTGCGCAGTTTTCTTTTATTGTTTTTTAGTTTTTGTGGTGCAATTATACATGCATTCTGCTCTTTTGTGCAATAAAACCTTCCAAATATAAATATAATTTATATGCTTTCGGCTTTTGTAGACCACGTAAATTGCACCACGAAATTCATATTTGCCGTTATATTATATGAGTATGATAATGAATAATGTTCGTTCTTGTTGATTCTCAAGCATTTATATTATTATTTTTTTTTTAATATATTTGTATTTGTATACTAAATGGCAATTATCAATTTGTAAATTCAATGTCACGAAGTTTTTCTTATTCATTTCTTGGCATTTTTTTTTTTTATGAATATGTTTTTGATATATCAGCACTCCGAAAGAAAATCGATGAAACTCCACAGATTTAATTTGGCGTTAAGAAATTTTAATCAGATTACCAGTCCTTACTACTCAATTTGGAACTAACAGCTCTTGTGTTGTTTTCATGTTTTAATAGAATTATAAATATTCAAATTTCCATTTAATTTTCTTTCCCCTTTTTTTGGACAACAATAGATTTGTTGAGTTTTTCTTTCGGACCAAATATATGAATTTTGGTCTCGGTTCGGACATCTTGACTCTTTAGACAATATCTTCACCAAGGAACGAATTATCTGGTTGCAGAGGGAAAGGACAGCCTTAATCAAATTGAATCATAAGAGAAAATCACTTCTTTTCTTTTTATTACATTACATAGTTTGAGCAGTTTTTTTCTGGAGAAAAAACTGTAAGAAAACAAATGAGAATGAAAAATTGATCTTTTGCTAAGCAAAAGTGTTGGTAATTAATTAGTTTGGATAGTGTAAATCGACGAGGCACTTTTAGGACGTAAAAAAAGACATGAACAACCAACGGTGACTAAGTTAGACTAGGAACGCACATGTGGTTTTGGTTTATAGAAAAACTGAGTTTTTAATGTGAGTCGTGATCACGATATGCGGTGTAGAAGAAGAAGCAAATAACAACAATATATACACATGTGTGTCGGAAAAGATTAATTGAATTAGTCTTTGAAGTCTTTGCGTGGTATCCATGTCTAGTGATCGTATAGTCATTTTATTGACGGCAGTAATATTGATGGATCGATTTCCCGGAACCACCTCTAAACATAGTAGAGTTGGCATTAAGGACATGTAACACTCATAGTATGTGGTGGTCAGAGATCGTGTTATCCTTATAAGCTTAACTCAGCAGATACCGATGTCACACATTCTAAAGCGAAAAAGTCTAAAATTAGATTTTATGGCCGTGAGTCAAATGCGTTAATAGTTTGTATAAATTTAATCCCAGTAAACTTGTATCCGTTTTTTTGCTGTGTAAATAATTATTGGATTCAATAATATATTTTAAAACATACGTTCCCCATTAGTTTTGTTATTGCGTTTTAATAGCAAAGACAGTACGCCAAACAAAAACTTCGTATCCAAAATGAATGATCATCTGAAAAATTATGTTCGATTCATTTTATTTATTCTTCTGTAATATCACAGGTTATTCAAACAAACGGAAGAAACTTTAACGCTTGAAACTTATTTCTTTTGAAGGAACCATGAGACCCTATACAAATAAAAATTTGTTTCAAGTTCGTGAGTTCATACCATCATTATTATTATAAGGCTTTTGCCTACATTTCTTTATCGTTGCATTTGATTTTAATTTGTTTTAATCTTTAATAGGATTCACGACAGCAAAATAAAATATTTATCTTCAACTATCTCCCTGACTCCTTCAAGAGCATAGACATGTTAATTTTAACGAACTCCTCAGTAGTAATCCAAGTATCCGAAAGAATGATATCAACAATAAAGGAAATACTCGTAATAAGAATAGATTTGTAATTACAATAATTGAATACAACTCGTGAAATATTCTATTAAGGCATTCCAATACCGAAAAATAAATATTAATTAATTGTTTTACCAGTGATGGAGAATTACGATGGAGCTCTATGATTTATATTTTGAGGACAATTCGCTTGACTTAGATATATAATGACATGATTGGTTTTTCGATTGGATCTTAAAAATCTGCCTTTTTTCCGATAACCTACAAAATTATTGATCTGTATAGCAAAAGCTTCCGATATAATTAATCGGATCAATAGACAATGAGTCACTTAACTGTCGTCGTATTACTCAAGCTTTAATAAATAATTTTCAAGAAACTATTATTACTGATTAAAGCATTTTTTATGACAAAATTTATGACAAAAATTGATTAAAAATATTACAAAAAATCTAAAATTTTAAAGCTATAAATTCTTTCTTAAACTTGAAGTAAAATCAAAACAAAATTTACACTGAATGAAAACAGCAAGCTCACACATTTTTTAAGACAAAACAAAACAAAAATGCCTTATGCTTATGGAAGAAAAAAGAAACACTGAGTCACAAATTGCAATAAAAAAAATTAAGTAAAAAACCACACTAAAGTTATTAATTTCTTTTTTTTCTAATTTAATTATTTCTGACTCTTACTTTTTTAATCTTTGCGAAGTCTTCGATGTTCTCTAAATTTGCGTGTTTATTCTTATGATCTGGAGTGAGTGACTTTGATGTTTTTTTGGTTTAATTTGTTTTTTTTTGGATACAAATGAATGATGAGGGGTGTTGGAGGGGACATAAAAAAAACTTAAATTTATTATTTTTTCTCAATCACCATTTTTTTGTTCATTGGTACTCTTTTTTTCCAATTAAATTTTAATAAATGTATTAAAATTGATTAATAACTGTTGAATCAGATTGTGCTGTGGCGAAAGTGTACCGGTAATCGTATGGTTTTTTTTAAATTTACTTACGTTTATTTATTTTATTTTTAAAAATACAAAAAATAAAGAGTGACTTTTGATTACGAAGAAAATGAACATTAAAATGCCATTGGCATGCTTGGGTCTTAAAAATGCAAACAAAATGCGTGCGAATTTTATACCTTTTATCGAAACACATAATACAAACGCACATTATTTAAAAAAACCGCAAAAATAAAATTTGTGATTAACTTTTTAGTATGTTTTCTAAATGAAAATGAAATTATGAAAGATTTTCATTTTCATCTGTACATTTGTACATTCCCAATATGTATTTCTTAGTCATAATAAGTTTAAATTACAAAAAAGTTTAAGGGCGGGAGATGGCTTGCCAGCGGATTTCCTTAGCACAAAGGGGAAGCGTTGATAAGGTGCATGCACCAACCAAGCTGCGTTGAAAAAAAGCATATTCAATGAAGGTTCTATTAGCTTCAAAATTCCCATGTACAAAAATGAAGATCCAATATTCTGCAAGAACTATCTAGGAATATCCGTCGAATGCAAGATCATACCTAACGTTCTGTGTGAGCATAACCCTATAACCGCCAAGTACCAGTGTAGCTTCTGGCCAGTCGGATCGACCACAATTTAAATACTCTATCTCAAGCAAATCATTCAAAAGACCAATGCATTTCAAGCCGAGACTCACCATCTATCTATTAACTTTAAACCACCGTATGATGGCTTTCTTCCCAAAAAGATCTATGAGTCGATGTTTGAAATTGGGAAAACTGATCCAGCACTGTCACGTGGCATTGGAAAAAGCGCATTACAATGTACAACTAGAGAAAAGGTCATCCTAACTTTTCCAAATACGCACAGGGTTTCGATAAGGAGATGCGCTACCATGTCATTTCTTCAATTTCGTTCTGAAGTTAAAAGTGCGCAGGTCAAGCGTCACTCTGTAAGTAATATTTTCATCGATCTTTCCAACTTCTAGGGATGCCGATGATAACGACATGTCATTGGCTGCTCCCAACAGGAGTGTTTCACGACAATTGAAGACAAGGCAAAACTTGTAGGCCTTCAAGAGAACGAGGACATTACCAAATACATGCTATCATCAAGCAATGGGAGATCTATCCATCGGCTAGGACAATAAAAATGAATCCCATGAATGACATCTTAGTGGAGATCCGACGAAGATCGAAGATCGGTTTGGCTCAACAAGTGGGTTCAAAACTCTTCACACGTGAGACCAAGGGCAAGTTCTATAAATCCCTTATGCTGCAAGTTCTGCTTTATGGTACCGAGTGTGGGGTGACAAGTAGAAAGAGAGGTGATTCTAGGTTCTTTCAAAAGAAAAAAAAATTTCTTTGGTCTTGTGTGCGAGGAGGGCAAATGGAGGAGAAGTCCCGAAAACCTAAACTCGTTACCAGCCAAAAAATTCTTTGAATCCCAACCCCCAAGTTCGAGGGAATGAAGAAGACCGAACTTCCGATTTAAAGAGCAAACCGTCCCGGATTCCAGAAGTCTTGGCCTAGTTGACTGCAAACACCGTGCTCAGAACCGTGGAGGATGGAAGCCTGGCATAAGTAAGTCAGGAGAGAGAGTATAAATAGTATAGTATCCGATCTTCGATGCTTCAAAAGGCAAAAGTGTAGGTTAGGTTGAAATTGAAAGAAATAGTATTTCTATTTTCCTCCGTTAAGGAAGGAGGAGTAAAGTTATTAAAATTAAGCAACTACAGCACAGTAATTTGCTGTACCCAAAAATATACAGCCTTATTTATTAGAATTCGCTAAACAAATGAATAGTTATGCACTCAATAACGATCAATGTAGCCACTATGATTCTCAGCAAACTAATACTTTTGTGAGTGCAACAAATTTACGAACAAAAATGTTTGATTTCACAAACTTTATTGATGCCATAATGATTGTTATCATAACAAAAGTTAATGCTGAAAATGGTTACACTATAAGTGTAAATTTTTTCTACATCAGATTTAACATGTTAAAATGCGAATTTAGATAAATTAAATACTTAATACTTAAATACTTAAATCCAATTTGCGAAATAATTGTTACCGACATATTATACAATCTGGATTTAAACTGGATTTAAGGGAATTTTAAATCCAACAACTCAATCCGGATTTATTAAATACAAAAATTAAATCCATATCCGTCCATATTATTTAGTCTAAGAATTCAGTCCAAACCTAACGAACACACCCAATGGTCACAGTTTGAAGAGTTCTTAAAACGTTTTGAAAATGTATACATGCAAACGTATGAAAATGTAAATGCTCAATGGAAAGTAGACAGAAAAAAGCAACGACAAAAAGCGATTTACGGCTAGTTGAAATTCAAAAAATAAATGAGCTGTCAAACGAAATTACTCCTCATCGAAACACAAATTTTATATGACACAAAATGGATCATCGAGGAAAAGGCTTCAGCTAAGCTCGCAACAAGCATAATTTTACCTTGCCGCTTGAACAGACTAGGGCTCACAATGGGGTGAAAAGTGAATCTAAAGGCCTAACTACATTCAATTCGCTTTTGTACAAAAGTGAAAAAAAATTGTCTCGTTTCAATAAACTACAAAAGTAAATGTTAGAGCGCTCCTAACTTTTACTTTTGTAGAAAAGTGAAACACAAACACATCTAAATAAACAGTTTAAAAGCTGATTCATAGATGTCACTAATATCGATAATAGTTGCCGAGCCAGCCTTTTCCGTGTTTGAATGCATTCAGCTTATCTCAAATTTAATACTCTTTTTCCAGGAAGATGTCGCTAGCATATAGATATTTGTGTTTTTCACTTTTGCACTTTTGTACAAAAGTGAAATGAATGTAGTTAGGCCTTATCGCACCAAAAGTATTTTTGGGGCAATTATATGGAATAAAGACCCAATTTTTGAATGGCTTTGTGGTCGTTGCGCCATTTTAAATGTTTTTTTAAAGGGAGGTGCTAAAATTAGGGCTAAGAATGTGATAAAATGAAGATGCCATCAGCATTCCATAAAAGGGTGTCCCATAAATTGTGCGGAATTATCTGAGAAATGATTTTTGGGGCAATTAAAAAAAAAATTTATGAGACAGGGGATCTGTTTCCCCCCGTTTTGGTAGGTGAGACACTCACTTTAATGCATTTATGAAACGCCTGTGAACAAAGATTATCAATATAAATATGGATATCATTCGTACGTTTTACCCTCCAAAACGCATTTGTTTACATTTTTGTATCTGTAAATTAATTTTGTGTCGAAGAAAAGGTGTGAATTGCAACAACAACAAGACCTGCGCTGAATGACCAGTTAATTCTTTGTGTGCGTGTTTCACAGATTTTCACTAATACATTTGCAAATCTAGTCAATCCAACTGTTTGTTCAGCTTATAGGCAAATCAAATTGACAGCTAAGAACAGGGCTTTTTAACAAACAGCAGTACATCTCTGTCTTGTTCATTTTATATCGCCAAAGTCAACAAGTTGGCTCTTATGACATTTATGTACACCAATTTGTTTTTCATTATTTTGGAGGCAAATACACTCCACTTCAACTAGATGAGCAGACAGATTTTCAAGTGGTGTGTTCATTTTTTTCAAACATTGTATACTGTCCTAAAATTATTATAATAATTAGAACTTTTTCAAAAAAAATAGTTTTACTTCTCCAGTTTTCAATTTTAGTCTTTATTCACTTGAAGCGGAGTGTAAATATTTGGAATTTTTGTTTGCAACTGTCAAAGAGCCAAAGTCTTAGCTGTCACTTTGACTCTGACAATTTGGTAGAGATCCCTATTGCCATCTTTAATTATCTCCGACCTTAAGCTTGACAGAAATTTGCAGTTTTTTTTGCACTTCTTCGATTTTACAGTTCGCAAAATAAAGGTGCAATCGAGTGGCCTTATAACTTCACTGTGAAGTTAGCAGATCACATAGTGTATCTCAGGAACTGAGCATGCTAGGAACTTGTAGTAAGACCTTAAGTTTTGAAGCTAGCCTGCAATGCAAAAAACTGCTAATTTTGGACGTTACTACAAGTTTCGGTTTCAGAAATAAGAACACTTTGTGATGTGCTTACTTCACAGTGAAGTCAACATGTCACTCGATCCGGAATAGAGATACAGAAAAACAGCAAATTCCTTTCAAGGTCCCATTTGCGTGGATGAAAGTTGCCCTGCTAACTTCATAGACATGTTTATGAATAAGGCTGATAGTGTATCTGTGAAAGATAAACAGACCTTACTCTTGGAGATATAATTCAATGAAAAAGTTTCGTATTTGAATCTAGTTTGAAAATATTATTGAGTGGAATACAAATTATGTACAAGAAAATGCTATTATTTTATAAATATTTGCAAAAGTAAAATTCATTATATGTGCGTTTGCATTATTGTATCTTTTCCTAAACAATTAAAATATGTACTATACATACCTACAAACATAATTGTAGTGTTCAATATTTATGAAGAAACAAAAAAAAAATCTATTCATCAATCATGCACAAAAATGATGAAAAATTGGGTGTTATTATGTATTATGTTGTTTTTTGTATTTGTTTTTTTTTTTTAAGGAAAAAGGGAACTTTTTGCTTTTTTCAATTCATCGGACAGTAAATAGAACTAGTGCAAAATAAATGTACATATACATCACTGGATTGAGGTACAAACTTTATTCGCGGCTCCTCCAGCACCACTTTCAGCCCCAGTATTATCTGATTGCAGACCTTTGCTTACTTTTATCTCCGAATACACAATATCAATAAAACTACCAAGAACGATTATGAAATCAAATACATTCCAAGCATCTCCAAAGTAATTCTGTAGATATTCGATACAAAATATATTTAAAAATGTGTCAAAAAAATTCAATCAAAAATAATTTGGAAAAAACTACAAAACTCATACCTTAAATCGAAATGCGGCCAATTTGAAGACAAATTCTAAAGCAAACACCGCTGTAAACATCATATTGAGTGCATCCAGCAAGTCCGTGTACCATGGTGGCTGTTCATAAAACTTCATAGCCAATGTTATTGTATTTATCATAATCAAAATAAAGATGGTATATTCGAATGATGCCGATGTCACAAACCACCATACTTTATACTGAATTCCATGTTTGGGGATGTATCGTCGGACTGGTTTAGCCTTCAGGGCGAATTCGATGCAATTCCTTTGGTTTTTGTCAAGTTCACAATTTTTGTATTCTTGTTCGCCCTCATTTTGGAATGTAACAATAACAAAACCAACGAATATATTAACCATAAAAAATGCTATGATGATAATGTAAATTATGTAGTACGCTGCAACAATTGGTCGAAAATTGTGTATGGGACCCTTGTCTTCCTCATTTGAATCGATCGAAACATAAAGAAGTCTGCAAGTGAGAAATTTTGCACTTATTCCTTAGAGTAGTTAATCAATAGAAAAATTTTTAGTTGTTATACAAAACGTTGCGTTGCTATTTTGTTACCCTTTTTTATCAAACTTAGTTTAACTAAACGCAATTAAATATAAATTAACAAAATTCAAATCAAAATTTAATTCAATATACATAATACAATTCCATTAATAATTGAATATGAAGAAAATTTAAAAAGAAAATTCTTCTGTTCTTCTGTGAGTGGAGTGACCGAATTTATAATTCAAGTTAAAATTTCAAATGAGATCAACTCCATCTAACTGATAAGCCCAACTATCATACCTGGGCGAAACGCAATGGAGATGAGCTCATTTCAACTATTAACTTGAATTACAATTCCATTAATTTTTTTCTTTTATTTTATTCATTTTACTTTATTTCATTTTATTTTATTTTATTTTATTGTATTTTATTTTATTTTATTTTATTTTATTTTATTTTATTTTATTTTATTTTATTTTATTTTATTTTATTTTATTTTATTTTATTTTATTTATTTTACTTTATTTGTGTTTATTTTATTTTATTTTATTTTATTATTTTATTTTATTATTTTATTTTATTTTATTTTATTTTATTTTATTTTAATTTAACTGATAAGCCCAACTATCATACCTGGGCGAAACGCAATGGAGATGAGCTCATTTCAACTATTAACTTGAATTACAATTCCATTAATTTTTTTCTTTTATTTTATTCATTTTACTTTATTTCATTTTATTTTATTTTATTTTATTTTATTGTATTTTATTTTATTTTATTTTATTTTATTTTATTTTATTTTATTTTATTTTATTTTATTTTACTTTATTTGTATTTATTTTATTTTACTTTATTTTATTTTAGTTCATTTTATTTTATTTTATTATTTTATTTTATTATTTTATTTTATTTTATTTTATTTTATTTTATTTTATTTTATTTTATTTTATTTTATTTTATTTTATTTTATTTTATTTTATTTTATTTTATTTTATTTTATTTTATTTTATTTTATTTTATTTTATTTTATTTTATTTTATTTTATTTTATTTTATTTTATTTTATTTTATTTATTTTATTTTATTTTATTTTATTTTATTTTATTTTATTTATTTTATTTTATTTTATTTTATTTTATTTTATTTCATGTTATTTTATTTTTAAATTTAATTTATCAATCAAAATAAATAGATAAAATAAAAATAAATTGATTTTAAAATAAAATACAGAAATAATAGTTTTTGTTTCAAAAACAAACTCACGAAGGCCATCCCTCGAAGGTTGACACAGTAAACAGGGTGAGCATTGCTTTGGCGACATCATCAAAATGAAATTTATTTGGTACCCATTCTCGTTCTTTGAGTCGTGGCTTTTGGACATCTCCATCGTCATACACAAGATATGTTCCACTATTAAAACAAACAATTTCAATCACATTTCAATTCAATTTATTTTCTAATTTAGCAAGAACTAGATAACTACATTTTTTGATTTGGAGTGATGGAATTTACGCAATTGCGGTACTAATTTTCACTCGTGGTTCAAATTTTGACCCGCGGCTCAAAAATATTTACTTGCTGATTTCAACGGAACTAGGTACTTAGGTAAAACGATGATTCAAGATTCAGGTATGTTATAGTAGCCAATTAAATGCCTGATCCATCGTTGACCTTAAGTAAGTTTGTAAAACTGGTCGTAAAGCAACTTAAAAATAGAAAATCTAGTTACCTATTTCTTGCATTTGGAAGCAATAACACAGAGTAACAAGTCAACTAGTCAACAATTACTTGTTACAATTACTTGCATCAATAACACAACCAAAATCTTTCGATTTCTTAATTAGTAGGTAGTATTAAAAGTGGAATGAGAATTAGAGACAAGTTATTAGATATTACAAGGGAATGCAATCTCTAAAAATCATATACCGAACTCAATCAAAAGATTGCATTCATTGACTTCACACTGAGACTACAATTTCTGCAATTTCCATTCATTTTACAATTAAATTATTGCATTCATATGTCGCCAATTAGTTGAACAGTAATCAATTGAATTTAATCTTTTGGGAATTCGTGTATTCTTGCATTCTTTTTGTATTCTTGGCATTTATTTGTGTTCTTGCATTGTTTTGTATTATTTTGATTTTTGTTTTTTTTTTAATTCTTTAGCAACTATTCATTCAAATTGAATTTTTTCTTTAACTTGTTATTTTTTTTAGTTTAAGATGAATTTAGAGAGTTGTTAGCATTAATTTCATATTATATGCTTTGAACTACGTGCAAACTCTCAATTTCACATTTGAAATAAAAATTGAAAAAGCAATTACCGAAAAACTTAACGAAAAAAAATAATTGTGATTTAAGAGATTATTACAGAGTTCAATAAATAGCAAAAGAATGAAAAAGGATTCAAAAGAATGCAAAAGAGTGCAAACGAATGCAAGAGAATGCAAATGAATACAAAGAATGCACGGATTCTCAAAAGATTACATTCATGAATGGGCCAAAAAAGATTGCATTTACTTCAATGTCAAATGAATGGTGATTGCAGACTTCAAGGTCGTAGTCTCAAAGTGAAGTCCATGAATACACTCTCTTAATTTAAGTTATACAAGATTGCATTCACAAAAGATTGCATCGTCATAGGTACAACATTTCCTTTAATCGAGCATTACTCAAAATTGAAAGATTTAATAACTTTACTTTAACTTTAACTTTAGTAAAAAAAATTAGTCAAAAACAATTTTTTTCTAACTTGTCGTACGAGTATATTGTAAGGCTGTGGGACAGGTGGTGAAATCAAAACTATAATAAAGAAATATATTAAGAACTTACTGACATTCGTCCTCGACCATTTTTGAACCATCTGTGCATTTGAAAAATTTTCCCTATTTTGTTGTTGTGTTTGAAAGATATATAAAAGTATTGCATTAATTTAAATATCAAATCAGGATTATAAAAAAATTTATTAAGTAAAGATAATTTATGATTGTATTTTCATTATCGCTAGCGAAAATTATATTTTTGCTTTTTTCAATTTTTCTTATTTTTTTTTTAAGCAAACTTGAATTATACGAGTAAGCATAGAAAACAAAACAGTTAAAGTGTTTTTTAATATTTTCGCTAACGTATAATACAAATCTTAAATTATGAGGACGGAAAACTCACAAAAAATCGTTAGGATATTCTAGGAAAACACACTAAAATTTTCTATTTCTTTGATAGTATATCTATGTTTCTTGAAGGTTTAATTTGATTTGATGACAAACAAAATTATTTATGTATAATTACTTTACACAAATATGGCATATATGCAGTCATCGTCAAAAAAAAAACTTAATACTCAAAATTATATTTCCATGAATGAACATTTTGATGAATTTTAGTTTTAAAACTTTGTAAGTTCAATATTTCAAATCAAACGATTTAACAGTTTCAAACGAAACGAAAAAGTAATTTTATGCAGAGTTGTTGCGAGTTCCACATAGATACGTCAAAGGTTCGATTTGATAATAGGATCACCAAGAAATGAGCAATTTTGAGCTTAAAAAGACTTCTAACCCGAAAATTCGAATTTAATCCGAAAAGATTAAAATAACGGTAAGCTTTCTTTTGACGACGACTGTAGGTGTTGGACATTGACTAAGCACAAGTTGTTAACACACAAAACACACACACACTGCTTAAATATGTGAAAATAGTAGTATTTTTGATAAATCTATCCCACCTAACCGGCTAAAGTCTAAGGACGGTTTCGAACTGGGAAAGTTCAGTATAGGTTCTCGGAAATTACACCAGAACTTATTTTTTTGGATCAAAAGGTCAATTTTTGTTTGTTCTTCATTGGAAACAAAACTGAAAAATAAAGCTGAAATATTGGAAATTTTGTCAGATATGTAGATGCGAAAAAGCGAGAAAACAAAACAGAATTAAGAGTAGGTACCTAAGAAATATTTTAATCTAATTTCCAAATTTCATCATTTATAAAAATAAACAACAAATATTTTTATGTTCAAACATGACAAGTTTACATACTGCGACGCGATTCCCATTTCTGAAAATGGAAAAAAGCTAAAAAAGTTTTTTTGAAAACATTCCGTAAATTTTGGGAAGATTGTCACAAAAACTTAGCGATCCGAATTTTGTATAAAGAAATTTTTGAAATTTGTTCCACAAACAAATCCAGCGTAGTTTCCGGGAGTCACTTTTCCCAAACCTTAAGAGCACCACCATGATTTTTAACCATCCCTTACCTAAACCTTAAATGGTTGGGTGGGTCTAGACCTCAATAAAATACACTACTGGAAATGTTTAATCTATGGTAATATGCAAAGAAGGGAGCTATTATTTTATACAATTTATAAAAACAGTTGGATTTAGCCAGATATCTACCAAATTAAAAAAAAAAAAACAATAAAAGAGAATGTACAGTAAGTGAAAGAAAGGGGCCAGTTATAGCGATCTGAGAAATCCATCAAAAAAAGTTGAAACGGTATAAAATTGAATATTTTTTCCTCATGGTCGTTTATAGCTAACAGGAAAAATATGTCAGTTGGCAATCTGCAAATATGTTCATATGTTCATACATATACATACATACGCAGCACACAACCTTCAACAAGATTTTCCTCATTGAGAAGCATACACAAATTTTGTCGTCCACAATTCTGTCAGTGGAAGAGGAAAAAATTGGAACTGAAATCATTGGAACGATTTTTTCCATTTTGTGTCTGATATGTCAAGTAACTGGCACGACAAATTTATTTGCATCAGGAAAAAACAAAAATACATTTTAAACAAAAAATAATTGTTCAATGAAAATTTAATTAGCAACAAAATTTCTTGGAGTTAATTTTCAATGATTTCTTTTGATGATGCAATGATGCATTTTTGTTTCAAATCGAATTTTCGTTTTCCTGATCGATATAACTGGCCCCAAAAATTAAACTCAGGAACTGAGGTCGCAAACGCAAATATCAAGAAGCAAGCAAGGACGGCTTAAGGTTTTAGCATCCAAAAGGGAATTTGAACTAGGTGTACATGTCGTATTTCGGTGGAGTTGTTTTAGAGGAGATATAACGTATAAGTAGGCGCGGAAAATACAACAATTTTGTATCATAGAAGGGGGGTCTATCTCACCCCGTTTAGTAGGTAGGGGAGATTTACGAAAAAAATTACTTAAAGGGAAAAACAAATATTAAAAAAACAACGGCAATATTTAAAATGCAAAACGATAACGGTTTTAAAAGCCAGAGAAGTCTGTTTTTTAATTCTACATTTAAATTATATTATTTGTGCTAATAGTTTTCAAAAAAAAAATTAACAAAAAAAAATCATCTTTAATACGAGTATCAAATAACAACATTATATCTCAAAAAAAAGTAGTTTAAGTAATTTTCAATTTTCTCGTAAACTAGAAGACATAAATGCTTTTCGTTTTTTGTGTTCGATTCAGAATTAATATGAGAATTGATTACAAAAAAAATTAGTTTTACATTTCACTATTTTGAGAAAAATTGATCCAAACATTTGGTTTGCGCTTTTTCTTATGAAAATTTTGAGTTGAGAATGAAAATTTTTTGAAAACTATTGACACACATTTTTTTATAATAAGCGCGCACTAAAGGGTTTGTGACTACCCTTAAAATGATTAAACACAGTGCGAGCGTTAGGAAAATAGGGAAGGATTCAAGAGGAGATACCGATGCGCATTGGTTTTGTAGTTCTGAATCTCAAAATGGAAAGGAAATACAGATTCAGGTAAAGCATTCCACATTCGTGTAGTGCGACTAAGAAGGGAATCCCTATACTTAACAGTACGTCCGAAAGAAGTACGAGTATTATGGCGGAATTGTTTAAGGGGAGGAATGCAACTGGCTTATTCACTAGAATATTGCCTGTAAAAATAATGACAGACACGAAACATTGCAGTGGTGTTCGAGAGATGCAAATTTTTCCGTTATAGCTCTATCGCCTATCATTTTTAAAGCTCTATTTTGAATTACATATATCTAATAGACTTTATTGGGTCTTAGGAGCACCCACCCAAATATGAGAATTATACTCAAGCTTTGGACGAATGAGGGCTTTATAGATTGCAGCCAGATCGGAGGAGGGGAAAAATGTTTTGCATCTTCGGGAAAAACCTAAACATTTCGCAGCGTTTTTGGTGACGTCGAATATATGATCATTCCACAGAAGGTGGTCTGTGATGCACACACCTAAAACTGAAAGATTTGAAAGATTGGTTTCCTAGATGCAAGTACCACTCATGGATAGTGGCATAGGGAGTGAATTTCGCTTTAACGATAGAAAACAGTATTGAGTTTTCGAAGCATTAGATTCTTCACGGTTTTTTATTTCCCATTGCAAAATGCTGTTGAGATCCGAATTGAATGAGCTTCTCATACGCTGCCGTTCAAATTCCACATCCGAAAAACAAGGCAGTGAATCTTGAAATAAAATCAAAAAGCTGAGGGAACTGTCATCAGCAAAACAATTTAATGGATTGGAAGTTTTAGACAAAAGATGGACCTATTGCTACAAAAGCCATACTGCCGGTCATTAAGAAGCTTTCATTTTTCGAAATATTTCTTAAGCTGATGATTAATAGTCCGAGGGAGAAGAAGAAGAAGGCTGTGCAAATGCTGTTTTCCATCCATTCGGAAAGAGACCAGTAGAGTAGGAAAGATGGAAAAGCTTATGCAGTGACTTTGTCAGCATTTAAGAACACCTCTTTAGAACAATGGGAGGGATATTATCCGGACCAGAGGATTTGTGTACATCAAGATCTTTAAGAACTCTTGCCACTGCACGAGCGCGAAAGAAAATTCGTCACATAAAATCGTTGGAGCTCTCAAGTACCGGAGGAGTCATGACACTCTCTGACAGCATTGAATTAACAGCAAACTGTGCTGCAAGCAAATTGGCTTTCTCTGTTGAGCTAACATAGGGAACGTCATTAATTTAATTTAAATGCAGATGACTAAACAACAGACTTCTGGATTTTAAAACCGTTATTGTATTGCATTTTAAGTATTGTCGTTGTTTTTTAATATTTGTTTGTGTAATTTTTTTTCAAAAATCACTTCTATCTCCTAAACGGAGCGAGAAAGACCCTTTTTCTATAATAAAAAATGCTTGGATTGGACCCTTCTACAAAAATCCGTTATCGATTTTCAGGGCCCAAGCTATCGTACTCTCCTGGTAGTTTTTTGTATATGGGACAGAAAATACAAAAAAGTGCACGACTGAGTCGCACCTACTTATTAACCATAATACTTCAAGTTTCCAACATCCTCATCCCACAGGTGATAATTTCTCTCAGAATGTCTATCTGCTCCAAGCATATCACTGAGCTGTGAAAAAAATCTGAGTTTCCTTTCAGAACACTCAGAGTGCTTAACTTCTGTTTTCTTTTTATCGGAGTTAGATCGGAGTACGTTCCGTGAGCTAAGAATAAAAAGTCCGAGCAAATGGAGTTAATAGCTGAGCGCAGCCAACTTCTCTCTTTTTTTTTTTCTCATTTCACATAGGCGCGTTCAATACTTCAATTTCAGTTCACATTTTTTTAATTTTACGAGTTTTTGATTGGGCAGCAATCAGATGATAATTAAAAGTCAGTTCTAAATTATGGTGCGTTGAACGCATCGCAATTGTATGACAGTTCAGTGCGCAGTTATGTTTCAAAATAATATAAGAGAGCTCTGGTCATACTTTGCTCCGAGCTAACTCTGATAGCTCGATCTCTACTCTATGCTCAGCTTAGAGTTAAAAAGAAAAACGCATATAGTTCACCTTGTGAAAAAACGATGCAGGTAAGTGCAAAATCAGTGCTATATACCCATCCCTTTTTTTTATTATGTTTATTCATTTTTGATGCAAAGCCTGTGTTTTTTCTTAATACTGCAGTGCACTGCTGACTAGCTGCTGACATGATTCATTCATGGAAAATGTTCGTATATTTTTAAATATGACCTCCTAATTTTTAATTTTACGGCAAAAAGTATGTTAACATAAATTGTACACCCCCGTTTGTTTTTTTACTTTCGAGGCAATTACACTCCACTTCAACTGAATGAGCACACAAATTTTCAAAAGTTGTCTGCCCATTTCTTTAAACATTGTACATTGTCCTAAAATTATTATAAACAGTAAAAACAATTTCAAAAGAATTTTTTTTACTTCCTTCCAATACCTGTTATTGCTAGTTTAAATATATGTGCGTTCAATTGACGTAAAAAATTGCATTTTTCTGAATGGAAGGATTTTCAACAGAGCCGGTGAAAAAAGGAGTGCTTTTATGAATAAATCTTTCTGTTTTCTTTTCCCGACATCGAAAATAAGCAATAATGATTATTAAATGATACATTAATGCACAATTTGTAGAAAATGTGGTCAAAGTATCTTTGACAATTTTAATCCTTCACTTGAAGCGGAGTGTAAGTATTTGGAATTTTTGTCTGCCTTGCAATTGCAACTGTCAAAGAACCAAATCTTTAGCTGTCACTTTGAATCTGAAGATTTTGTAGAGATCCCTATTGGAGAGACAAATCGTCACCGTGGTATTAAAGTGTCGTATACCTACGCCATTTTTGCATTTTTGGGAAATCGCGTTTAAATGTTCGGAAGTCTAATGCGAAAAAAATAAACGCTGGCATTTTTGATTTTTTAATATGATATAAAATGAACCATTGTCTTTTATATATATTTTATTGGACATCTGAATCTCTTTTAGTTTTCAAAATGACTCAAAATGACAATTTTTGTCGTTTACGTCAAAACAATACGTGAACTTGATGACGTTGATGGATATACGTAATTCTGAATATCTTAACAACGAAAAGAGATACAAAAAAATGGATAACAGATGAGCGCCCCGAAAACATAAGACTGCATAGTGTATACCCAGTTCAAAAATTGCAATTTGGCGTATACGTCACTTCAAAACTAGGGCGACAAAATATCTTATGAATTGTTGTGAACTTTTGTTTTAAGTGCACAAATTAAGGTAGGTATATTAACGTTTTAAGAGATGACTAATGTTTCTTTGTTTTCTCCAAACCTTCAGCAAAATCAACATTATGTATCAAACGATAATTTTCAAGCTCTTTAAAAGTTTTATCTTTGAGCTTTTGGGCTGTATACAGACATTTTATAAAAATGTTATTTACTTAACAATTTAACACAAAAAATAAATGTCTAATATATTTTTTTTTAATTTGTATGTACATGTTGTTATATTATTTCTGAAAACAAAAATTTAAAAAACAAAATGCAAAGTAACACTTAAGAGATCACACAAAAGAACAAATGTTAACAAAAATGATTTTGATGAGATCCGTTAATAAACAAATTTAAAAAAAAAAATACAATTTAAAAAATGAGGAGAAAATAACATTTTACAATTTTCGTCACAAATAATAGATACATATACAAGAAAATATGTTTGTTTGAAAAAAAATTGAAAATACAAAAGAAAGAAATATTGTTTTAAGTCTGAAACTTTGTTCGATTTTTTTTTCAATTTCTTTTGTGTGTTAAGAAAGAAAGAAGCTATTTTTTTAACATATTAAACAATATTTTGAATAAAGATTGCAATACTTCTAAAAAAAACTTAATAATCAAAGAGTTGACAAACAAAAACAGACTTCGAAAAACTAGTTTTCATTCAATTCCGGCTATCCTTTAGGTTTGATATCTACCTGTAAGATGAGCATAGTGTACAGATCGATGAAATCAAAATTTTCAAAACTCAAAAATTCATTTCGCATATTTTGTGCATAATACTCAAGGTGAAAAATGTTTGCTTGGCCTAAGTCAATAATTTACCATTACTCAATTTATAAACTGTATAAGCCTAAAAATGGAAATCAATTATTCTTGCATCCAAAAATTATTGCTTTTAATTTTAAGGGTTATTGTTTATTAATTATTTATTTACATCGTTTGAAAACTTAAATTTTTCGCATGGAGCTGTACACTATGACTTAATTACAACTTCTCGCAATTACAGGAAAGAAATTATGTTGTAGTTAAAAAATGTAATAAAATAGTAATATATTGGAATGTAATTAAAACTTTATAATTTTTTTTTTATTTTATTTAAAATTAAAACAAACGAAAAACACTGAAAACTTTTTTTAGTAAAAAATAAAATGAAAAACAAAAATAATTACTTCATTAACTACAAAGTTTTGATTCATTCCATTAGATCCTATTTAATTAAATTTTCGACTACAAAAAATTACTTGAGAGAAAATGAAATCAAATTACAGGCAGTGTGTAATTGCAATTATGGAATTTGTAATTACAATCACTCAGTAATTCACTATAATGTAATTATAATGAAATTGGCTTTTCGATTACATAACTCTGAGAGCCATGAACTTCATCCTACCGAAAATAAACGATGTATGTAGGTATGTAACTCATTATAAATGCCTTTAAGGTCCTTAAGTCTCAAATTCAACACAAGATCACACGGCACATACACTATTTGTAAGATAGAAAAAAGAGAAACAGGCAGATAGTAAAAATTATTGGCTCAAAATTTTAAACAGTTTTATGTTTAGGGCTAAGCATGGTATTATAGTTAACAATCTTCTTAAAGTCAATTACTTCTTCCAAATGTTTAGAAATTTTATTGTTTTCGTAACTTAGTGTCATTCTAATTCCATTTTAATAAAAACCTTTGTAAGGTTTTAATTTCATGAACATTCGCTCTTTGCGTTATTAATTAATTATTATTTGATGTAAAATCCAATGTTTGTGACGAATAAGTATTTAATTTTAATAATATCGTTTCAACTTTATCAGAAAAACTTTTTTTTTTTAAGTTGGGTCCTCCCAGGATTCGAACCCTGAACTCTTCGGTTCGATCCTGATGCATCGATTAGAAAATTTCAATCCATACAAAACGTTGCTACGAAACTTTCTTTTTTTTAGATATTTAACACTAAAACCTATCGATGCCGATATCGAAAAAGATAACGTCCTTTTATGGTGAGGACCCAGGAAATATTTTCGGGTGTTCGTAGCAATAAATTATTTTGTTATCTTCATGCATTTAATATGTAATGTAATGTATAAATTAAATGAAAGAATTCTATATATTCTATATTTCAATTTATATAATATAACTCAATTTAAATCTGAAATACAATTGCCCAGAATTTTGGAAGAAAATAACGGCGTTAGGAAAACGCACAAGGAAAGAACGCCCAAATCGATTTGGAAATAACGCCCAAAAAATAACGAACAAATTGTTGTAATATTTCTTCAAATTTTGAGTAATATTTCCTTTTTTAGCAATACCCGAAAAAAAACTAAAAAAGTGGAATTGGAACTAAAGCCCAAAATAGGAAACATTGCCGAAAACAACACAATTAAAAAATAGTTTGGTCAATAAAGGTTTTCACCTCAAAAAAATTCAACAGTTTTGAAACTTGGGACATTTTTTAAGAATGATCCAATGATGAAGTGTTAAAATGTCCATGAATCCGAGAGGAGCTCTAGCGGTAGGAACGTGCTACATTTTTATTTGTTGGTTTTTCGTGTTTACACGAAAACAACAAAAGATAGCTTTTAAAATTCTCTACAATATTGGTTATGACCAAATTTTCCATATCTTTTATACTTAAAAAGTTATCTTGCACCAAAAATTGGCATTTTTAAAAAATGCCTTAAAAACGCTTAATTTTATATGATAAATATGGAATGCGTATCTAGTGCTAACGTTTTAAGAATTCTACCATGTAAGCATCTTAGGACTTTGCAACATCTGTTCATATTTAATGTATCAAATCTTTACTTATCTCCTCCAAGCCCTTTTTAGAAGTCGGAAAGCAAATTACTTAGAGCAGCAAAGTCGATATGTAGTAAAAAGAGGTTTTTATAGTTACTTATTATAACAGTTCAATAAAATCTTAATATTTTGCTTAATTCAAGTTTGAGGATTATGTTTTTAGTAGAAAATTGATGGACGTCAATAAATTTAATTTGTCCTTTCCGGTATAACATGGAAGCGGTGTTATAAGAGTTTCCAAGAAAGTTTTAAGACTCTGAGGCATACAATCATCAACGTTTTACAAAAAATCATAAACAGTATGATGGTATGATGGTAATCGAAAATTTGGGACTATAGGTATAACTTTTCAATTTTTTTTTCTTTTGCCTCATACCAAGAATTCAAAATTTGAAACCTTGCGACTTTCCATCCTTGTAACAAACTTTTGTGGCTATTCCTATACGATCGACATATTTTTTCTCTTCGAGCAGTTTTTTTATTGTTTGGTTCGTTATCACCATGTTGTTACCGAATATCTCAATTCTATCAAAGAAACCTGGAAATTATCTGCATTTTCAAGAAACGTTTGAAATTCATCCATTGCTAATAAAACACCCTCATTTGTTATAACAAGGTGTTATATTTTATCATTAACGCAGCCCCTAAGGGTGATTTTGCGGAAGAACAATCGACCTTCAAAAGGCATCAGACCCTGTTAAACTATTGATTTAAACACTTACAACCAGTTTCACAGTCTCGTTTGAACCTTGAACGGAGTTCAATTGCTCTGCTGAACTTAGGTTTAGACCAAAAGTGGAGTTTAAATTCCCACTGCGAAACTGGGTGTAAGCAATTTAGAAGAACCCATGTAAATAATAATGTTCATGGAATTTTATTGAATGCCACAAATGTACCTGAAAAGTTAGACGTTGAGAACACAGAACTGCTGCATGCATTCCATTAATTGAAATGGTCACACAGGATTTGAAGACATGGTATTCCAAAGAAGTCCTCAAAAGTTTCAATCTTAGCCTGCTGTTTTCTAAGGCTAACATTGAACTATCAACTGTCTCATCGCACATTTTGGAACATATATTCGTCTCCGACTATAAATAACCTTTCTTTCTGATCTTTACACATTACCAGCCATAAACGGTAGTGCTGAAAAAATAATTTTCCTGTTTGCGTCGAATCAAAACTTCGCTTAGAACAACAATATATCTTGCAATGGTAAATGCTTGAATGCCGATCATAATAATCCGGTAATCCTAGTATCGCATTGCATACATAAGAGTATAATGTAAAGCAATTTAAAAAAATTACAATTTTTGACACCAAATAACTTTTTAAGTATAAAAGATACGGAAAATTTGGATATTGTAAAGATTGTAGAAAATTTCATAAGCTATCTTATATTGTCATACAATTTTTTGACAGGACAAATAATTTCTAAGATAAACACGAAAAATAAACGAGGTCGCCTCGGATTCATGGGGACTTTTTTGCACATCTTAATAAGTGTGCCAAGTTTAAAAACTGTTGAATTATTTTGAGGTGATGGCATTTTTTCCCTTCATTGACTATAAGGAAATATATATATTACTATGCATAAGGAAATATCTCCAAAAAAATTATGGCAAGGCAAGAGTAAACAAGATTTTGAAAAACCAGTCACCCAGCTTAACGGCTAATAAACAGTGAGGTACCTTTGGCAACCTCCCTGCTTAGGCTTATATATATAGAATTTGGGGCGGGTGCAAGGTTGGATGTATGCAAAGTTTTTTTTTTTTAATTTAAGGATTCCGAACTTGAATTTATTCATAACCATGGGCCTTATAGCACTACATCTCCCCAAATATTTCGAAAAACTTTGCGTATTTATTGAAACTAGTACGTCCAGCCCTCGAAAATCGAGAGCTAATAACATTATATGTCAATAAAAGCTGTCCTAAGCGTAGAGAAAATTTGATACCTTGTTTACATGGAGAATTGAATCCGAATTTAATCAGGATTTAGGTCATGTAGACCTGGATCGGGTTGAATTCGGATTACTCGATCAAATCCAGCTCGTTGTCATAAACCTGGGTCAAAATGTCCGCTATTTCCGTGGTATGAGCTACTTATTTTTATTTTCTGCAGCACTGAACGCTGCCATCAGATATTCCAGTTATCTTTCCAATCAGTGCTGGAAAATTGGTTGTTTGGTAAGTGGAAAAAAAACGAAACGTACGTCACATTCAGACTACCACAAATAAAAACAAATAATTGCTCGCTCTCGCTCTCGACCCTGCTCGCACTTATTAACCAATTTTATTTTATTGTTTTTTAGTTTTTGTGGTGTACTTATTTAATAAATTTTTGCATTCTGCAATTTTGTGCTAAAAACCGTTCCAACGATATATAATTTATATGCCTTCGGATTTTGAACACCGCGTAAATTGTTCCACAAAATTCGTGTTTGCCGTTTTATTTTATGATGATAAAGTTTGGAAATATCACCAAAAATTGAGGAAATATGGCCAAATTCTACAAAAAAAAAACAATTTACATGCAAAATATTTGAGCGATATTTTCATTTTAATAGTTGGTCACAGAGTAGTTCTGGCAATATTTCCACTTTTTTCTTTGCTTTTGTTTTGTTGTTGTTTTGTTTTGTTTTGGGCCAATATTTCCAAATCATTTTGGGCACTTTTTCCTTGGGCATTATTTCCTAACGCCGAAAATAACAGATACCATGGATACCATAGCCATTTGGTGATTTTAGCTTTAGCAAAATGTTAAATCGGTGTTAAAATCGTTTAAAATTAACAAAATGCTCTTTTTAACTTAGGACCATGTAAAATTGTTTTAGCATCGTACTAAATCGTTTAAAAAATTGCGCCATAATTACTATTATTAAAAAAAAAAAACAATAAACAGATCCACTTTTGTTTGCCAACTCTTCATTGTGCCTGAAAGTGTATAAAATGTTTAGTTTATTTCGTAATCACAACAAGGAAGGTAGCTCGACAACCAATTAAGGTGAGAAAAATACAAAATCTGTAGACAAAGTTTTGAATGTGAAAATAAATTGAATGGCAAAGCCTTCCCCTTTCGACACAGCGACGTTCGACGACCAACACATAAATTATTATTCAGTTAAAGAAAAAAAATGTATACAAAAATAACTGTTATCAACAACACCTACTACGATACAATTTGTTGTTTAAATTTTATTCAAAATCTCATTTCATTGTATTTTCCCTTGACATCCTTAATAAAGTTTATTTTGTTAAATATGAAACAAAAAAGAAATATTATTACCTTAAATAGTTGCACTCCAATCACAGCAAACATAAATTGTAGCAAATAGGTAACCAACATTATATTGCCGATTGTTTTAATTGCAACTATCACACATTTTACAACATACTTTATATATTGATTGTTATATATGTATATATTTTAGACGGTTGTTTTGTTGGATTTTTAAACATTTTAATTTTTCATTTATTATTAATTCATTCGTTGTTGATTAAAATGAAGGTAGGTACAGTTTAATTTTTTTTTTATTTAAATGAAAAAAAGGAAAAGGCAATGAATTATATAAAAATTTTACAATTTGTGTTATATATTTTTTATTTTTTTTGATCAGGAGTGACGGTTTTACGTGTGTGATCCAAATCAGGAAAATTGTTTTTTTTTTTTTATTTAGTTTTGAAATTGAAATGCATTTAAAACATTATATAGATATATATATATTTGTTTTTGTATAAACATATACATATATAATGATTTTTATTTTTAATATTAATTTTTGATTGTGCATGTATGAAAAGAAACAAAAAAGGAAAATAAATTTTAATTTAAAAATAGTATTTTTTTATAAGGAGATTTAAAAATTTAAGAACAAAAAAGTTAATGCATTAAATTTCTAAAAGCATATTAATTCTATCGATTATACTTTTAATGATATATAATGATAGGTTTTAATTTTAATTGTTTTTTTTAATAAAAAATAATTTTTGGAATAAAAAAATAAAGTTAAGTTTAAATAAAAATAAACTAAATGCGTGGGGCTCACTTGAGTTGTTGTGGGAATATTTTGTATGTATATTTTTTTTATTTTTTCATTTGAATAAGGATTAAACTACTCTAAAGAAATGTGTAAAAATATATAAATGGTGGAATTCTGGTGTTGAGATCGAAGTTAATTTTTGTTAGATGAATTATTATAAGATTTTGTTTCATTTTTTATATTATATGGGGGCGATATAGATTATGTTAATTCTATTTATTTGTGGGATTACTTATCGTATTCTCTCTTTGTATGGTGTTTTTCCTTTTTTTTTTAAATGCAAAAAATTTAATTATTCATAAAAGAAACAACATTTAAATTCAATTTAAGAACCAAATAGTCCAGTAGTATGAATAAACATAAAAATGCAAAAGAAAGCAATAAAAAATGTGAGACTAAATTTTGGTATACAAATTGGCATTCATCATCATCATCGACTCTACAAGCAAGATCCGTAAAAAAGTTTCTCAGACAAATTCAAACACAGCGTCGATGTTAAGACACTAACTTTCTAAATTGAGATAGTTCGATAATTTAAGGGACATGACATCATTCAAATTTTTCCGTTTTCCCATGAATAAAAGTTGTATCTTCTTCAACTTTTGGTGTCGTTGTTTAAGTAAAAAATGCTTCAGTAAATTATCATTGCTTTCGATCAAAAGATTTAAGTCATTAACTTCTACTTCAAATTATCCACTCACTACTAAATTTTCATCTAAAAGAAGGCCACTTTTTGATCCTATTTGGTTTAACAGCAAATGGAATGCAATCTTTGAACTCTTTTGTGTTCTTTGCATTCTTTAGCAACATTCGTCATTTGTAACAAGCCCAGTCGGAATAAACATTTCAAATGGAAAAAAATTATCATACATTTTTCTTACACGATTCGTTAAAAGGAGGCATTAGGAGCCTATATGTATTTTTTCGGGAAAATTGCACCGGAGCTTAAGCCATTATCTTGGTTTTTACGAAAAATAACGTTTTACTGTATAATTTCTACATTTTTAAGTTTTGACAAGAAAGATTAAGACAAAACTGAAAGTCAACTAAGTTGTATTCTATACAATCCGAAAGGTTTAAAAAAAAATACCATAGACGTCCACAAGTGGGGGGCAAAATGGCACTTATCACCCACTAGATGGCTGTCGCGTCGACTATACTACTCTAGCAGTTCTTTCTTTTTTCGGTACCCGATATTTTCAAGTTTTGCTCGTGCCTAAGACGTTTCGTGTATTTGTTTGTTAAATACACTAAAAAGTAAAATATATCAAAATCATAAATGTTTTATGAGAGGAAAAATTAAAAAGGAAAAACTGAGGGAGAGGAAAGGAATAAAACAAGCGAATGCTCGAAAAAAGTTACGATACACTCAGCGTGCCATTAGAAATATGCTAATAGAAAGGAGACGGAACTATATTGAAACGAAAATGTGATCATCATCGTCAATGGGCTAGCGCACACGATATGATTTCTTCCGCCAGAACACTGAGTTTTAAGAGAGGGAAGCAAAGTGTGTGGAATGAAACGGAAGACAAATTCTTCCATGCTTGGAGTGGAAGAATGAAGTAGAAAACAAATACACACACAAGTCTTTTATTTTGAGGTCTATAAAAAATACCCCAAAAATTGTCGCTTGCGGAATGAGGCTAGTTTATCCTCTAATACAGTGTTTTTCAAACTGTGGATCACGACCCCTTAGGGGGTCGCCAAGAGTTACTTAGGGGGTCAAAAGCCATTAAATTAATTAATAAAGGTTGAAAGCCCTGTGTACTAAAGCTTATTATTCAAAAATTTAAGCCCATAATTCAGGTAATTACTGTCATAAAGTTACTTTTTTCGGTTTTTAAGTGCTTCCACCACTTTTACTTGGATTTGTAAGGCTGGGATGTTTTTTTGAGAAACTCTGAAAAACAAAAAAAAAATAACAATTTTAATGCATACATAGGAATTCAAAAAATTACCAGCCAGCTCGTGAAGAACCACGACAAGAAATAATAGAAGTGGGGGTCCCACTTGGCGGATATTGAAGAAACAATTATTTTTGTATATGAGTAATCTCTGAAATTATTCCAGTGGATTCCGAGAGATAGAGCAAATAAAGCTTTTTTTATAAACCAAGAACTAAGAAAAGTGGGCAGGTTTTACTTAATTATTTAACAAAACTCAATTTCATATTTTTTTCTCGTTCATGGAAACAAACTCTGAAAACTTCATCCAAGTCACTAAAGCTGTTTCCGAGAGACCAAACATTCTTCTGTTTTTAGTATTATGGCAACGAAGTAATAAGGGTATTCATGCATCTTCGTAAAACCCTAGATAAGTTTACAAATTGGTTATATTTATCTCTTGGTTAACAAACTGTCAAATTTTGTATGGGAAATGATTTACACAATTTGGTTAAACTTATCAAAGGATTTTGTTGCGTAAAATTAACCAAACTGGTTAAACTTATCCAAACGTCATTGTGACTCTTACTCTGATTGAATTACGTAGCATTTTATCAAATGTTTAAAAAAGGTCGTTCATGCAAACTTTGCGTAAACTTATCATTTTACATAATTTGTAAACTTACTTAATATTAAGAAGCAACAGCTTAAACAACATTTATGAATGTGCCCCAATGTTGTTAACTTGTTGGGAAGAAGACGGCATGTTTAGGAGATTAAAAGGAATCAACTTTAGAAATAAGTGTTATGAAAATTTTGATTTCAAAATTAAATCGAACATCGAAATTATTTTTGATCTCGTCGTTGTTGAAGCGCAACTACAATATCTACAACATGACTGATGGTATGTTATTAAACAATCAATTCATGGTAGTACAAATCTTATAAAATATGGGAGGTAAAAGCCAGGCGAAGGCAAACAATAAGCTCCGTTAGAAAGGCAGAAAAGTTTAAAAAAAATGTACTAGAAGAGCAGTCGGCAGCCAGGGGGCGGCAAGTGCCCCTCTTGCCACAAACTTGCGTACACCTTTGCCAAATTTGAACACAATCAAATTGACTTTCAATTCCGTTTTCATTTTTTCTTTCAAAAGTGAAAAATGTAGGAGTTAGATATTCAGTAAAACGTTATATTTTGTTAAAATCAAGATGACGGCTAAAGTTCCTGCACAATTTTTCCTAAAAACTACACCTACAGGCTCCTAATGACCCCTTCCAAAGAATTGGGAAATGAAAGTGCATCGTGCAAAGTTTTCTGTGTTTTTTGAGTTTTGAAAAGAAACTTTCATGGATCGAGGAATATATAGATGAGATAATTAGTCATTAATAAGTGGTAAATTAGTTGTGACATATTATGTCTTAATTTTTTATTTTGAAAATTGGCAGAAATGTCTTAAATTTTTATAATTTATTGCTTAAAAATTCGGCGTTTATTAGCTGTCACAAATTCAATGTTGTCCTGCGATTTTTTCTATGTTTTATTGGGTGTAAAGTTGAGAAAAGACTTTTCACTAATTAAAAGTGGGTAGGTAAGGGCAATAATTTGCCATTAATTAGTCGTGAACATTTTGAGTTTGTAAATGTAAATTTTTCTATTTTTTTTAAGTTTATTCTTAACTTAACAAAACTCGAAAAGCGGTAAAAAAACATCTTATAATTGATGGTTTATGGCTTGATTATTTATAGTTAAATAGTTCCGATAAATTTTGCCATGCAATGTTTTTTTTAATGATTTTTGGGTCCTAACATGATATCAAGCTATAAATGTTTGTAGAGTGCATATTTATTTTTCTTGGCCTTGATCATAACTTAAAAGTCATCAGGTGGGTGAAAAACTTTCGCAATTTATAAAAAATATTTTTTTATCATTCCTGCTAATGGCCTTTACTAACGAATACCAATGTGAATGCAAAAATTCAACCTTTTAAAATTTGTTTCCTCTTCAAAATCTAATATTACTAAAAAAATTTAAAATATATTTTTTGTACCTTAATTCGTATTATAGTATTTTGTATGAGGATTCAATTTTATATTTTGTTATTTTGAGTATTTTATGTGATTTTGAAAACACGTATATGGTGTATTGAGAAATGTTATATGTATGTTTATAAATAATTTAATCCAGTTCTGTATCAAACAAAATTAACGTGCTGCTCACACAAAGTTGAAAAACTAACGTCCAACTAAAACAACCATTTTTTTAATATTTGTATTAATAATTATCTTTTTTTGTCTCCAAAAATACTTGCTTCACATAAACTTCCATAAACAATTTTTTTTTTAATTTTCAGTATAACTTTATCGGACACAAAACCAAAAATAAAAGAAATTGAAAGAGTTGTCTGACACAACTTCGCTTTTTTCATACAAACAAAATTAGTTTATTTAATAAAAAAAAATGTTGTAAAACGAAAATTGCATTTTTTAATAATTTTCAAAAACAAATGAATATATAAATCTTTTTACAGAAGACACACTATTTTTATGTAAGAAACTAAGAAAATGCAAACAAAATTAAAAAAGAAAAATGACAAAAAAGGCAAACAACTAAACTGGACATTTTTTAAGATTAAAATAAAATCACGATATCCAAAAACAAAATAACAGAAAAAAATTAAGCTGATGCTACAAAATGCCTTTGTTAAGATAGGATTTATGGAATGATTTTTTTTATTCCTTAGATTTTTTTTTCACAAAGGTAAAATGTTAAACTTCAAATCAAAATAAAATATTAATTTCTAGAAAAAAGACAGAAGTTAGTCCTAACTCTACGCTACAAATGCGAGCAAACAAAGCAATGTTTTCAATTTTTTAATCATTATAATTGATAACACTTGGCAACCATGAGAGTAATTTAAACCAAAGAAAAACAAGAATTCAAAAGAAAAGAGACAACCAAGTAGGTATTTATGTTGGTCTTATGAATTAAAAAAAAATCCTACTATTTTAATTGGAATCTCTTTTTCGCTAAGCAAAACTTTCAATTTTATCGTAAAACATTTTTCGGATTTCAAAAACAAAAATAAAAAAGTGCAATAGAAAAAAGGGAAAGAAAATAAACAAAAAATCAGAAAGCATAGGTAAAAAAGATAGAGATAAGGGCAAGGATTCTTTGTGAAACCGTTTTTTTTATGTATTTTTTGTTTTTGTTTTTGTTTTTTGAAGAATAATAATCCACAGATTTGCTTGTTTTATTGTTTTTACCTTAAATAATTGGACTCCTATGACGGCGAACATGAATTGAAGAAGGCATGTCACTAGGACAATATTTCCAATAGTCTTTACTGCGACTATAACACATTGAACTACATGCTACAATATAATAGAATTTGTTTGTTGTTTGTTGTTGTAGATTGTTTTCGATATAAAAATAAACCAAAAAATATAAAATAAAATCAAAACAAACATAAATTTCATAAAAGTTAACAAAAAAGAAAAAAAAAACAAACAATAATAAACAACAAAATTGGTCAATAAAAAAAATTAAAAACAACTCGCTGTTTCCAGACCTAAGGATTAGCTCCAAATATATTCATATTTTTGTTGTTATTTTTCAGATGAAGCATCAAAATTAAAAACTTTCTTGCAGAGAGTAGGTAAGGTAGGTTAGTTGTTGAACCCCTCATATTATTTTTTTTTGTAGAAAAGATGGGATAAGAAGCAGGTTTTAGTAGAAAAAAAAATCAATTATTCTATATTTTTTTATTTAGCCCTTTTGACAAATTTTGTTATATAAGAACTTTATTTTTTTTTATTGAAAAAAAAAAAAATGTACAAGTAGCCCCTTGCATCGTTTCCCATAGTTTGGGTAGATATTAATAATAAAAATAAAAATCAAGAAAAATATTTATTTTGTTCAACAAAAAATTGCATTGGTTATTATTTATGTTAGTTTCTTGTTGTTTTGTTCTTTATTTTTTTTTTTATAAAATTATTAATTATATTCGTTTGAAAAGGAAAAAAAAACAAATAAGCTGTCATTATTTAAAAAAAATCAAAAAAAAAAAGAAAAGAAAGAAATTTGTTGGTGTTTTTTAAACGTACCTTTAATCCTTTAGCTCGATTAATGGCTCTTAGAGGTCTTAAGACTCGGAGAACACGAAGAATTTTCACGACCGAAATCGCATTCGAACTAGAAGAAAAAATACAAAATTATTTTACAAAACGCATTGGCGTCAGTTGACATTAAAAGGTATTCAAAAAAAACGGAGGTTTTCTTGTTTTGTTAATTTAATTATTATAATCTAAATTATATTTTAACTACTTAATTGTTCTAGTGTTTTAATTTATATGTACTTTTTTCATTTTGTTATCTGAAGATTGTTTATCGAAAGTTAAATTCTCTTTTGTATTTCTAAAAAGATAGGGAGCGACAAGATATCCAAAAATCAGTTTTTACACGTTTCCAAAATAAAAATAGAACTTTTTTAGTGGTGAGACAAATTTTTCTGATTGACTTTACCATTTCCTAAAGAGAAATCCTATAAAAACAAAATGCACGACTAGGTCGCACGTAGTTGTTCTCATATTCAAGAACAAAGAGACTTTGGGATTCTAAAAATTGTATACAAAGCCATGTACATTTTAAGAGAAAAATTATTAAAAACATAAAATTCGATATTTCATTTCTGTAAGACAGCTCTTTTGATAGTTTGAAGAATGCGTCATCTCTGAATTCTTGATCAAATATAAATGTATGGAAGTGGCTTTTAAGAAAAGAAATAATTTTGATATTCACATCTTATGTAAAATGTAAGTTTATATTTACTAATATTCATATAAAAATAGTCTATTTTGAAAATATGTTTTAGACCAGCAAATACAAAATTCCACATAAAGTAGTTAGTAGTGCTTTCGAATGGATTTTCGAAAACAGTAAAAATACCTACATACGTATATGGGTTGTCGCAGAAAGAACCTTGAACAGCGATTTATTGGAAATTGTATATACTTTTTATGGTATTTTGATGTAATTTTCAAAAAATTGGTAGTTTGAGAGCCATTAGTGAAAAACTCCCAAAAATGCATTTTTGCATTTGTTTCCGTGTTGCGTCACGAAATTTTAGTCGCAAACCTCAGATTTGGATTAAGCATCCCCAAAAACATAAAACAGGGGCAAAATGAAAACTACCCCATAATTTGCTTGCTAACCTGCGGGCACACAAGCCAGTTCTGGCTAGCCAATTGGCTACATACATTGAATGTCAAACTCCTGTTCCTGTATTTGTGACGTAGGCGGCATGCTGTACTGGCTTCTATACTGGCCAGGGTTCGGATATTAATCCAAATGGAATAGATCTACTCCAATTTTAGGGAAAGAAATAGAACTACTACGATATTCCGCAACTTTCAAAATTAAATGAACTAAAAACACACTAATCCTATGCGACAAAACTTGCAAAAGAACAGAACGTTGGGAATGATTTGCGTTGGCTCTGGAGAGCCTTAACTTATTTCTGTAAAAGCTCTTCCAAACCAACGCAAAACCATCAAATAGAAAACTAAAACCTGCAAAATCCGAAAAATGTGACTCTGAACGTTATTCCCAGCGGTTCTTTATGGAAGGATCTACTATTTTTGCAAAAAAGTAAATATGCTAACTGTGTACTTAAATCAATATATATTTTTGATTTTTTTAAAGAATAGTAAGATTACGTTAAATGGCTTAAAAAAATTCTCTCTATATATATATATTCTGATCATATCGATCAGAATATTAAGCTGTTTTAGAAAATAGTAAAACTAGTAAACTTACCTGAAACCAATTGATATTAAGGACACACAGACCACAAGTAAATCTAATAGATTAAATGCGGATCTGCAAAAGGCTCCATTATGAATAACAAAGCCATACGAAATCAATTTGAGAACCAGTTCCATTGTAAAAACAGCCGTGAAAAAATAATCGAAATAATTCAAGATCTGAAAATTAAAGTAAGATAAATAAATAAATCAAAAGATTTGTGGACAAATAATAAAAAGAAAAGCTTCATTTGGTTTTATATTGCATACCACATTTCTAGGTGCCACCGAGTCCAGGGGATCCTCTGCAGCTAACATAGCTGATGAGAACATAATGCAGCATAATATGACATTTCCAAAATAACTGTGATTACACAACCAATGGCAGAACACTCGAAACCTTGCAAATTTTTTTTTATTTTTTTTAGAGAAGATAGAACAAAATTGAGTTAGCTTTGAAATATTATTGATTTTTTTTTTTTAAATAATTTTAATACCTTAAATAGAATTTTGCAACATAATAATATACATAAATATTTCTCATTTCATTTGCATTTAATTGAATGTATCTATACACATAAGCACGATTTTTCAATTAGTTTGGTTAATGCGTAGCGTTGATTTTGTTGTTAAATAAAAACAATAATTAAAAAAAAATATTTTATAATGAAAAAATACACATTTAATTTAAACCAGAACGTTATTTTCTTTGTATATAAATCATGCTTTCGTTGATGATTTTGATGGAAGGAAAAGAAACTTATAAACATTTATAAAGAGATGAATGCCAGGGGAAAAAACTTAAAATATATTATGGACAATGGTAACCCTAGATCCAAGTGTTTTTGCTACAAATAATTGTTGTGATTTAAGGAAGGCTAAATCACTCCTGAACTTGATTTTGGTTGATCTCAAGTGTTTTTGTCCGCGTGTACACGCTTAAAATATATCTTTTGTGTTATACTTGACCCACTTTTTAATTGGCGCTAAAGGTCCTCACTTATGAGCCAAGTTGGTATAAAAACAGCTGATGCTATGAAAACAGTTATTTAAATGCGCAGTAAAGTGGAAACTCTATTTTCTAAATAATCGAAATAATTGTCAGTTAGGTGCCAGTTATAGCTATCATTGAAACTCATCATTGAAAATTTTAATTTTTGATTTTGAGACATTTAGAAAGCAGAGTCATTTATTTTTTTGATGAAGAAATAAAGCTCTTGACTAAATTAATATTTTTAGTCAAAAAAAAATTTCAAATAGACCCAACTTTTCACATAAATTGACCTTTATTTTCTCAATGATTTAACTACCTTACCAATGATCATTGGAATCTTAAAAGTCATTTTATGGGGAAAATATTGACCTATTCGAATTTTTTTTGACTAGAAATATTGATAAAGTCTCGAACTTTATATATTCTTCAAAATAATAAATGATTTTGCTCTCTATGTCTCAAAATCAGTCATTAAAATTTTCAATGATGAGTTTCAATGATAGCTATAGCTGGCGCCTTAGACAAATTGCGGATGCCCTAGAGCCGTTTGCTCAAACGAAGCTAAATTATTTAAGGTGTGGGAGAGGAAGATGTTGCTTTTCGAGTTTCGACACCCTGGTGGACGATTCCGGTTCTGTGAAAAAGTGAATCGAAAAACTTTTCATGCTTTCACACTAATTCCAATTACCGTTCTGTGAAAATGTGAAACCAAACATCAAAAACTTTTATATTAATAATTTTCTTTCACGCCGGCCGTCGCGTCATTTGGGATTGAATATCCAAAATGAAAATGTGAATACGAACAAACAATGTCAAATTCAATCATATCACTTTCTCTATCAAACCCACAAAGAAAAAAGTATTTCTGTCTCATGCATTTTTCAAAAACACAAGAAAATTGAGAGAATCGTGCAGTTTTCAGGAGAAATGGTAAGGTGGTTCAAGCATAGATAATATAGTTTTCATTCAAAGAACCAGAATCGCTTGTTTGTGCCCAATGAATCGAATAAGTGAAAGCAATGCTCAGGAGCGAATGTGAAAACTATTAATTCGATTCACTTTTCACAAAACCAGAATCGGACCCCTGGTGCGGACGGTGATGGGGTGGAAGTATGAGAATGGTAGGAGAGACAAGCAATGGAGAGGATGCAAACGCTAGGGATAGAATGGCAAACTTCAGGATACTGGGTAGGAGAGGAAACAAAAAGAGATAAGAGAATGTTAGAGCATTGAATGCATGGAGTTATGAAAAGAAATTAACAAGTGGAAAAGAAAGCGAAATAGCAAGGGAATGTTTAGAGGAGATAAAATAAGAGAGACAGAGAGATGGACGGGGAGAGGATCACGATGGTAATAAAGAAGAGAAGAAATTAAGGGAAGTGAGGGAGGAGAAAGCAGTGTGAATGGATATGAGGGAATGGAAAGAGAAAGCAGGAGGGAGCAGAAAAAGAAAGAAGGGAACGAATTAAAGAATCCAACAGGTTGTATAAAGAAGTAATGACAGAGGGGATGCCGCGATATTTGATAGCAGGATGGAAGACAGAACGAACAAGGAGAATAGCAAGAGTCGACTAGACAATGAGGTGAGATAAAGATGGAACTGGAAACGAGAAGAAGAGAGAATATTCAATAGGTGGAAAAATGAAGGAAAAAACGGATTAAGAAGGGAAGGGGAAAAGTGGATAAAGGTACTAGAGGAGATGAGAAAACATAAAGCGAAAGGGGAGAGCAAATTAAGGAGATGGGATCCTTAGAAGATGCAATGCAAATCGATACAATACGTAGGTGTAAGCAGGTTAATAAGGATAAAAAACATAAGAAATAAAAAATCAGAAAAGTCTGATTGGTTGATTGCAAAACTAACGTACTTTAGAAATGTTCGGAAAAAAATTATAGCGTTTACTTTTGAAGCCCATAACATATTTTCTAGTTTTGAGATTTTCAATTTTGAAATGTTTGTATTAAAATCAAGGTGATTACAGGATTATATATGTAACTACGGTGACCATCCGTCTCGGTTCTCCCGGGATTGTCCCGTATTTCGATTGCCTGTCCCGGTTTATTTTTTAAGAAACCCGGGGCGTACAAGTGTCCGGTATTAAGTAAATTGTCTCGTATTTGTCCTTTATTTTGAATATTTTCGAAAGGTTTTTTATTTTGCATAAATAAATAAATAAAAAACAAAGGTTGATAGACATATGTAAGGAATATATCTGTTAGTGTACTTCCCAAAACTTAGTTGTTTTGGAAGGTACGCGAACAGACAACTATTGACATCATTACTATTGCACGCTAAAGCCCACTGAACACATTCATTTATTGACCAAAATTCACTTTTGAAAACAAAATCAAGTTTAAAAATTGGCTTAGTGTGCATAACGAAATGTTATATGTTTTTTGTAGCATTACAAAGCACATTCAATTGATGTTATTTTAAAAGTAAGCAACAATTTAAGAGTGCGAACTCATCCGTTAGCGTTTGAGCGTTAAACATGAGTTTTCTCCGGGTTCGTGTTTTTGAATCAATTTAAATAGTAAAAGCCGTAGGTACGCATTACCATTTGCTAAAACAAGTTTTACGGGTGAATAGTTGAGCAGTGTCCCTAATTTAAGGCATTAATAAACATTGAATTAGTCCTTATTCATAAAATGAATTAACGCTTAATAACTTTTCTGCGTTTGGAGACATTGTATATCTACGCAGGCCCTTAAATAAGTTTCTACTAAAGGCTGTAAGTTAACTTCAAGTTAACTCACCTCATTTGATAAGATAACCCAGAGACTTAACTCTCCGTTGTGGCGGTACCTCGATTTTGTTATTCGATGTGCAGTTTCCGTAGTAACTTTTTTTTTGATTTCGATTGTGAAAGAAATGAAAAATGTTGTTTCTGAAAGATTAAGTAAAGAACTGCTTCTGAAACAACTCAAGGTTAACTTATTTTTAGGACTTGCTAACTCTGATTTAACTCAGTGTTATAGATAGCTCTACATTGGCCCTGAGTAACTTTGTTAAAAGAAGACTGAATTATTTTAATAATGAAATTTAATATGTCATTATAATTTATTTTACTATTCCTTTCTTTTTAATAATTTTTGTTCGTTTGTTTTTTTGTTTTTATTCATTTTATGATTTTTTTTTCATTTAAAGTAGTCTTTACCCGCAACTTCATCCAGCTGCCCTGCAGATGATGTTTTCGAACGTGTGACTACAGCATCTGCATTATCGAACATCGCACTGCTTATGCAGCCTTAGCCTGCGGTTAAGAACATTCTGCAATTGCATCTTTGACGCAGATGACGTTTTCGAAAACGGTCCGCCGGGAAGGTATACTACTTTGTTTGTTTAAAATTTTTGATTAAATGAAAGAGAATGGATCTTATAAAAACCTTGCTTTTCAGATATCCCCACAAAAAGAAGTCCGGAGCAGTCAAATCAGGCGACCGGGGAGGCTAATCAACATCACCATTTCTTGAAATAACTTGTTGTGGAATCTCGCAGTAATTCCACTGCAATCCTGGCTGTATGCGATTGTGATACCACATGTTAATCAAGCCAAAGCGTGCAGTTGTTGCGGTAAAAAGTTTTCAATCATATCTTTAAAGACCAAGCTCCTGAGCACGGCGTCGAATTGAGGTTTATGGATTGTTTTGAACACTTCCTTGAGCAATAGTAATGTTTTCAGCCGACCTTGCTGTACGTTGTGGTCCATGCTTGGGCCTATCACCTACAGACCCTCTTTCTTCGAAATCATTCACTACACGATAAGTAGTGCGTTTTGTTGTTTCTCCCAAAAATTTAACGTAACTTTCTCATCGTCACAGTAATCGATGGTTGATTTTGATAAAATGTTTTAACGATTAAAACACGTTGGTTTATCAAATATTTTTGCACAATAAATTTGCCACGAGTCTACTTCACGACCGCCAAATATGAACTGTCAAGACTTAATGTTTACTAAAATGGCAGCAAAACAGAGTAGTATACTCTCTTAATAAAAAGTCTAATAAAAGCTTTATTTTTTGTCCCGGGTTTTGTTCCCAGAAATATGGTCACCGTACATATAACAAAATAAATAGTTAAGGAAAGCGCGATATAATGACAGAGTAATTTCATGTCTGCCTTTTTAAACCAAAAATTGATGAGAAGGTGGATCCTTCACTGTGCCCGTTATATACCTTACATCATTTTATCTAAAGCAGTGATAAGGGAATTCATGTGGCCGATTTTATTTCAAGCGCATATACACGTGTTTACCCAAATCAAAACACCCTTATTCGAACTAAGATCTCTTACAGTGGCAAAGACTAACTTGGAATCACAAATTTTTGACCATTATTATGCTTTTTTATTATAAATATTTCAGTCTGATCATGGAGCATAGCACATTTAGTAAGAAAAGGATTTTATAAACATACTCTGGTGATACTGATAAAAACATTGAAAATATATAAAAACGAAATAGCTAATCCAATCATGCCACGTGTATTTTTTTTTCTAATATAATTTTCAAAATGCAAAAATATATAAGGAACTCACATACACATAACATTCAGGTACATGTAAAATTTTATAGAATTAGCTTCTTGCATGGGAAAAAAATTATAAAAATAATACAAAAAATAAGGACGTTTAAGGAATATCAATATTTGCCAATGCTCGAATTTCACTAAATGCCAATTTTAAATATGCAATTGCTGTTTTTCTTTGTAATTGATATCCCAATATTTTTTTGGAATAAAATAAATAAACAAAATAATATTTTTAAAAGTAACAACAAACGATTAAAACGTATAAAAATAAATTATACTGTCGAACTATATAGAATATTAAAACACAATAATAATTACTGCTTTGGTTTAAAAATTATAAATACAAAACAAAAATATATAATTAACTAAAAACCTGTTTGTTTGCGACATAATGAAGAAGGAAGACCCTGGCGGAATTGGCAGAATTTTTGTTGGAGCATTATTTAAATCTGATATACGCCTTGGACGAGCTGAAACGATACCGTCTTCTACCCGTTTTTTGGTTTTGTTTTGTTTTGTTACGATTTTTGTTTTTATTCAAATTTTCAGATATAACAGTATGTTTAGAAAGCCGAATTGAGAATGAAATTAAAGAAGACATTGAAGACACAATGAAGAAGAAAATAAAATTGTAAAAATATAGAAAAAGAGAAGAGAACAAATCATACAATAATGTTAAATACTTTTTTATTTTGATAAAACGAAAAATAAAAATGCTGAGTGGAAAAGAGTGTTGAATTTTAGAATCTCTTTAGATGTAACCCTTCTTAGATTGTTAAGATTCATACAAAAGAGCAAATCCAACATAATGTTTTTTGTTTTTTGTTTTAAAGCGCTTAAATTCTAATAAAAGAAATGTGAAAACATAAAAAAAATAAAACATATACACAAAATGTAATTTAAGTAGAATACGCTAAAATTAAGAGAGAAAAAACTCAAATAACGGAAATTCCAAACCAAACGAACGCCATTTTGCTTTTCTTGCTTTGTGCTCTTTTTAAAATTAGATATAATGTTAAAAATATTTTTAAAAAAATCTATATTTAAGTTAAAGTTTTTTTACATTTTGTGAAATAATTTGTTGCAAAAAGTAGTGATTTTTAAATTTTATTTCTGTATTTGATTTTGTTTATTTTTTTTTGTTTATATTTTTACCTGTTCTTATGTGAAAATATAAAAAACGCCGAGCCACGTGGTATTGGTTTTTTTGTCTTCTTAACGCTGATTTCAGATATTCGCCGTGGACGTGCTGTTATTTGATCGTGAACTACTTCTGAATTGTATTCTTATTAATTGTATGTGTATTTTGCAACAAATTTTTAAAGAAATTTTATTTTTTTTGTGTTTAGTTTGGATAATTTTTGAATTATTTTTTTTCAAACTGGGACTTTAAATATATTATTTTTTTTTTTATAAAAAAAATACGAAACAAAATAAAAATTTAAAAGATATCATTTCATAGAAAAACATTACCTTCTTGTTCTTCTTCGTAATCCTCGTTGTCGAGGCGAATTTTCATTTCTGATAGAGTTTCTTCGTCGTCCCTGAAAAAATATATTAAATAAAAATTGAAGATGATTCAAAAAACGTTAATGCCCACAGTTTTGAGTAAGTAGGGGAGAGGAGGGAACCTTTGAACACTTTTTGTTTTCGGGTCTCATAAAAACGTATGTGTTGTAATTATTAGCCTGTAAATTAATTTAACTTTGAGATATGGAATTAGTCTTTGGTTACAACTAATAATTGAGTAACATTAATAAAGGTTTATAAATATTATATTTTTTTAATGAAGCAGATCCTTATGTTCAAAGGTACCCACCACGTAGGGCAGCTTTGAACAAAGCTGAAGCACTTTTGATCTGTCGTTTTTGTAATTGTTTTTGCCATCAGTAAAAAGAAATATAACTGTTATTTTTAATGAATTAAAAATGTATTTTATTTCCCAAACAAAGAGAGACAAAATACTTAACGTAAAAAAAAAACTCACAAAAAAACAAAATATTAAGGAGGCCATGAAATCTAAGGCTACTTAATGATAACATCTATTAAAACAAATTGGAGAGTTGCTTCACTAACTCAACTGAAATTTAGAAAGTCAGGGGCAAAAACCATCATTGCATCTGTTCTTAATATTTCCGGAGCGTTGATTGATGGTGACAGCCAAATTTCTACCGTTCAAAGGTGCCCCATCCGTTTTGTTCAAATCTGCCCCAACGCACCGAGTGACAGAAAATCTCGAGTAAATAAGTACTTTTTACATATATATCACAAATCTAACCTTTACACAGTTTTAAATGAACCTACCCCAAAAAAGTTACAAATGAAGCATTAAAACCTTCAAAACGGGTTTATTAGAAGAATATTTAAAGCCGTTGACAATAATAAAAACACAATTGGCAATTTTAATATTTGATGAACGCTCTGAAATATTAATTTAATACGATTTTATAAGCGATGTTCAAAGTTACCCCACGTTCAAAGTTGCCCCCCTCTTCCCTATTGGGAAAGGTCTTATTTTTGATTTTTTAATCGGCAAAACTTTTTTCATCTGCGATAGCCAATTTCCCAACCCCTTTGATAAGAGCTATAATTATTGTCGTCAATTCGAGTTCTGAATGCGGGCTATAGATAAGACTTACATTAATTTAGATTTTAATACTTAAATAACTTAAAGCTAAAGATAGGAGCATTGAAGGAGAAATTCACATAGTCATTGAAGCCGCTCGAAGAAATATTGAGCTCAAAAGATTGAGACATGATGTTTTATTAAAACTGATTTCCACCAGCAACGTTGGGCAGTTCATCACCAAATTTTTTCTGTCAACACAAAAGCTCATGCAAAACATTTCTGTTATCTATTTACATTGACGCGTTGAACATTACATTACGATTTTGCATCCATTAGTAGGTACATAAACCAACGAAACATAAGCGTCAGCAACGGAAAATCTGAAATTATTTAACTTTCGCCTGCGCCTGCGTTTTGACATTTTTATATTCAATTTAGCTATGCAGGTTTCGTATGTTCAAACAAATTTTAGTTTCTCTTCTTGATTTATTTCGATGCATTTGTAACGCTTATTAAATGTATCTAAGATAATGTTACGTAACACAGCACCATTGGAACTCAACCTACAAGGTTAACTACTGTTGGCATTCGGGATTTTATGCACCCACTTATCCCGAAACTGAGAAGATATTATTCATGAATCAGCAGCATATTTTGTTACATTATACGTTTTATTTATTTATTTTTAAAATAGTACACACTTAAAAAAAAAAACGCGAATAATGGAAACTTAATTTTTTACACACTTACATATTTTCTTCATCGTCATTGTCTCGACCATCCTCATCCATGCCATCATCTTCATCGTCACCATCCATATTAGGCGATGGACTATGTGATTTTTGTTTATTCTCATCAGTCTGACATTGAAAGGAGCACCAATTTTAATAAAAATCATAACAAACCAAATTGAAGATTAATTAACCTCTTCTTCTTTGTCAACCGTTGTCAAGGAATCAGCATCAGCCAAATTATCCACAGCAATGGCCAAGAACACATTCAACAGGATATAATTACCGCAAATAAATAATATAATGAAATAAATGCACGCCAATATGCCAATTGATGCAACACCCCCATACGCTCGTATACCATCATACATCACAGCATTCCAGTCCTCACCAGTAAGTATCTGATAGAATCATATTAATTATTTATATTTTTTTTAATCAACCAGCAAAACACAACCAACCACGACCATCAATCAAACTCACTTGAAAAACAGTCAAAAGACTCTGGACGAAACTATCGAAATTCGGGCGAGGTTTTTCCTCTTCGGGGGCGAAATTGAATTTCCCACCAAAAACTTGCATCCCCAATAAGGCAAAAATAACAATAAACAAAAACAATAGCAACAAAAGCGATGCAATCGATTGAATCGAATTTAATAATGAAGCCACCAAATTTGACAGCGAACGCCAGTATCTAAAAAAAAAATTGAGACAGAGACAAATAATAAATAAAGCTTAGACAAACTTTGTGACTTTGAAGACTCGCAGCAACCGAACACAACGTAACACCGAAACCCCCAGCGGTGGCATTATTTCAGTGTTGGTTAAGATCATCTCGGTTATACTGCCAATTACGACAAAACAATCGAAACGATTGAAGAGGGACACAAAATATCCCTGAAATCCTAAGCTGTACATCTTAAGGACCATTTCGCAGGTAAACAACGCCACGAAGAATATATTTGTATTATCTGTAAAAATTTTGTTATTATTAGTATATTGGATTTAACATATTATTTGCACGCTTATACCCAATCAGCAGAAGGAACTTGAACATGTTGAACATTTTTGATAAACCTTTATTAATTATACCTACGACATGGTTTATCGTCAGTTGAACTTGTCAGTTCTGTTTTTTAACTGTAGCTTCTTAACACAAACACAGCGTGTGTTCCCGAAACGGAAGTAAAATGGAGGCAGAATTAAAAAGAAAACAAATAAAAGACCAAAAAAAAAAGGATGGTTTCTCTGTTTGATCGTATCGTTTTCAAACGAAATGAGAATACGCTAACATGCACAATCCCCAGAAACTAGTTTAACTATCGATTTTGTTGCCATATGAAGACTTTGACATCATTTATTATTTTCAGATCTCTAATACTAACAGCTACTACGTTTTCATTCAGCCAAATGAGGTAATTTCGTTAAAAATTTCTAAATTCGATACGAAATCATCTCATTTCACATTCAAATTCACATTTCGAAATGAGATCTTTTTAACCAAATTTGCACGAAATTAGGTTGGAAATTAAGTCAAAACCTATTGAACACACCCAATCGGCCAAAGTTTTAAGAGCTCCGAAAATGCTTTGTATGAAAATGTCAAAAGCGATTAACAGCTAGCTGGAATTCAAAAATGAAATGAGCTGTCAAACGAAATACCAAACTACAAATGAAAACACTTTTTTGTGATTTGCGAAATTAGCTCATTTCAGCTGTAACGAAAACGTAGTATGTAACTACAATACTACGTTTTCATTAGACCTGAAATGAGATAATTTCGCAAATAAAAGAAAAAGTGTTTTCATTTGCAATTTAGTAATTTCGTTTGAAAGCTCATTTCGTTTTTGAATTTCAATTGGCTGTTGATCGTCCTTTGTTGTTGTTTTTCTTTCTACTTCCACCTAGCCCTGACATTCTCATACAAATTCTTTTCAGAGCTCTCCAAAATGTGGCTAATTGGATGTGTTCAATAGATTTTGACTTCATTTCCAACCTAATTTCCTGCAAATTTGGTTGAAATTATTTCATTTCGAAATATGATTTTGTATGGGAAATGGGATGATTCCGTATCGAATTTAGAAATTTTCAACGAAATAACCTCATTTGTCCTAATGAAAACGTACTATAAGGTTTAAGAAATAAATATGACACAACTTCGACAGCTAGTAAAAGCTAGGGCCTAATGCCTAATAAGAAAATAGCACGCACAAATTTAAAAAAGCTCTGCTTAATTTACAAGGTACACTTTTCAATATAATATAACAGAAATTTCTGCTATTAACACGATTGAAATAACATTAAGGGTGTTCATGCAACTTCGTAAAACCCTAGATAAGTTTACAAATTGGTTAAGTTTATCTTTTGGTTAATGAACTGTCAAATTTTGTATGGGAAATGATTTACACAATTTGGTTAAATTTATCAAAGGATTTTGTTGCGTAAAATTAACCAAACTCGTTAAAAATATCCAAAACGTCATTGTGACTCCTACTCTGATTGAATGACGTAGCATTTTATCAAATGTTTAAAAAAGGTCGTTCATGCAAACTTTGCGTAAACTTATCATTTTACACAATTTGTAAACTTACGACGTTGCATGAATACCCTTAATATAATTAACAAGGTGGTATTTTTATCATAAAGGGAGGCTCACCAATTGTGTTACATAGAATAAGATAATTTTTTTTGATCGTTGTATTCCATTTATTTTTTTAATTGGATAGAAAAATAAATTTAATTCACTAAAATTGCTTTTATCTAAACTCTTTCTAAATTTTATCAGATATTTACAAATTTTCAGTTTTACCCATGTAAAAAGATATATTTTAGGGACATTTTAATTAATTTGAATTTGCCTAACATCCCTGGATATAAAAGAAGAGGTTGTTTCACTCGCACAAGCGAAGTGTGCGAGAAAAAGTGGAAAAGCATCATGGATGACGGGATAATTATTCTGACAGCAAAATATGAGCTGATAGTCCCCTTTCACACGAAGAAACCAGTTGCTGGAGATTTTTTTGACGTTTTCTGTTAATTTCCTTCAAAATCTCTTGTACTTTTCACACGAGGAAACAAAATCTAGGCAATTTTGAGATTGAGATTTCCTGCAATTTTATTGGTTGAACGCACCTTAACCGTAGATGTAAAAGGAAATGTCAAAAAATCTCTTCAAATCCTCGGCTGGGGAGAATTTGTTCACCCCTCTTTCCTTCTGCCCTCTTACCCAGGAACATCAGTAAAAGTCTTTTGCGAAATCGGTCATTATTCTTTTTAAAGATGAAAGGCCGCAAATGACCTTCACACTCACACACGCATGTGCAGCAGAAAATTTTGTATTGTTGCCTGAAGGGTTAAAGCTGGTATCACCTCTTTATAGACTTCTTCAACTCAGTCAAATTCCTGGGTTTCCTTTTGTACACCTCCTGCTTGACATAACATCATAAAAAAGTCTGGTGTAGTCAGGTCCGATAAACCTTAGGGCCAACGAAAAGTGGGGTTCCTGGAAATTAATAACTCTGCCATAACTGGTCTAGCTATATGCGCAATTGCTCCATCTTGCTCGGAGCAAATGCCATTCAATGGGAAAATGTCTTCGGCGCGGTTCTGGGTCAAAAAACAACTCATTTAACATCTTTAGATACCATCAATAACAGCACGATTCATGCGCCACTCTGTATTGGTTGGTCTACCGAGGATAAAATGCATAAATGTGCAATAATACAATTCTTTCGAACAAAAACTCAATATTTTGTCATTTTTATAAAGATTTATTCATTTTAAATAGAATGGGCCACAAAAGGAAGGAAAATAATCCAATGGAGTGCTCTTAATAAAAATATATTTCATATACTACTTTTAGACGAAGACGCAAAATATTTATAATATGGCAGTTTTTAACCGACTTAACAACGAACTGAAGGAAAGAATCTGTGAGTTTAAATGTGATTCACTTAGTAGATTCCTGAATAGTCTGACGGTGGCTTCTACCGAAGTGCCTAAAAAGACCACAGACCCTAAGCCCGCCAGTAAAAACTGAAAATGGTAAATGAATCGGAAATCCGAAACAAAAGGCTGATCCCTTCATCTCGCGAATGTTTTTAAGTAATTCACAGCAAATACAGCTACAGATCCCATACAGTTTGTTGATAGAAACGAGGAATGTGAAATTCCTTTTGTCACGCTCAAAGAAGTAAGAAGCATTTGTCAACATAAGTTGTCTAACAAAAAATCACCAGGGTACGATCTAATAACTGCTCAGGTTTTGAAAGCCTTCAATAGCCTTAAAAAAACTCCAATTTGTATTAAATGCATGCTTTAAACTAAGATATGTGCCACATCATTGGAAAATTGCAGAAGTCATTGTTATACCTAACCAAGGCAAGCCACCAACAGAAGTAACATTTTACAGACCTATATCGCTTATACCAATCATGGCAAAAGTTTTTGAAAAACTGCTCCTGAAAAGACTAAGCAAAATAATAGAAGATAAAAGACTAATCCCGAGCCATCAGTTTGGATTTAGAAATAAATATTCCACGAAAGACCAAGTGCATTGGATTACGGATGTTGTGGAAAAGGCACTTGAAAAAAAATAAGTATGCTCGGCTACATTATTAGATGTTGATCAAGCCTTTGACAAGGTTTGGCACTTGGGACTTTAATATAACCTGCATAGGGATCTTCCCAGGCAGTACTACGAAATACTAAAATCCTACGTTTCGAACCGACTCTTTAGAGTACGGTACGACCAAAATTACTCGGAACTAAATTTAAGCTGATGTACAACAAGGAAGTGTCTTAGGACCAACCCTGTATCTGTTACTATACAAGGGATATTCCAGTGGACATCAACGTTATCATGGCCACCTTTGCTGATGATACTGTAATAATGGTGCCAGATAAATCCGTTACGAAGGCTACACAAAAACTGCAAAATGAAGTCGATAAGGTGAGCAATTGGACGCAAAAAATGGCAAATCAAACTGAATGAAACTTTACAAAAAAAATTAACAATGTTCCAATTCTTATAAAGAGTACCGCAGTACCTTATTCCAATACTGCCAAATGCCAAATACTTGGAATGACGTTACTAGGGAAGAACTCTGACCATCTATCCAGAACAAACTGGTGTTATAAAGCAAGTATTGAAACCCGTTTGGACATATGGCATCCAACTAGGGGGCTGTATAAAGAAAACAAATGGTGAATCCATCCAGAAATTCCAAAGCAAGGTCCTTCGTGGAATAATAAATGTCCCTTGGTATTAAAGAAATAGCTATCTACATCGTGACCTTCAAATTGAAATGGTTACAGAAGTCGTTAAAAAACGCCGTATCACACAATCAGCGACTGCAAAGTCATACCAACTCCGAAATGGAGACTGTCTTAAATGTACGAGACAATAATGTTTGGAGACTAAGAAGAACCAAGCCTCATGAGCTGATGGTCTAAAGGTTATGGAAAAGTGTTAAACTTCCTACAATGTGATTTATAATTTAAGAACGGAAAACCATTTGTCAATCTTTAATATATTGGTCCTGATTAACCGGTGGTTTTAGTGCGGTAAGAGTCCCACACTACTCGGAACCGTTTCTTACCAAGTGTCTTTTTTACAATTTCCATCGGATGAAAAAAAAAACTGTTTTGATTGTTGAATGGCCAACGGAAATGATTCTGCTGATTACCCACGCCACGGGCGCCGTCATCAATCCAGCTGTATAGCAAGAAGCATCATCCTGTTGAAACATACAGACTCTCTCACTCGAATAAAGGAGTGGTATTAATGGCTGAAGCTGCTTTTTCAAAGTGGTTGGTACTTCGCAGACATGTATCACAATACCATTACAGAGGAAAACTTCGAATCATCACTCCAAATAATGGACCGCCCGCCATTGACTAAAAGTCTAGTTTTTTACCTATTTCCATGTTTCCAGAATTTTTGGCTTACTTGCAAAAAACCAGTGATCAACGAGTATATGTCTTTTTTTATAATAGCTATCTAAACCCCTATTTGAATAGAACTAAATCTACTGTTTCGCATCCAAAACAGTTAAGCATCTATCTTTGATTTAGCCAGTAGTTTATATTTCTTGAGCTCTCAGTATTTTTCCTCCGTTTTCTGAGAGAGCAGGAAGATAAAATATAAACAGTATTCTTCACATAGAAGTCAAAAAAACTCTCTTTTTTTCTTATGAAATTTACTACGATAAAAAATAATTGAGCAAGCAAATCGAAAAAAAATCAGTCTCAGCTTTTAAAGGGAAATGTGAGAAATTTTTGTAAGGAATCGTGTTTATATCCTCTGAGATCTTAGAAATAAAAACTGGCCAATTGAGATAAAAGAAAAAATTATTTAAGTCTTGTGCTTTTGTTTCGCTTAGACATTTTTACTAAGCTAAAATATTGAAATAAAAATTTTTAAAAAATCACTCCTTACATCCAATAAATTTCAGTACAAAAAAAAGATTAATGTATTTTGTATTAAATATTAATGTTAAATAAAAATGTTTCCATTTTACTCAGAGGAGGCTGACTACTGGCGTACTTTGGTGGCCGACTTCTAGAACGAACTGGTGGCCGAACTTATAAGAATTGTACTAACTATATTAACAAATTTAAAAAATACGCCTATAATTTAATAACCTACACATTCAAACCAATCAGGTTACGAAAACACTCTATTCAACAATTTGAATATAGGATTTCTTAAGCCCAGTTAATCATTAAAATAACTAATTGTGCCATCACCCTATAACGAGTTATTATTTTTCGTACAAACTCTTCCGAAATCGAATGAATGGAATGGGTTTTTGGGCTGGGAATCGAACCCAGACCTTAGGCATGACAATCCAACGCACTTACCATCATGCCACGAGGTACGATGTTAGCAATTTTATTTTGAAAAATAATCACGGATATACTAAAAGAATAAACGTGCTGAAAAGTCCAGCTTTAATTCAATTCAAACACAAAAATTCGTCTCCTGTCAGATTTCCGCTAACGAAATGTCAAAATCAGCTGGTACCCAAATTATTAAATTTTGGACACAAAAACGGAATTTAAAAGGTTTAAATTGGTGCTTATAGAGTAGTAGGTACATATCTCGTGGCATATTAAGTAGCGCATTGGACTTTCATGTCAAATATCTGGGTTCGATATTCGATTCCCAGCTGCTACAACCTAAAAAAAGAATAGATATTTTTTCCAAAGTACTGCCCCTTGAGAGGAACTAACAAATCCTTCAAGAGTATAGGTATTTTTTACTGTCAGAAATAGTCTAGCCGTTTGGAGTCGATAAAAAATTGTAGGTCCCCTCCGTTCCCGTCAACAACAAACACGCACTAACGGTTGAGAGTTGGTTCTCCACGAGCGGTCGCGTCACCAAATTTATTTATTTTTATTTTATAAAATGGTGCTTGTTGGAGCTTGCATTTACTTTAATCAATGTTATTTTTACCATTTTTGTTTTTTTTTTTCCTTTTAACCATTTTTCGCTATTTTTTTTAGTAGTTTGTTTATTTCAATACAAAACAGAACATAAAATGCTCACTTTTCACTTATAATTAATATTTATTTACTTTTGAATAAGCAAAGGCAAAGGGATGTGTTGGAAAAGTATGTGTCCTTAGATAACAGTTTAATGTTAGAATGCTTATATGGGATGAAATAAGAGCCCTCGATTTCAGGCGGGTGATTTATTATACGGGTACCCGTGACACGGGTACACGTGTTTTAACGAATTGATACCCGTGTACTTTTAAAATACACGTGTAAATAAAAATACACATGTATTTAAAAAACCTTTAAACATAATAAGAATTGATTTTCAGTTCTGGTATAAGGACGACACCGACGACGACGGCGGATGCTTCTGAAACCAATTTTAAAGATTTATTGTCAGGTTTCAGAAAAACCAAATAAATATATGTAATTACATACAGAAATATCAGTATTATTTGAATGAACTGGTAGAGGTTCCGATCATAAAACAATTTTGTAACTTTTAAACAATAACTGTATACCTATTCTCAACGTTCTTTGCACTAGAAAACATTGTTAAAACGATTTCAATAATAATTACACGTGTATTGCTAAATATACGGGTAATTATAAATACACTTGTAAATATAAGGACACGGGTTCATGCACAGATAATTAATTACACGGGTTACACGTTAACTACACGTGCATTAGGGGGCTCTAGTTGAAAAATTGAAATGGCAAAAAAAAGAAAGCAGTTCGATTGACTTCTTCTCAGAGTAGTAAAAAACAATATTCTAAGAAAAAATCACTCTACTTGAGCTATAAATACAACTTTATGTAAGTTGGCTCAAGATAAGAGACCGGGTGTTCTTAAAAATTCGAGGAAGTTTGTCCTCTGTACGTTGCTGGTGCCATAACATCCACGAAAAAATTCTTATGGCAAACAAACAAAAACTTAAAAGCCATCAGTGAAATTAAAATGTTCCTAAAATATCCCTTTTCTACATTGGTGAAACTGAAAAGATTGAAATGTCTGATAAAATATATAAGGAGTTTGGAAAGTTAATACCTCTCAAAAAAAAACACTATAAGACCAAATATATTTGTTTGAACTATTTGTATCCATGATAAATTTAATATTTTTTTAAATTTAGCGAGTGTTAGAATTTTGTCCTGGATATTATGGTGACCCTTCCCCTCAAAAGATGGAAACAACTCCGTTACAACTTAAAAATTTGATTTCACGGTTACCTTAACAGCTAAAAATATTCAAACATACAGCTTCATCAATCATTTTATCTTAAGATGTAAAAATGATTCACTATTACAGTAAATAAAACATACTTCGAAGAATAGGTTAATCAAAAATGTCAACGAGAATCATAAAATTTGAAAATTTAATTTCCTTCCAACTGGTCTAGTTGAGCGTAGTTCTTTTTCTTTACAATATTATTACCTTGGAATTCATCCAACCATGGTGGTTGCTTATAATGCTCTGTCGCAAGCACACCCGTGTTAAGAAAAACCAATATTATAATCAACCAATAAAAAGCCTGTGACTTAACAGCTTTTCTACAAGCTCTCCGCATTCTACGATTCACACGATCCATTTCTTTTTTTTTCTTTCTCATCCAGGATTCGGTCATTTGCTCCTGACCCTCCTCGCCCAATTGATCATTTGAATCCATTTCATTGGCCTGCTTTTGTTTGCCATCTTGTATTAGATTTCCATCGGCCTCGGGTTCGATATCTTCGGCTTGGGTTATCCAATCCAAATAACCCCGTAAGTCTTCTTCAATCTGTTGTTTTTCGCGAAGCTTCTGGAAGTCACCGCGATTTTTCGCTTTTGTACGTTCTTTTGAAAACTCACCCGACAACACACCGAGAATGAGATTCATTACGAAAAATGCTCCCAAAATTACCATGGAAATAAAATAGGTCCATTGCCAAGTACTGCCCATGGCATCTTGAATCTTAAAAACAAAAAACAAAACATTTAAACTTAAATAAGCCAGGCAAAAAACTAATTAATTAATTATACATTATAGAGAACATCGGTCCAGCCTTCAAGTGTCACACATTGAAACACCGTCAACATGGCCAATCCGAAATTGTCAAAATTCGTAATTCCAAAGTTTGGACCTTCCCATTTGTCATAGCATTCAAATCCCGTAGGGCAGTGGTATCCTGCACTGCTACATGGATGTGGCTCCTCCATATAATCACCTTCCAAATGCATTGTATAATAGAGCAAAAGCAGCATCATAATTGATGTTTGGATGGTTTAGCGAGGGAAAGGTAACAAACAAACAAAAATTGAAAACATGCAGTTTTTCGTCGAAAAGCAAGTTTTAACAAATGATCACTAGAGTTCCAAAAAAATATTTTTTGTTTCAAAATAATTTATCAATTAAATAAGGCAAACAGTTTAATTGCTATCTTTTTTCACGTTATATTTACTTATTTGCGTAGGTAGTTAAGTTATTGAAATTAAATCTTTTAAGGTAAAAGTCATAGGTAGCTATGCTGAACATGAAAAATGTAATTCGTAGAGGGTTTTTTTTAAGAGTTCGAACTTCTGACATTTCATGGCTATTTTCTTAGCAGATTTTATAACAGAATTTGGCATGCGGAATACCAAAATTATAATTGAGAAGTTAAGAAAGAAAAGGTGTCATTTTCATTTTTTAATTTTATTCAGAAATTGAGAAAAACAAAATTTAGGTACCTGGAAAATTTTGTGTATTTCTTTTAATCCTTTTTTGTGCGACTCAAGCAGACTGTATTTGTTGCATACTTATTAGATTTTTAGTGGGTTTTGAGATGGAGCTAATATTTTATTAAAGTACTTTGAATTTGTCATCACTCATAACCAATAAAACGTCACATTTTAAAATTCAATAAAAGGCTCTATTTTTTAGACATTCTTAACACAAAACTTTTATTTTAGATAAGTTTAACGTGTTTTCGCGTCATTGTACACAGAAAAATATTTCCTCACCGATGGAATTTTATTTTGCAAAAAAAAAACTGATGATCTTTCTGGGACAGATCTAGACTTTTAACATGATGTGACCGCCGGACGTTTTTAAGAATTCAATAAAGTATTTTTTATTGAAAATTTAAACTCCAAGTCATAAGGTTAGAAGCACAGATTTTTCAGAAGTTAAACCGAAATATCTCCGGTTATGTTGGAAAGAGAACACAAAATTTGTTAGCCATAAGGGAGATTGATTAACGTGCTATAGAAAAACCTAAATTAACGCTTCATGAAAAAAAGTGTACCGGATCTACGAGAATAAATGTTGACTGAGTTATTTTTTTGAGTAGTTTTATCGGGCCTTAAGATTAGAAAGCACTAGGTAACAAAAAAATGAAGAAAAAAGATGGTTTCATTTGTTTTTAAGTTCATTTGGTTTTTGGGTTCATTTGATTTTCTTAATAATGTGTGCAGCCCCACCTTTCAAAATAACTTCAAAAACTCGATCTTTAAGAGAGTTATAAAGTGATGCCAAGTTGTTCAGTGAAATCTCACTCCAGGCAAACTTAATGGCGTTAATCAGCTCTTCCTTCTCATCGTATTGTTTCCCTCCTTCGTAAGCTTTCCGTGTGATCTCCATCCTCACCCATTTTCTATTATGTTTAGGTCCGGTGAATATGGTTGCCAATGCAGCAAGTCAACGTTTTGATTTTCAATAAAAGATTTAACGATTCGAACTGTATAGATAGACGCGTTATCTTGCTGAAAAGTCCATAAGGTTGGTCCGTAAAGATTTTTGATTTTCGGAAAAATTGAGTTCAGCAAGGATTTGTAGCTATTTCCAGTCATCTTTGTTCTTTGAACTAGCAAGTCTATTGTGCCATAATAGGATATTGCGCCCCAAACCATAACCCTTCCTTCTCTGCTGTGATGGTTCAGAAATCACTTCTCTTTCCTCAAATTATGAAAATAGTAATTGTGGCCATCTGGGCCATTCAAGTTAAATTTCTTTTCGTCAGAAAAAATTACTTTTCACCAATCTTCTCAGCTAACTCCATGCTGAAAATTCCAGGTCATGTGATTTTTCGCACAACACAAGCGTTGCTTTTTCGTGGCATCATTTAGTAGTTTTTTTTAAGCTTTAGTTGCTGTAGGTGTCTAGCATTTTGAATTACCCGGATAACAGGGGATGAACTTGCCGTAACATTAGCCTGATGCCTGATTTCAGTCGGCATTCCTTTGTATAGTTTCTCATAAGATATGTGGTTCTTTAAATCAGTTGATTTGCCGAACTATAGCGTGGTTTGAAAGTCCTTCAGAGTGATAAACATCTACTTTTGTCCTTTCCTCCAAATTCAAACATTTTTTCTTTCCTATTTTCACTAACACATACAGCAAAGGGTTCGAAATAAATATATTTTACCTTTTATATAGAAAAAAAGACACCGCTTCACAAAAACCGTTGATATTTTGACTGCTTCTAATCTTATGAATCGATTTATTAGCATATATTTTGAATACAATTTGCAAATAGGATTGAAAGTCATGGTTAACTTGCACTCTTGAAATTTAAAAATTCTGAATTAAGTTGTAAATAAACTATTCTTTCTTCCGACAAGTTTTATTTTGGTGAATCAACCACGTAACGGCAATAAAATTAATTTAACTTTTAAAAAAGTCTGCTTCTATCCTTATGACTTGGAGTGTATGTATATTAGAACAGTTGTATTTGTCCCTAAAACCTAAAAAACCTTTATCACAATAAGATCGCATTAACTCTCTCTTTTGCCTCACCACACGAAGCTACTTTCGTAATAGTTGTACATATTACCAATTATGTCGAAACACAAACTGAAAAGTTGCTCAAATCGGCGGCTAAATAATAGCTGTGTTTGTTGACGTGAAATTTCATGCAAATTATCAGAAATTTTCACAAATTGTCACAAATTCCTGTTTGTTAACTCAAAAAAGTTGCATCGAGAGAGCGCAGTGAGAGAGCAAATAATTTCCCCTCCGTTAGAAAACTTGCGAATTCCTGCAACAAATTTGTGTGCACACAAAGTGTTGCAAGTACTGTCAAAAATCGTGGTTGTCAGTCTCTGTCACAGCGTTGCCACTAATCGGAAAATGTTTCTAATGCAGTAAATTAAATTTTCCTACAGAAGTACTACATATTCCAATTTTTACTTTTGTTTTGAAAATAGAAGAACAAAATAAATTAGAAATAGCGTATTATAATTAATTATGCTGTCACGATTGTAATCAAATCAAGCCAGTAGCCGGAAGCTCTAAGAACAGAATTGAAAAATTAATGGACTTCATTTTGATGAATGATAATTTTCTTTCCAAAAAATAAAAGTGCAGTAGACTCGATTTAAATGCAGTAGATTTGTTTTACGATAAAAAGTTCATTAGATCTATTTAAATCATGGCAAGCTGGCAACGCAACAAAAAGTTGTGTGTTTCATGGTTCAATGCGTTTGTTAACTTTTTTCTAATTTCCCCTACTCAGATAGAATTTTCCCCTCTTTTCAAAATCTTACAGGCTTAACACATTTTTTGGATAAAGATACCAAACAAACCCAATTTCTGCATACATATGAACGTAGTCTCATAGACGGTGTTCACATTGGACTGAAAAACTGGATTTGTTTGACGTTTCAGTATTTACATCTTCCTTTACTGAAGAAGTTTTTCAATCCAATGTGAACAACGTCACATGAGTCATCGGATTCACTTTTGCCCCAATATTATTTACTGCTCATGATGTCAAAAATTGGTTGTCGCTAATTAACAAAAGAAACTTATTAATTCTCCGAGACCTTGTCAAATTGACAGTGGGACCATTCAATGCCTCAATTTCAGTACTGAATCTTCAGATTTCTGAATTTTATCAGAGGTTTGGAAAGTTCAGAAATCTGAAAATCCAAATATAAAATTTGAAATGTGTTGAAAGTGCCTAAGTACACATGTAATGAACTGACACGGTTTTCTGAGATTTTGAATCATAAAACAACTTGAAAAAAAAAACTCAGAAGATATTACTTTTAATATGTGCACTGTGCATTTTTGCAATCAAACAGTTTCGAAACTGAAAGTTGCAAGTTATCCTACAAATTTTGGGATACAAAAATATCATGTGAGAGATGTCAACAACAGCTGATTGGAATAGTGTATTGGCAGAAGCATACATGAATAGAAAGCTATGCTAGATAGGCAATTCAATGAAACTTGAACTTAATGCTCGGAAGGGCACTTCAGTGGTCGGAAGAAAACAATCGAATACACGGAAAACATATGGCGCGGGTAAGTTTTTGGAGTGGAGCGGTTCATCAAGTTTCGTTCATCTTTCCTTACGGAAGTAAAACTGAAGTTTGGTGAAGTATGAATGCCACAAAGATATAGATGATAAGAAAAGTATGGGTGTGCTCTCCTTTGGAACGATACGGAGAGCTTCTTTTTATTGGTTTCTGACATTAGCTTCAGTACCCTTCCAACTTTTATAGCTCTACCATATGTTTGTTTATGTGTATTACTTTTATAGTTGGGCCTTAATGCATGTCTACTACAAAACCAAATATCGAAGCACAATGACATTTAACGCCAGGTCCCATGTGCAAAAACTATAATACATTGGGCTTAGGTCTTTTCCAATAATTGTTTGACGGTTCCAATGTTATTATATATGTAACCAATCTTTCCCTTTTCCACACTTGAAATTTCAAAATAACGTATTTTCCCTTTACATTATGTATTTATGCAGGTGTCCTACAAATTTTGTTCTACATGTCCGTCAATATTAAATGTCATTATTGTGTATTTGTTTGTAGGTTAGCTTAGGTTAGGTTAGACGGGGTGATGATAAGGCAAGCCGCATCATCTCACTCGGATCTCCGTGGATTCATTGCGCTCCCCAGGGTTAAGGTAGGGTGGTATGAGGAAGGTAGGGGAATTGTGGGGAGCTTAGGTATGGGATGCTTCCTTGGATGGCAAGGAAGAGATGTCACCCATTTCGTCGAAAAAAGTATTCTCCGAGAGCTTCTTTTCTAGTTCTAGCCGAGCTGAGGTATTCACAAAAAAAATGTGATGAGCCCTCCTCTGCCTCTTCTTCTTGACACCCTGTGCATAAGTCCGATGGGCTGATGCCCGTTCTTCTCATGTGGGTTCCCATTGAGTTGTAGCCCGTTAGGACTCCAACCAGGAGTGATAGTTGAGGCCTGTTTATCTTAAGTATATATTCAGTTCGGTTCTTTAAAATGTTCGGCCACAAATTTCTTGAAACCTGGCAAGTATCAATTGATAACCATCTGACGTCTGCAGCTTCGTGGAAATTCTGGTGAATTCTACTTTTTTCTTGCTCCAGTGGCACAAGTATCGAGGGTTCAACCTGGCTCGGATCAAGAGATGATCCGTTTTTGCCCAGTTCATCTGCTAATTCGTAAAGTTTGGAAGCTTTATTGATCTATTGATAGGTGGGGCTTCCTGACCCTACCCCTTCGTTTGTTTTGGAAAAGTCAGTAAACACAAAAACATGATTCGCATTAATGGCCCTGTTCTTATTCCAGAATTCCCTTGTTGTGATATCTTTCATCGCCACTGGGTTGAAATCTATGTGCGGTGTGATGTAGTATATTTGAACGTCTATGTCCATAATGTTTGTTATTATTCTATGACCATATTGGCCCTTTAACATTTATTGGACTGTTGGAGTCTTAAAGTACTTTTAGCCGTCATCTCTTTCGTAAGCAGATCGCGTTTTCCACGTTAAAGGAAAGTTTCTATGGATGTCGTTGGAGCAGTTCTCATAGCACTGGTTGTGCCGATATACGCTATTCTTTGGATTCTTGTCATGGCTTTTAGATTGGTTATCTAGGGCGGGCCACCAGACCATGCATGCGTACGCAAGAATTGGCCTTATTATGGCTGTGTGCATCCAGTGATGGGTTCTGGGGCTGGGACCCCATCTTTTGCCAAAAGTTCTACTGCACGTGTAGAATGCTATTGAGGCTTTTTTCCTTCTTTCTTCAATATTTTCTTTCAAGTTTAGTTTACAACTAGTTAAACGCTAAGATATTTGGCAGTGCCCGAAATCTTTAAGGGAATTCCGTTAATGGTTGGCCGGTCTATGTTTGGAATATTTTGGACCAGTTCTGGCCCAATTACTGAGCTTGTTAAGGGCCATTTGTAAGAGCTCGCACAGAGTAAGAGCGAATTTTCTCGAGGCAATTAACACAATGTCATCGGCATATGCAACGACCTTGATACCATTTAGGTTTAATTTTACCAGAATCTGGTTGACAACAAAGAGCCAAAGCAGAGGAGATAAGATTCCACCCTATGGAGTACCGCTACATGTTCTAACTTTTAGCTTGGTATCACCCATTTCCGCATTAATGAGTCTCGTTTGGAGCATGTTGGTTTGTAGGGAATTTAACGAATTTTTGGAATATTAATTGAAACATATCGAAAATTCAAAGAATCGTACACCTATGTTAGGGTGATTCAAACAAAATACTTTTTTCAAAAATTAAACAGGACCAGGGTGAATTTTGAAGGTTAGTTTGAAACCAAAAGATGCACATCATAGCTGAATCAACCATGACTTATATTCTAGTTAGTAAAAAAAAAAAAAAAAACAATACACACAGAAGACAACAATAATGGAAAGGTTTGCCTTATTTTTCTTATGAAAATGGCCTTAATCTGTTTTATTATATCTGTTTTAATATTTTTTTACATATTAAAAATAATGGTGAATTTATTGAGTTTTAATTGCTAAGCAGTCAATATATAAAAATCAATTTTTTTGAAACTCTAGATTCTCAAAAATTTTTTTTTTAATTTATTGTCAGTTTCTTACCTGTAACATTATTTTGGCATGTTTTGTGCATCTTTCCAGAAAATAATTCTAATCCAATAATAGCGTAAATAATAATCACGAACAAGACCAATAAAGCAATATGCAATAAAGGCACCATGGCACGGAGAATTGAATTAAGTACAACCTGAAGACCTATTTTTTTTTTTTTTTTTTGTTAATTAAATTCTACTAGTTTCAAGCTTTCTTAATAATTTCACTTACTTGGCACACCCGATACCAATCTCAATGGCCTAAGTACTCTAAATGCTCTTAAAGCTTTAACATCGAATCCTTCCTTCATTAAATTTGATAACGCCGTACTTATCATACTGCGAAATGATTGTATAAAAATAATTAGTTTTTGCAACATACTCATGGTGAAATTAAGACACATGAATGGCATTTTATAGTATTTAAACAAGAAAAAAAACACAAAATAAAAATAATAATTAATTGAAGAAATTAAATTGGTATTTACCCTATAACAACAATGAAAAAATCTAACAAATTCCATCCATTTCTTAGATATGCACCATTATGTAACATAAATCCATACGCTATGATTTTCATAACACATTCTGCAGTAAATATTACTAAAAAAACATACTCAATTTTTTCCTGTGGAAAGAAGAGATTTTTTTTGTTTATTTAACCTAAAATTTCGTTTTATATTTTTTTTTGTACAGCGTTAACAAAGTGGATTCTTTTTATCTATGAACCTACTTGAAAACTTATTCCTTAAAAAAAAAACTTACCAAATACGCATTAGTTTGATTTGAATCACTAAAAGGGTACGGCGTGTAAACGGCTAAGGCAACACAGTTGGCAAATATGGTTAACAGAATTAAATATTCGAATGGTCTGCGGGGTTTGAGATTTACGAATTAAGGAAAGGGTAACTCTATTGTTTTGCTTACCAAGTTAAACATATTTAACTAAAATAAAATCTTAAATTATAAAAGTTAAAGATATGAAATATATTAAATTGAATACTTTAAGTTTTTGTTAGTTTTGTTTTTTTTTTTTATCAAACCTCAAAAAATATATTAAAAACTAAGATTTCTTTTCATTATTAAAAAACGTTGATTATTCTTACAGTTTTTAAATTATAATTATATTTAAATTTAAATATCTTGATTCAATTTCGATTTTCTAATTTATTTATTTTCAGGATTTATCCACGCTTTTTATTCATAAATAAGAAATCTTAGTTTTTTAATATTAAGAATTAAATTTTTGATAATTAATACATTTCTAAATTTTTCTTCGGCCCTTATTTAATACTTTAGACCAAAAAAAAATAAAAATTGTTTGTTTATAAAAAGGATACTTCCATTCAACAACACTTATGCATAAGCTCCGCAGTGGATTTTTAACACCAAGACAAAATAACGCCCGTACGGGTCGATCGGGTTGGGCTTTGCCACCCCGTCGTACGGGTTTCTTTTGTGCTGCCGATGTAGTTGTCTTTTGTGCTGGTCCAATAGTTGTGCCATTTGTAGTTTCGGCAATATTTGGAGTTCCGATCCCACCACCACCCATAACACTGGCAGTGCCCTCTCCTATATAAAAGAACAAACACCACAAAAATATTTGATTGAGAGAGCAAGATAGAGAAAGCAACAGCAAGGCTTTATTTTTATTATTTTAGAATATTTAAACTTGTGTATTAACCCAAACCTGCCAAAGGAGACAACAATTCTCATTCATATTATGCGAAATTATTCTGTCGGATCTACGTCAAGTACAATAAAAAAGAATACTGCTTCTAAATACGAATGTCTACCAAATTGTCAGTGCCAAAGTGACAGCCAAGACTTTGACAAACTGACAGATCACGATACACATATTGAAGGTAATTAGGCCCATTCTGCCAAATCTTTTATTCTGCTATGAATTTTCTGTTATGAATCATAAAATATTTTCATTATAAAAGATCTTTTATGATTGGCATTCAGATATTCGAACTTTTATAAAACTCTGTTATGAAACATCGAAAACGAAATCAGTTAACGAACAGACCTAGAATCTGTTACCAAAATCAGCTGTTGTAAATAAAATGGAAATACCAAAATGGGTGGCCAACATTTATTTACATTCGTTTTTCAATATTTAATCGGTATTTGACATGGAATTGTTCTATTTGTAGTTAGTGAATATTTACAATAGAACTCCGGCATTAAATATATTCAATGCAAAAAGCTGTATGAGATGCACATCGGAAAGACCGAAGGAATTACTTTTTTATCTTCGTTCAACATCAAAAGTGTTTTGTGCTTTCGCCTGCAAAAAAAAAAAATACCTATTTTATTTTTTTCATTTTTTACAAAATATGTGATAGTAAATTTTAACACTTGTCTAATTTTTAAACATTTTGCTGACGAAATAAAAGAAAAATGCCCATTTTTACTTCATATACCTTCTTGTTTATTGAAATCTTTTATGATAAAAGCCAGAGAGGTTTGTCTTTTATTCTTTTATAATTCATAACAGATTTAATAGCAGATTTTGGCTTGCTGAATACCAAAAACATGATTTGTAAAAGATTTTGCTATGAGTTCGAAAGTTTGAAAGTTCATAACAGATTTCTTAGCAGATTAAATAACAGAATTACGCATGCAGAATACCAAAATTAAAATTCATATAAGATTTTTTGACAGCTTAAACTTTTGTATGGAAATTCATAGCAGAATAACAGAATAGAGCAGAATAAAAGATCACGCCAAATAGGCCCAAATATCATTAGCGTTTTCATTTCTGCGCATATCTCAAAGTCAGTGGAAAATGGTGGATAAATGGTTATTTGACTGAAAATTATTGTATGTTATGTGTGTATTCCTTTGTTACTTGATAAGAAAATAAAATTGTTTTGACATATTAAATGTTTATAATTATTATTTTACTACTTTGACAGCAAGAAAATTGTTTTTAGTGTTATTTAAATAATTTATTTCGCGTTTGTTGTTGTTGTAATACGGCAAAAATATCACAAGAAGGGCCATCTTTAATTCCTTGTGACAGTTCTCATTTTAGACAACCTGTGCAATATAACACCTTCTATTTGTGTACTGTGCTGACAGATGACATTGCAAAAGAAGTTTTCGCCCAATTTTGATTTTTTAACCTTGTTTCAAATAAATTACAGTTTTTCATTTCTCACACAAATGCACATTTTAAGTATTTATTTACCTCTAAGATAAAAAAAATGTCTGTAGCTTAAATATCATTGCGCCAAAGTGTTGAGTTTGACAATTTAACCCAAGAGTTTTTTGTATTATGCATGTACAAGAAAAATACAAAGCGAGGAACGATTTGTTTATCAAGGATATACATTAGGGTGGTTCTTAAATTGGACATAGCCTTGGATAACCCTCATTCGATTTAAAACATTGAAAAACAATTTCCCAAATTTTTTTCTAATTTTTATTTCACCCTGGTCTCCCTAGTTTCACTATAAAGTATGATTTATAGCAGTGTTTCCTAACGTGGGGCTCACGCCAACGGGGGCAGTTCAATTTTTCAGGAGGGAAATTTCAAATTCTTATGCTTCACATCCATAGAGAGAGCGAAGGAAAAAAGATCTCACTTTCATACTAATTAATTTTCGAAAAGAGTCCTGAATTAATCGTAGTACCTCGTGGCATGATGGTTAGTGCGTAGGACTGTCATGCCAAAGGTCTGGGTTCGATTCCTAGCCGCTGCCACCTAAAAATCAGAAATGTTTTTTTCGCGAGGTACTGCCTCTTGCGAGGAACTGACAAATCCTCCAAGAGTATACTTGTCATGAATAAGTGCTTCTCATCAGCCGTTCGGACTCGGCAAAAAATTGTAGGTCCCCTCCATTCCTGCCAAAAATACGCACACAGGAATGGTTGAGAGTTGTAAGTCACTAGGCCTTGGTTCTTCACGAGCTGTTGTGCCACCAAATTTATTTATTTATTTTTTGTCCTGAATTAATCTTGGCTTTTTCAAACTGTTGCTTGTGCCAAATTGTGAACGCAGGTATTCCAGGTATTCTGTAAGGAACAAAGTATGATCACGAGGGACTTATACCATTTTAAAATATTTGTGGAACTTTTTGATTCTATCAAGCAATAAACTGAAAACGAAAATTTGCAAATGGTCGATTGTAAGGCTTTTATGAGTCTTAGTCGATATTTTCGAAAAACTAGCCTCATTTAGGCTTGTTTCACACACATTCGGTTTCATATGGTTCGGTCTTATTCTGTTCGTTTACGATTTCCGTTTTGAATTTTTTAAGGTTTTTATTCAAATATAAATTTTTAAATTAAAAACTATCAACAAACTTCGGCACTAGTTGTCAATTCAATATAAAAAGAAAAAAAAAAAACGAATGAAACCTATTCCTGTCGAGGGGACGACGTTCGATGCTATTATGTTTTTATTATTGCCTTTTCATCGTTTCACACTTATCAGGTCCGACCAAAAATGAATCGAATACAGACCGCACCGAATGGAACTGAATTTGTATAAAAAAAGACTTAATAAGCAACTTCAAGGAAAAAATTTAACACTTCCTGAAGAAAAAACGAAGATATTTGGCTTTGCTATCCTCAGACAATCATTTACAACTCAAATTTTGACATGTTTCAATGTTTTCGAAAATGTGAAGTGACTGATACCCTAAAGATGTGATTGCTTACCATCTGGATTTTTTTTTTGGTTCTAGTAATTTCTTCCTAATTTTAAATAATTCAAGTTTTTAGTGAACATTTCAAGATTTTGTCTAACTTTACACAGCTGCCCAACTCCAAAAAGTTATTAATAAACTTTGTTTACTGTTGCCCTAAAGTTGTCATACTTGGACAACGTCATCGGTTGTCTAAAACTTGTCTAACTTGGCATTTAATTTCATTAAATAAGGCATATTACCAAATATTAATGACTTTTAAAAACTGTCTAACTAGTCAACGGCCAAAAAAATCTAATAAATAAGGCTGACTATGTTGGGGGACATACAAATTTTGGAATTGTCTTGGTGGGGCATAGCACAAAAAAGGTTGGGAAACACTGCATTATAGGGTTAGAGTTATTCTTATATCACACGAAAAAAAAAATCAATTTGTATAGGTTGGATTAAGACGAGAAAAAATTGTATCTAAAAGGAGTCTATTTCCACCCGTTCAGGAGAGGGATAATTTTTTTAGAAATTTGGCTCGCATTTTATAAGAATCACACTCACCTAATAATAAAAAGGCTTGTCAGATTGGGCTATTTATCGGAAATTGGGCTATATGTGTCCGAAATTTCGGACAACAATTTCAGTATGGCAGCCGAATCATTATTGGGCTACTAATAGCACAAATCTAATCTTGGCTGATATTTTTTTGTATAAATAATAAATACAACACTTTTTTCCCCTTAACATATTCTCTAAGCATTTCACAATTTGGCACCACTTTTTATTTACTAACTCTGTTCAATGGTTGCGAAGGTGAAAACAGGGGCCGAATTACCGCATCAATTATCGAGTAATACGTGACTAAGTATTATGTGACTTTAGAATTACCGCTCACGTTTCGAACAATTAAGTAAGTATACCAAAATTTGGAGTGGTTACTTTGGCAATTCGACCAATTTAAAAAAAAATCGAAAAGAGTCTCACGCAAATGTCTCGTAATAGGGGACATATAATCATTGGTTTTGACATTTTAAATCAACCGCAACAAACTTCACTTTAAAATTATTCTGTTGTTTTCAGAGTAAACATTTAAATTTTTCTTTCTTTTATAAGCAAAAAATCGTTTTTATTTTCTATCGTTTTTTTTAGATTAAAATAAATTGATGTGATGAGAACATATTTTTTTTTAATGTTATTGGTCTACTATTTGGGCTACTTTTTCGGTTCTGATTCTGGGACACAAAAATTTCTAAATTGGGCTATCGAACTTGTTCAAGACATGGCAACCCTGATAATAAGTGTCTTAACAACTTCACTGTCCCCATACAAATTGTATAAAAACCCCACACACGCCGTCCATTATTTTTCCTAAGAAAACAAAACTCTAACTATACGTCCCATGTATCACTTTTGATACATACATTTTTGTTCGTTCCAAGTCCCCAACGTCCATGTATCAAATTTGAAACATAAACAAAATTCGGGTTCACTGTCCCCATATAAACTTACTCGTATTTAAAAACATCCCAACGTCCCGTACTTTTTTCCAGAAAAAGCATTATTATTAAATAAGATTCAACCTAGAATGGGTGTTGGTAGCATAAATAATTGGTCATTGTGGTTAAAAAGACGGTTTAGATTTGTGCTCATATTTGATACATGGACGTATGCTAACTACATTTCATATCAATACGTCCAATGTATGAGTATCAAAAAGATACATAATAAAATATGATGATGTCACAAAATCAACATAGACAATATGATTTTTGTGTTTATTCATGGAAAAAAAATTATACGAAATTCTAGACCTCTAATTTAAAAAAAGGAGCCCAATTTGATATCTTTATTAGTTTAAGAAAATTCGTTACGTAACGAATCCAACTGTCTGTTTGGATTCGTCCAGATTTTAAAAATTTGCCCTTAAAAATAATTCCAAAAAACAAGAAGAGTATTGAATATAAAAGCAATTTAAGATTTTTTAAATGAGTTTGGGCTAATTTTTGGCCATAATTTTGTATAAGTACTTCGAAACCTAGCAATTCTGCCAACGATAGAAAAACCTAAATTAAAAGATCTGTTATTATACAGGTTTTCTTTTGGAGGTGCCAAAGTGTTCATGAGTACTTTACCAGCACTTTCTCATATAAAATATATCTACTCGTACATGAAGCATGTATGCAGTTGATGGTACTAGATTAGGGTATTAATGAAAATGAATATATATTACAGAAATATTTATCTAGATAAAACTCTCTCAGCTAAAAAACAAAATTTTCACAATTCTAAAATAGATCTAAAAAAAAACTTGTATCTAAAATTTACATTCCTGTCACATACGGATGGTCCTTATAGATGTACGGTTTTTTTTTAAATTTCGAATCGAATAAAAAAGTCTAAAATTTGTTCAAATGGTTTTAAATAAAAAATCATATTTTTTAGATGTTTATTGCACCCCTCTCTTTTCACTTTAAGTTACCAATAATGGGTTATTTTAATGGCATTTTAAATTTTGTGTTTGAAAATATTTATTTCAAAAACAATAAACAATAAAAACTTAATTTAGAATGCATGTGCCTTTAAAAAAAGTTAAGGCGTGGCACTGTAAATGTTCCCGTTTCTGGTTTATCTATTTTTTATTTAGCATGTGAAATAAAAATCTAAAAAATTAGGGAAATTTTGTTTCAATGTTTGGAATCGAATGAGGGCTATCCCACAACAATATCCAATTTAAGGACAACCCTAATGTTACATACACGTACCCACACATTTTTTTCTACATATACAATATCCTGCTCTTCATCTATCAATGATTGATAATTGATATGAAATAATATGTTCAATTCAATGTTTTTTTTTAAACTCCCGTTAAAATTGGGGAAAATAGACCCACTTTCAATTGTTTTTTTTTTTTTTAAACAACCAAAAATATTTTTCAAAAGTAATGACAAGTCGGAAACACAAATAAGGTAATGAAAAATCAACATATTTAAAAAGTGGGCGCTTTAGTGGACATGTCAAAAGGTGGCGTTGGTAATACCTAAATTTATTAGTATCGAGAGCAAGTGTTCAAAATTTAAGGTTCCCAGTACAAGCGGCAGAATTGATGTCAACATCATTCATGGCATTTAGCCGCCACACTGTAAGGTTTTCCGTCTTTCTAAGGACTAAGCAAAAATGATTTATTTCGTATATCGGACGAAAACCATTTAATGCAACGTTTTGTAACGGATTTGCTATTCCGACAGTAAAAAAATTCTTTAAAAAAAGCCTTGCTTTTGCTGAAACCCAAATTTAAATATTATCAAATGCATATTAAAAAGATTTATTTTATTAAAATTAAAAACAAAACTCACCGATTCCTCCATTCATGTGCTCAATATTATCACCTCCGTGCGACATACCTCCATCATCATTGCGGTTCCCCATCAATCCACTACCGCTGCCTCCGCCACCATTGGCACCATTATTATTATTCGTAACCGCATTCATGGCTGTGGATACATTAACTGTCGTCTCCCAGACACCAACTCCAAAACTACCGACGGCCGGAGGTAATATTTTTTTTTTATTTTGTGACAAAAAAGACGAATGTCTTTGTCTTTGCGTATGCTGACACACAACACCCGCACTTCTTGGTCTTTGGCGACCAAAATTTGGTGGTTCTATTGAATCGTATTCGTGTATACACGGCAATGGTCGCTCGGTATTAACGTACTTTTTAGAACTAGTTCGATTTATACGACCTACTCCGATTGTACTACTTATATCTATATCACTTTGACATCGTCGGCGAGGAATTGTTGTTTCGTCGTCGTCGTTGTCATTATCGTCTTCTAGATTGTCGTCTTCTTCAATTTCGTCAATATCGTCATCAATATCCTCGTCGTCTTCTTCTTCTAGAATATCCTCAGTAGGAGCATCAGAGAAATTATGGTGCTCACTCAAACTATCGCAATCGGTGACATCTTCCGGACGAATGGCATACCTGTTTTCACCGACAATATCATCGACAAAATCGTCGTCGTCATCGTTATAATAATCACTACCGATAAAACTACTTATCACACCAACACCAAATCCACAAATAGTACTATTTTCACCGGTAATACTACAATTACTACTATTACTACTACTTCCTCCGTCGACAGTGCCAGTACCGCCACTTGCACTTGACCGACGACGATGATGCTGCGACGTCGAATAATCACTATTATTGGTATTCGTACTTTTTACCGAGCATTTTCGTTGCCCCAAAGCCGATGCTGTTGTTGCATTTAGCAAAGCACTATCAAAGTTTACACTTCGACTAGTTGGAATAATACTTAGAACAGCACTGTTATTTATTGTTTGTTTATTATTACTTACAGTTAATTTACTACTATTAGTGTTATTATTGTAAAATTGTTGTTGTTGTTGTTGTTGTTGTTGTTGTTGATTGGAATTATTTGTATTGTTGTTAGCTACAGTAGTATTGGTTTTTTTCTTAGGCGCCGGATAACATTGCAAACATGCAAACGATTTTTTTTTATGACTAGTACTTTTTTTTCTTCTTCTACTACAATTATTACCATCTATAAACTCTTTGCTATTACTACTATAATCAGGTGGTGGTTGTTGTTGATTGTGGACGTTTTTATAAATCACTTCTTTTTTATCTTTTTCTTGGTCTTCTTGGTCGTCTTCTTCCTCTTCTTCTTCTTCTTCTTCTTCTTCTTCTTCTTCTTCTTCTTCTTCTTCTTCTTCTTCTTCTTCTCCTTCTTCTTCTTCTTCTTCTTCTTCTTCTTCTTCTTCTTCTTCTTCTTCTAATTTTCTATTTTCAGACTCTTCAATTTCTTCCGAATCTTTAATACATTTTTCTTCAGCTTTATTAGGACTTTGTTGTGTTTTACTTAACTGTAATGATTTGTTTGTTGAGTGTGTGAGATGAATTGGTTCTAGCTCGTTATTGGTAGCATAGGGAGGGCCAGAAGAGCAGCGTTGACTTTTTTGTTCTTTAATACAAATGGTACAATTGCAGATACAATCGCAATTACTACTATTTGAACAGCAGCTAAAGCTACTGTTGTTGCTAGAAATATTATATCTACTATGACTATAGCTAGTTTTGGCAAAGAGGGTTTTTTTGTCGTCGTCTGTATCGACGCTGTTCTCCTCTCCTCCTTCTTTTTCTTTATCAGCCCTGCTGTCTTCGTAGTCTTCCTTATCAAAACAGCCAATCCCTTTTCTTCCTTGATCACCAACGGCGCTGGAAGCTTCTTGTCTTTCGACGTCAACGTCGTCGTTCTCGTTTTTCGAATTTCGAATATCGTCTTCAGTTCCAAGTTCCGCAGCAACAGAACCAGAAAATGTCGTCTGAAGGTTTGAATTTTCCTTAGGCTCGAGGTATTCTCTTCTATTTGTAGTTGTAGCAGAAGCACAAGTTGATCGTTTCTCCTTACTATCGCGGCAAATAGTGGATTGACATTTAGTCGTTGCTTCGGTATCACGTTTTGGGTTTCGACCACCGAACCATTTGCACGGATTGTTATCTTCGGCAAGCTGCTGTTGCTGTAGTTGAATTTGCTGAAGCTGAAAGGTGGCTGTTGAGTCTGAACTGCGACGTTTGTGGCTGGGATCTCGGTGACGATAGTTTCTGTAAGGTCGTTTTGATGTAGGCAATGATGACAGGCACAATAGCGCTTCTTCGGTGTCAGTTTCAGTTCTGTTGTTATTAGTTGATGGTGATTTGTGAAGTTGGCTGGTGTTGCTTGATGTTGCTGCTGACGTTGCTTCTCCAAGGAGTGGACTTCCGTTCGAAGTGATATTTTGCTGTCGATGAGATTGAAATTGTCGTTGCCTTTGTAATTGTTGGGTAATGGAACAGCTTTCAGCTGGTTCTGATGGTATTCTTTGCTCAAGATATTGTAATGATCCTGATGTACTATGTTGTTGCTTCTGTTTCTGTTCTTGGCCAGTTGTGACCTTTTTAAAACTAGAATTGACAGCACTTTTGATACTACTACCCTTTTTGTTATTACTTTTATTATATTCCGCTGTTGGGATTTGCTGAGATTTATTGGACTGGAGGTCATACTGGTCCCCTAAAATAAACAATAAAGAAAAAAAAAGAATATTAGTTAAATCTTAATGGAATTTTTGAAGGTACATAGTTGGGGCACAAAGTCCTTTCGCCGCGTCGTTAAAACTTGTTTACTGCATACGATAAGAATTAACATTTTTATTTGAAAAGGTTTATATGCCAAGATCATTTAAGAGAGTTATATTTTGCATAGAATAAAGCTAGATGTGCATATACCTTTTCATCCATCTATACATCAAGCTCAAGTCTATGTACATTGTTCACATTAAGGCGTTGCCTCAGGACCCGGGGTTTGGGGGCCTCAAAGACTGACAGAATCAATTTTTCAAAACGGAAATAAAAGTTTGTGTTATCTTAAAGAAAGTTTTGTCTCAATTTGTTTCGGATATTAAATAAAGAGTATGATTCCCTGAATTGCAAACAAAAGTTTTTAATAATTTCTTTTTTAAAAAATACCATTCACCAGTGTCTTTATTTTAATAATATGTATCTAACAAATGTCTGCCTCATGTAAAGCTTTTTATTTGAGAATAAACCTCAGAAGTGTATATAGTTACAATAGGGTGGTCGTTATTATGGGCTTTTTGAGTTTTAATATTTTAAATTTTGAATGGGTCTAAATGGGGCCAAATGAATAAGGTAATTCTCGTGAAAACTGCCAAAAAACATGTATGTTGAAAAAAGAAATTAAAAAAATCTGATTTTATACTCCAGTAGGGTACCCGAGATACATGGGTACACGTGTACTCTGGTACACGAGACATTTCCTTCAAAGTTATCTGTTAGTATAAACCTAAAGGTATCTCTTAAGAAAGAAAATGATTAACCTCTTTTTCAGGTTGCACCAAAACATCCAGCCACCCATAATTTTGTTTCCACAAAACTCTTAAATAAATCTGAAACTTCTACTTTTCTCCTCAATTTACATTTGGCATGTTTTATTATCATCAGGATTAATTTTTTCACGCAATACAAAAATAAAACAGTGGGAAATTTTCAAAATTGATTTTGTTGTTGATAGTTGTTGCACTCGAAAGTCAGTTAAAGTCAGGGAAAGTCACGAAACGAATTTTTGGTCAGGGAAAGTCAGGTATAGTCAGGGAATTTGGGAAGTGGTCGGAGAAAATTGTTTCAACATTTAATTTTGGCTAACCTTGAACTCAGCCCACAGTTTTAAGAAACGCTCATTTTTTCTCAATGACTCTATGGCAGGCCAAGGCAAACATTTTTCGCCTTGCACAGAAGAGGGAAACATTTTTTTTCACATAGAGTTGTAAATTATGGTTAATAGAGCAAGCTTTAAATTCGGGCTTTCTCAACCGCACTGCATGTGCTTTCTTTCTACTGTTTTACAATTATTTTTGCATTTAATCAAAGAAACCGCGAAATAAAAGCTAAATGAAGCCCTTGGAGGTGTGACCCTAAGCCAATTCAAGGCAAAAGTAAAAAGTGCGATTTTTCAAAATTACAAAACTTCAAACACGAATTTTTTGTATTAAATTTTGGTTGAAGCTTTTATTTCTTCTTTACCTTGATATGTGAGAAATATTCAGCCTTGTAATGAGTCTCACGTGAATAACATTAAACGCGGAAAAATTGACATTTCACCTTTCGCTAATGTGAATTTCACCCTTTTCTTTAATTACTCATTTCGGTCGAAATGTTTCGTAATTTAGAGCTCAACTTGTCACTAATCATAGCCTTATTATGAGTTTCACGTGAACAACATTTAACGCGGAAAAATTGATATTTCACTTTTCGCCTCATGTATGTGAGTTTTCCCAGAAAAACGATTATTCCCTTTTTTTGATTGCCTACAATTTCGGTCGAAATGTTTCGTAATTTAGAGTCTAAATTGTCACTTATTGATGGCAAGCGAAAGAAAACAGAGGGTACTGGTATCTTTGCGCAAGAGTTTTTTTATTTTAAGTCAAGAGAAGTTCAGACGAAAAAAATTCCGGCGGAACAAAATCTTTCGGGTGAATATTTTCCATGTGAAACTCACAATAAGGCTAATAATAGCTCTTATAATTTCGGTGAACAAAAATTTTTCGGGTGAAATATTTTCCATATGAAACTAATACTATTAAGCTGACTAGCTTAGGTATTACATTTAATAGTCGAAACACAAGAGTCGGTGAAAAATTCCCGAAAATCAAAATAAATATACGCATTTTCAGCAACGTGTTTGATATTGTTTGGTATTGATTTATTTTTTGCAAAAAAAAACTATCTATTAGCTTTATAACTGCATCTAGATCATTAAGAGATGTTTAATAGAAAAATTATAAGACAATGATTTTAAATTAAGGAGCTGACACATGCGATAATTTCCTTCCTTGGAACCCTAAAAATGTTTGGACAAGAACTAAACCAGTGGAGTGAAAAAAAAAATGTGGCTAAAGAAAACTTGAAAATTGGTCAGGGAAAGTCAGGGAAATTTATTTTTTTAAATAGTGGTAACTACAATGTAGTACGTGATAAAAGTTAATCTAAAATATAATAAAACGGATTGGATTCAGTGGATTAAAATACAAACAAAATGATAACGTTTTCGAGTTTTTGTTCCCTAAATCACAGCCGTACGAACCGTTATATCAAATATTACCAATTATTTGCATTCCTCATTAAACGTTTTATCTATTCGACCATATATAGCGATCCGAACTAAGAAGCAGAGAGTATCAATTTTCAAGGCGCCAATCTTTCGTACGTTTCACCCTCCAAAACCCGTTTCTTTACATTGTTGTGTTTGTAATTTCACTTTGTGTCGATGAATAGATGTGAATTGCAACTAGACCTAGACCTGTGCTGAATGCTGTGCTGAATGGACTAGTTGATTCTATGTGTGCGGTTATCACTGTTTTTAACTAACACTTCGTAAATCTGATACATCAGCTGTTCGCTTCTAGCTTGTAGGCAAATCAAATTGACAACTGAGGATTGCCATCTTATTTGTTTATCTATGCTAAGAAGGCATTTCACTTGGGGGAGAATAGGAATTTAAAAAACAAACATTATCATAGCTACACCGCTTCCGGTTCTGTAACAATTTAGTGGTGTATTTTTTTATATCAACAACAATGCATAATATCTTGAAAAAATCTTAGCGAAAGTAACGGTTTTCGGTGCTAAAACAAGCAATATAAATGTTCGGAGATATACATATATTATAGTAAAAAACTTGAAAGAAATTCCCATAATGCATAAATTAATTCGTCCATTTAAAGACAAACTCTCGAAAGAATACATTGATTTAAGTCTTATTAACCAAATTACTCCAAGGATTCTTGTACATATGTGCTCTTGTTCCAACATCACCAATTCTCACCTACATCTCCACCACCCAGCCCATAACTCGCTTCGCTTTGTTACTACTTTATGTGACACGATAGACAGACAAAGATATACTTATATTAATTTTGTATCCATCATCTTCCATGCATAGACACTAAAATGTACCTATACATTTTCATCAAACATGTGCTTTTTGTGAATCGATTAATCATTACTTGGCGGCGGACAAACCATTTTTTTTATGTTAAGTTAGTTTGTATGAATGAAGAGTAGATACATGCCCCATTAACAAAAGAACCCCCAACGAACCACTATAGATACAGTTGGCACTCGATATTTTTAATTTCAAAAAATATTGTCATAAAATAAAAAAAGAGTATTCCGTCATCTGTAACGATTATTTATAATTTATAATAAATCAACCGGTAAATTTTTTTCCGCAAAATACGTCATAGCGAGAACTTCTTAAGGAATCCAGAAAACGATAGTAAATAAATAAATACATTTTACTTCAAGTTTACGAAGAGTTTTTGAGGAGGACAGATTTATGACATCAGTTTTAAAATAAACTTTGTTCCTTAAGTGTTTTCTCTAAAAATAAATTCAGAAGCACATAAACTCGCTGCTCTCGCTCTCTCTCCATTTCCATCCAACCAACCCACCAAAACAAAAATAAATGTAATAAATGTAAATCCTGTCAATAGGTAAACGACTATTTAATAACAGTCTAGAAGAATTTCAATTAACGTTCAAAGGACGATGACAAACAAAAAGTATGCACTCATAGTTTATATTAGTCTCCTTTAGTATTGTATCGTATAGTTCAGTAGAGGGAAAAATGAAAACCTTTTTACTTGTGAAATATTATGTAAATAAGTACTATAAGACATGAAAAAAAGAATTCGAGATTTTAATCAGACCTGCTGCTTCGTACGACGGACGTTGGCATTACTTGCTGTCAAAACCAATTGCATTGTTTATACAATTTGTTATCACTATGAAAAAATGGGTCCAGAAATTTTGTCAAAACTGTATATTGGATAAATATAGCCACTATCAAACTCCTAACTGACTGAACAGAATGGGAGACGAAGCTGCAAGAGATGTCAAAAATGCTGCAACGATTTTTGACATCTATTCCAGCTCCATCTCCCATTCTGTTCACGCAGTAAGACTATTTAAGTCCGTTGCAGAACGGTCAGGATCACGGACTCTCAAAAACATACTAATTTCCTATATCTAAACCTCGGCTCGACCTGCTGATTTTCTGCACATTCGGGTTATGGTTCTTAGGCGAATTCCTACAACTGTTATTAACGGTAAAGCTGCTTCCCATATATATTCGTTTTTATGTATTTTTTTAATTTATCAGCAGCCTTACCGGTTTCAAACCAAAAATTGTATTTAAAAGCTTCTTTAAAATTAAAATTTTTAAAAAATGTGTAAACGCTAAAAAACGCTTTTATTTAAAACCCCTCTAAATATTGTCAAACCATTAAAATATTTCAGTTTCACCAAAGTAAAAAGGGGATATTTTAGTTTAATGAGCACATCCCTAGATTTAAAAAAAAAAGGTCGTTTCCCTCGCACATGAGAAAAAATGAAAAAGCATTAGGGATGAGGGGACAATTATTGCGACAGCAAAATATCAGCTTGACAAAAGGGACTTTTATAATTTGATGAGACAAAAACAAGCGTTTAGTTTTCAAAGGCATTTAAAATCTTATTAAAATTGGAGAGCAGAAAACAAATTTGTTATAATAGCCAATTAAATTCTTGCATCACTACATCAACTGGCCCTAAATATACAAATTTTAAAAGTAAAAACAAGTTGACCAATTGGAGCAAGTACGTGCGACGAGTTCTGATTTGTATATCTTCTGTCCTTCACATACATGACAATACATTTCTGTCTGGATTTGCAGGAGAGGGGAATTCGTGTAAGGTACCTATGGAAAAAGGATTCACGAAGGGAGGTCCTTAGGCAGATTTTTTGTTGTTTTGACATTTTTTGAAGTTCGTAGTATCTCGTGGCATGATGGTTAATGCGTAGGACTGTCATGCCAAAGGTGGGTTCGATTCCCAGCCGCTGCCACCTTAAAAACATTAACGTTTTTTTTCCGAGGTACTGCCTCTTGCGAGGAACTGACAAGTCCTCCGTTCGGACTCGGCAAAAAATTGTAGGACCCCTCCATTCCTGCCTATAACACGCACACAGGAATGGTTGAGAGTTGTAAGTCACTAGGCCTTTATTCTCCACGAGCTGTTGTGCCACCAAATTCTTTTTTTTTTTGAAGTTCAGAAACCATTCATTATTTATAAATAATGGCTTCTTGAATTTTATGCGTACTCATTTGAAAATTAATAATGGCCAATTTCATAAACAAACACTAAAATTGCTTTATATAAACTCTTTCCAAATTTTATCAGATATTTAAAATTTTTCAGTTTCACCAATGTAGAAAAGGGATATTTTAGGGGCATTTTAATGAAACTGAGTATGCATCACATCCCTGGATATAAAAGAAGAGGTTGTTTCACTCGCACATGCGAGGTGTATGAGATTTAATAAGAAAAAAACGAGCTTTAAGTGTACAAGGCCATTTAAAATCTTTGTTTGTGTTAAAATCTCATGATAATTTATAAAATCTTTTGTAATTTAGGGCTTCATTAGAATATTGGGCAAGAAGATTCCAGTTGCTTCCATTTAAAATACTTAATAATAGCCGTGATTTATTATCATCGGGATCTGGATCTGGATTAACTTAAACATGCAATACAAAAACCAAAATAATGGGAAATTTTCAAAAATTGTTTTTGTAGTACATGTTAGATGTTAATCCAGATCCAGATCCCGATGATAATAAAACACGCCTAATAATAATTTCGTGGCGCAATAGCTCGTGGAGAACTATAGGGCCTAGTAACTTACAACTCTCAACTATTCCACTGTGCGTGTTGTTGGCAGGAATGAGGGGGCCTTACAATTTTTTGTCAAGTCCAAACAGCTATATGAGAAGCACTTATTCATGACAAGTATATACTCTTGGAGGATTTTTCAATGCCTCGAAAAAAGTATTTCTGTTTTAGGTGGCAGCGGCTGGGGACGCACTTACCATTATGCCACGAGGTACTAAGGTTTTTTAAAATACTTATCGAGTCTAATTCGCTAAGTATTCGAGCTTTGGATAAAAAGATTTACGTGAGGAGCCATTTGCTTTCTCAATTAGATCTAGTCTTATTTTGTTATCTAAATTTTCGAGAATGCAATTAATCCTTTCTCCCATACTCCCATCTTTCATCTCCCAAGAATACACCGAAATACCACTGAATATGGTATCCTCCCATTGTTTGGGCCAACTTATATTTTATTGTGTACTGAGTTTTTGAGTTTTTTTTTTATTATTGATCTGCCCGTTGGCCCATCAAACAAAATTTAAAAATAAATACTAAAATCTGAAAGACAACAGGGACTTTGAATAAGGACGAGCGACGAGCTATAAAGAGAGGCTCGGAGTGAGGATGAACTGATATGGAAGTCAAAGATAGTAAGTAAGTTATTGACTAAACGCAATATTCTTGAGATTAGTTCAGAAAAGCCGTAGTTAGTGCGGTGATAAGAAATGTGGAAGAGAGGAGTGGATTTGAGGTTACGTGATGGGCTAGTATTTATGGGAATTCTTTGAAGGAGCAGCATGATTTCTCCATCGTCATCCTACACATGGTTTAGTAGGGATGCCGAGATGCGACATGGCTCTGTATAGTTTTTCTCTATCTGCATATGCGACACTGAAATCGATAAAGAGGTGATGTACATCGATTTGAAACTTCTGGGTTTTTTCCAAAAACCTATCGGAGTTTGAACATTTGATCGACGGTTGATTTGCCGGGCTCAAAACCGGGGCCAATCAGATCGTTAACAGAAGGTTTTAAGCAATCACACAGTACAGATGACAATATTTTGCAGCAACAGCTTCATGAACAGAAAACAGCATGCTGGCCAGCAAATATTATTCAAACACATTGCCACCAGCACCATCATTTCAGCTGTTTGACATTTCACATAGAAACGAAAGTAAAAACAAAAGCAACGAGCACAAGTAATGTACCAGCAATAGCAATTTTAGGACCCTGGCCTATCGGCTCTTTTCACCTCGGTCGCTGGTTAATCAGATCGTTAACAGAAGGTTTTAAGCAATCACACAGTACAGATGACAATATTTTGCAGCAACAGCTTCATGAACAGAAAACAGCATGCTGGCCAGCAAATATTATTCAAACACATTGCCACCAGCACCATCATTTCAGCTGTTTGACATTTCACATAGAAACGAAAGTAAAAACAAAAGCAACGAGCACAAGTAATGTACCAGCAATAGCAATTTTAGGACCCTGGCCTATCGGCTCTTTTCACCTCGGTCGCTGGTTAATCAGATCGTTAACAGAAGGTTTTAAGCAATCACACAGTACAGATGACAATATTTTGCAGCAACAGCTTCATGAACAGAAAACAGCATGCTGGCCAGCAAATATTATTCAAACACATTGCCACCAGCACCATCATTTCAGCTGTTTGACATTTCACATAGAAACGAAAGTAAAAACAAAAGCAACGAGCACAAGTAATGTACCAGCAATAGCAATTTTAGGACCCTGGCCTATCGGCTCTTTTCACCTCGGTCGCTGGTGCTGGTGTTGGTGTTGTTGCTATGTCACACTTTATACCTCTGTAGTTGGCAAATTCCAAATGCAAACAGGTGTTTTTTTCGTACGAAACATGAATATTAAGCAAATTTGTACAGATGCCTCCTTTTGTTTAGCTGATTTTTTTGAGCATGTTTACGTACATAAACCATTTTATTTTTCTTTGAAATAGTCTATTGTAACATAGTCATATTTGTGGACCTATGAAGGTTCTGATTCCAGGAGATTATATATTTTTATCTTTTCAAAGACGATTACAGTTGCAAAATATTTATTGACATATTAAAACAGATAAGTTACATTTTTAATTCTTTAAAACAATTTAAAGCTAGAGTCGAGGGGTAAACATCGATGCCGCAGTGACAATGAATGAGTACCTAAGCACAAAGTTTTCTCAGTTTAATATGGAGGGCATCGAACGCCAACTCAACGTGCAGTACTTTCTTCAGCAAAATAGTGTCGCGGAGCACACAAATAGAATCATTGTGGAGATGGGAAGGTGCTTGCTGCTTAAATTAAAGTCTTGCAGGAATGCTATGGGTTGAAGCACTAAGAACCGCCGTATACTTACGAAATCACTCGTGTACAAGAGCCTTGGATGCTATGACGCCTTCAGTCGAACACCCTTAAATATTTGATTCTAGTGCTAGACAAAAGGCCTGGCAAATAAAAATTCAGCCCAAGGGAGAATCAGAAAGATGCAGGTTGTATTAACCAAAATTCAGGAAAATCTTCAAGGCTTGTGATGTCAAGTTTTTTTGAAAATATGGGTTAGTATTAGAATCTTTTGCTCAGCGATTTTAATGATCATAAAATTATTGATTTTCATGAAAGAGAAGTTTTTCCGCTAAAGCAAAATAGTAGTAAATCAAAAGTACGAATATTTTTCTCCAACAAGGTTTCGAAGCAGGTGGTGATTCAAGTGGTGATGGTCCTAGTTTGGTGGTAGTTCTAGACGTGTTACTAGCGTTACTAGTGGTGGTCCTAGTAGTGGTCCTAGCAGTGGTAGTTCCAGTGATGTAGCTCAATCTGGTGGTGCTCCTAGTGGTGGTGGTTTCTGTGATGCAATTTAGTCTGGTGAGTATTTAACTGATTAAGATGCAACTGTATGAATTTGCATACATGTCCCGCATGTAACAAATTTTTTCCGCACGTAACGGGCATTGGCAATTACCATATATATATATAAAAAAACATGTAGATGAATTCAACCATAGGACAAGTTTGCACTAGGTACCGACAAGATTGAATCCATCTAAAAATTGATTTCATTTCCATTTTAGCTGTCAATGAAATATAATTGTAAGTAATTTTACCGTGTAAATAATTTCGAAATTGATTTGAATTTTGTGAAAATTGCTGGCACCGTTCCCTGAAGCAGATTAAAAATTCTGTAACAACTCATTTTATGTGCCATTTTAAAGGTCACTTAATAGTCAAGTTATAACAGTAATTTGACAGGCATAGATTTTTTCAGGAATTTATAGTTTTTCAAAGGTTACAGTATGAATTGCAACAATAATTTATACTCTGTTCTTTGAAATAAAAACTTTGGAAAATGCATTACAAAAGTATATGGTGGTTGTTTTGATATTCGGATTGAAAACGGCCAACAGAAGGTTACCGGAATCGAAATCTTGGGGTATCTTTTTGTTTCCCGTTTCTAACCCGTACGCATTTAATCCTATATAATGTAAGAACAGCCGTGTATGTTTAAGAAGTTAATGAAATAAGGTGACCTTAGACACCTAGGACCAGTTTTTTAGTTCAGGGTTTATTCTGAGTAAAATCAGAGTCAGCTAATCCTGAAAAATAACCCCGAGTTAACTCAGAAACAGTTTTTCAGTCAAAAATCTAGGGCCATCGATGTGCGACGGTATGGGTATCGCCACAACGGAATTACACTGACAATAACTTTCACTATCGAAATCGAGATGGCGCCACAGCTGAAAAGGCCCTCAATATGGTCCCGGAGTTAACTTAAATTGAAAAACACGTTTCTGGAGTTAGCTCAAGTTTAACCCCGAGACGTGATCTTTAAAATCGCATAAATCGCCGACCTGCTTATAAAATTATATTTTTTTGGACTAATTATACTAACCAATAGAAGTCACATGATTTCTTATATGACCTGTCAAAAAATCACACAAATCACCTTAACACACTCATAGGTCTACTATGCCTACTTAGAAGCAAAAAGCATATGACTTTTTTGACATTACAACTGCAGGTAAATCCATTTGAAAAGTCAAACGGGATTTTCTGATGTTTTCATGGAAAATAGTGAATTCAGAGTATATATAATAAATATAATAAAACTACCAGAAAAAGTACGACAGTAAAACAAAGGTGTCAATATTAATTTGGAAATATTACCCACAAAGTTTTTTTATCACCCAAAAGCAAAGAAGAAATTGGAAATGTTGTAACTTTGTGACCAAATATTAAAATAGAAATATTGCTCAAATATTTTGCCTAGCAAATTGTTTTTGTAGAATTTTGGCCATATTTCCTCAATTTTGACCAATATTTCCAAGTTTTATTTTTAATAATATAATATTTTATTTTTTTAATGAACATGAAAAGGTTTTAAAGAAATATTTGTGAAGGAGTAGTGCTATAAGAACCGCGGTAATGGATAAATTCAAGTTCTTTAAATACAGGTTCCATAAATGCAAACGAAAATTTGCATGCAGCCAACCTCGCTCCTACTCCAAATTCTATAGTGAGCTCTGGAAAGGGTTTGCCATAAATATAAACAAATTCTTAACAATTACCTCAAAAGTGACTGTTTTTTTGAGATCTTATTTACACCTACCTTGCCATACACTTTTGGGCAATATTTCAAATTGCAGCGTTTTTTTTGGTCATTTTTCCTATTTTAGGTTTTATTGGACTATATTTTAATTCATTATTTTGGGCCTTGTTTCTTTATATAAAAGATAGTGAAATATGGAAATATCACCCAAAATTGGAACAAAAATTACAACAACAATTTGTTCAGTGTTTTTTGGGCATTATTTTCTAATCGATTTGGGCCCATCTTCCTTGGGCACTATTCCTTAACGTCGCTATTTTTCATGTCAAATACAGCAACAGCTACGTCCATATTGAGTTAGCTATGTCCAGATAATAAAGTGGATTTAACTTTTGTCCAAATAAAAACGGTATTGCCAGACTAACATTGTCGTTGCTTTATCGATAATTTAGACAGAAATGTCTAATGTTTGTTGGTAAGAAAGTTCAATACAAAATGGCAGACCAAGGAAAATTTTGAAATGTCCCAATGTTGTTCTTTTCGCCAAAATCCTTATGGACATGAAAAAAAACGTAGTAATCTTTGCATAAAAAGGACAGTAACTATTTTCATGGGTGGCGCATCGATTTGACTCTTGTGTCATTTGATTCGGCATTTAAAACTACCGTAAGAACATTTGTTATAGGCTTAGATTGTATCAATTTTATTTTTTTCTATTTTATACGCCACAAGAAAAAACGATGGCAATAATGCCTTTAAAATTGTTTGAAACTTGTTATACTTCACAACACCGATAACATTTATTGGGTGGCAGCGCCATTTCTCAGCAAGGTTTTCTTCTGCAATCGTAGTTTTTGGTGAAATTATTTTGGTGAATCTATTATTTTAGTAGACGCAGAAGCTGCGTCAGGTGAAAATCAAGCATTACGTTACTCACCAAGTTTTTTCTTTGAAGACTTTTCCATTTCACGTACTAGCTCTTTTTTCCGTTTCATATCAATCAGCAAATATTTACTGATGGCAAGCTAGCCTTGGAGTTTGTCGGAGGATGTGTGCTTTATAGTATCTCATTTTTCTAGCGAACTTCAATTTCTTTCTTCAGCCCTTGAAAAAGTTTCAATACTTTATTAAATCTTTGATGAACTTAGTCACTGTCTTTTCAAGATTTTCTTCTTTATCTGAGTTATTCCCAAAAATAGTCAATTAAAATGGAAGTGATCGAGATTACCTTTTTAAGGAAGGAATAATTTTATTAATGCAATAATTGGCTCTCCTCTGAATCCATTTGTGCCCAGTTCTATTTTTTATATTCGAAAATTCACATCTAATATGTGCATCGGTGCATATCCTTTTGAATCCTTCCTTGCTTTTGTAATGATCCCAGCGGACTGTGTTTAATAATTTTAATGGTAGGTACCTATTGAAACTTCTTTAATCCATAGGGCAATCAAAAAATAGTTTTCAGAAAAATACTATTTAGAATTCATCAAAAAATTCAGCAGAGGTCAATCAAACCTTTTTTTTTAATAAGTGGTGTTCACATAAATTCATCTTCAAATACAGAATTTCACAAATGTATACATTTTTGGGTGGAGATAGACCACTATTATAATAAACGACACATACATTCTGGTTTAGTATTACGTCATAATTATTATTTTGTCACAAAAAAAACACTAAAGACTAAACAATAAAACCTCATCACGTCTGGTTGTGACCCCTCGAGCAAAATAAAATCCTAAAACCATTGGTATATTTCAATTAAAAACAGTCGGCATTTATGACCAACAAACCAACTTATGTACCACTTCACACAATTCGACCAGAAACACCCACACCCCCAACCCCACCACAAGGGGTTAAGCACAGTAAATGTAGTGATGTACGTTCTACCCAGGGCTTATAGGTGGAATAGGGTTTTTGTAGAATTATAGGCGTATTTTTCTGATGATGATGTTCATGATGAATCTTTACTTAATTAAATTAAAATACAGGATATATCGAAATACAAATATGAATTGACTGACTGACCGCAAACTTTGTACATGTACATACATATCACATATGTACGTTATGTGTTCCCAGAGCAACAATTGCGTCAGAAGAAGTGAATAAAAACGAATTAAAAAATACTATGCTGATAGAGATCCGCCTATAGATACGTCTGAGTTGAATGAAAATAAACTCACAGGGAATTATGGATTAATAAACAAATCGGAAATATCTGTCAGCTGTCTATCTTCATAATAAAATGATTCATCATAAAAAGATTAAAATTTTGTTTGTCCTGATGGGAATAGTTTTTAAGGGCGTCAAAATATTTTCCAATAACCATTTGCGAGCGGCAACAGTACCTGCTTAAGTTCTAAATAGTTAAATTTTTGTAATTAAGACTCGTTTGCTGATTTGTATAAAATTCTTAAATATCCCAAGTAACAATTTTCCTCTCATAAGAGTTTCCTAGAGGCTTGTGAGACTTTATTCCGGGAGTTATTCTCACTCTAGAAGAGTACTCCTACATCCTTATAAAAACGTTAAAAGCCTTAAATGGCCCACTTATAGGAGTTAATTTCCTCTTATAGAAACATTTTTATTGTTTCTATGGGATGACAAATGCTCCATTAATCTTGTTAGGAGAATGCGTCACTTCTTGTGGGAGTTGATGAAAAGAGAAAGAGTATGCGCATAATTAAAAAAAAAAAAACAGATACTTATCTTTCACATTTGTATACTTCTCTCGCAAACTTGGTACGAAGTATTTATGTCTGTATGTGTCATCGTCATTGTCTCATGTTGAAAAATTAATGTGCGAATTTATATTTTCATTTCATGGTGACGTTAGTATAATTATGGTTTGTCACATATGTGGAGTTAAATCTTAGTGCGATTGAAACTTTTTGTACTAACTTACACATTTTACTTCGAAAAATAACGAAGCGCTTTCAAAATAATTGATATTTAAATTATTTTATTTTGAATTGGAAAAAGGGTTACCTTGATGTTTGCTTTTAATAAGAATAGTACTTTTTATGCTGACATTATTTATGGTATTTATTCATGGTGTATGAGGAAAAAGATTTAATAGCGGATAATATGTCGAATTGATAATCTTATTCTTGTATGCCTGTTTTTTGTAATCTAAGAATTAACAAGAGGTTAAGAGACGTTTTAATGAAAAAATAATAAGTCAGAACTTATATTTTTAGACATTTGTTATTAGAACAAATACTTCTTTTGCATTTAATGTTGAACGAAATAAACATCAATATCAATACACGTATATACATAAATATAACTTTAATAAATTCATCATAATGGAAAACCAAATAAATTATTTCAAAATTTAATTTCAAATCACGGTAACCCTCAAACTATACAAAAAACACTTCGTTCAAATTTAAATATGGCTGCTGTCGTATCGATATTTTTAACTCTTAAAAAGGCATTTTTATGAGAGTGTTGTCCATTAATATTGGTATGCAAATAAACACTTTTTTATGAGAAGTCTGATGCTTTAATGCGACTTTATTTTGACATCTATCAAACGAACCAAGAACAAATCGGTGATGCGTTCCCTTTTTTCTTAAGAATGTGAATTATTGTTGATGTTTAAAAAAAAGATGAAATCTCAAAGTTTGAAATATTAAATTGTATGCATTACCTTTTCTGAACAATAAATCTTCATTACAACGTCATAATTTTTGGAATAAATGGACAAAGAATATCAAAAAAATTAACATTCCGCAACAAAACTATAATATTTGATATTCGTAGTAAAATTTTAAACTGCGTAAATCTGTCTTATTTTCCACACAAATTCTGACAAAGTTCAGAAGTTTAAATCATTAAAACGTTTACAACGGGCTTACGCCGTAAAAAACCTTATATTACATCGAAATAAAATAAAAAGAAAGTCTATCACCGAAAGTTCACATTTGTAACAAAATAAAATACATTTTAAACAGTAATCGGCATCAGCATCCAATGTTTCCTTCAGGTAGACAGACCAATAGAAAACTGAACGCCAGAAAACAATGTACATACAAAACGTTAAAAAAAAGAACGACTGTTGTATGAATCAAATAAAGCTGCTGTCAGTGCAACATCTCATATGAATCCTATAGTTAGAGTTTTGTAGTTGTTACTTTATTAGCTCTTGTAAAGAGATTTTAAAGACTTAAAAATGACGTTTAGAGTTAAAATTTGAAAACAAAATTATTATAAGACTTTCAATTTACATACAGGAGTAATAATTGTTCTAGGTATAAGATTAAAGTGATTTGATCCAAGAAAAATGCTTACATCATTTAATGAAAACACTATGAGACAAGTTTATGTTTCATTATGACAGATCATGTCTTAAGTTTAGCAATAAGATATAAAAAAGTACTATGAGCGTTTTTTTGAGAAAATGGGAGCTTAGCTCTCGAGAGTATGTTAGTTGGGATTGAAATTCAACTTCAACTCTTATTGGGTTTATCCTATCTTCGTTTCCACCGACCGCTCCTTTGGGATTTAATTTGATCTAAGGCGACTCAATATAAGTCTCAAAGTAACCATTTTGCTCTAATAGATGTTGTATGCATGAGAAAAAAAGTTTCAAAAAAATCAAACCATCGCAAGTAACTTTTTTTCAAAATGGCGGCCGGCTTCCCTGAAAATTGGAAAAATCTTTAACTTTGGTAAATTTTGTCGTAGAACAATGTTTCATGAATCTAATCTAGGTTTTTGAGGGTCGAAAAATTCATTTAACAAAAACTAAATTCTGTCTATGGGGCCAAAAAGTGGCATATTTTTAAGCATATTATCCTTTTTTTATGTGGTTTTTGTCTAAACAAAAAATTTTTCCAGACGGTGAAATGCACGTGCATAGACTAAAACAAAGGCAGACTACCAAATATTGTGAGGAAAGTATAGTTTTTTTTAATATAAAGTATAAACTGTAACAAATTACGTAACATCAACAGTAAAATCTGTTAAATTGCCAACCACTTGATTTTCTCGGTTGCTTGGTATTGAAAAATTGAAAAATACTATTAATTCATTTTAATTTTTATTTTAGTAGATCAAATACTGCGTTTGTTTGGCCAATATATATACAAAAAAAGTATATGCAACTCATCGGGCATGACTGTACAAAGTACATACGACTCAACTTTTTCATCAAATGGTAAGGTAAGATATTTCAAAGAAATTTAAAACTCAATAATAAAATAATATTTTAATTTTGTATCAAAGTAAAGAAAATCAGAATTCAACCGTAAAGTTAATTTGATTCAATGAAAGACAAAAATAAGATTTGATAAATGACTTGGCTTAATGAAACTATTCCCGCTCAGTGCCTCGCGTGGCCTCCTTTCGGTTTGTCGAAACCCTAAGAGAAAAAGTACCTATTTATTATCTTCCAAATTTATGATTTTTATTGGCGGAGTTTAAGATTTTTAAAATTTAGTTCCAATTCAAGTGCAAATTTATTTGTAGTTTAAATTTTTAGGTTATTTTACATTGATTAATTATAAGTTGAGAGTTACAGAACCTTATTCTTTACATCTATAATACAATTATTTTATAACAAAATTTTAGCATTACTATAACCAAAATATATTTAAGGGAAAATACTACAAGAAAAAAAATTCTTAATTTTTTTTTTGATTTATTTTCTAAAGTTTTATAAAAAATTGTAGAAAAATGTCATACGTGCCACAACACGGGGCACTTCCGAAAACGGCCGGGCACCTTTTTTTCATTTAATAATATGGTTTTCAACTTTGTTGATTACATCCCTAAGTGCATTTTTCATCGCAACTTCGTATAAAGCTGTGTGAATTGTTTTTTTTTTATAAAGGCGAACCATTATCTTCAATCAAGAGGAAAAAGTGCCCCAGGCGGCACTGTCGGAGGTTCCCCGTATTGTAGTTTTTAATTACTCACTTCTTACTAATTTTTTGTTGAAAGATATTTTATTTTTGCCTTAATAATAGTTATACACTAAGTATTGCATATTTAAACATACTAAAAATACTAAAAATAAGTTTAGAAATAAAAACACAATAGTCTAAGAAACTTGCCTAGAAAATTATAGTCAATGGCACTCGAAACTATTTTTCTTTTTTTTGTTGAAACGGATTAGAAACTGACAGCAAATATATTTGGGATGGGGTTTTTTTTTTGTTACAGAAATTTCAAAGGTCTTTTCGCAAAAACAGCCAGAGGTGTCGGAGGTGCCCCGCTGTTGGAGAATGCCGACTCTACCCTAATAAGTTTTACACAGTCCTTGGTTAAATGGAGTCTATCCAAAAATATTGGCCAACCAGCCAACCGATTTCAATAATTAACAACAAGTGTTTGTATAGAGCCTGGGCGCGTTCCCTAATGAATTTGGTATTAAATGAAAGTTAAAAGATGAGCACGTTATGTGAGTCAAATATTTGTTCCTCCGTTTTTGCCCGTAGAGCTCCCGGTTTTGGGTAGTGGCCTAGTGAAACCCAGCACATCAGTGGCCACAATCCTGATGGATTTTGGCAGTGTTTCCACTATTCCTCTGCAGATGATGCTGGTGGCGGGCTTGCTGAGAGATTAAAAAGGACGTGGTCTGCAATCTCTTGCTGGTGCCATGGATTTCTGCATTCGTACTTAAGCTACCACCAAGTAGTGATCCGAGTCTATGTTGGCAGGACATCCAGGATACTTGAAGCCTGTCTGGCGTCTATCGCATCATGAATGATTCATTGATCGATTGATGTAGGAATCGACTACTTTCTATGATGACATGTCGCCCCACCACAAAATCGAACATCGAATGTGTTGTCGTTGAAGTTCCCATATTTTCGAGGAGATCGAATAATCATTCTTCCTTGGCTGAGTCATCTTTATCTTCCATTTAGGAATGGGCACAGATCAACGTAATGTTTAAGAATTTCGCTTTGATGCGGATTGTGACGAGGCACTCGCTTATATATCTGAAGCCTAAGGCTTTCCCCTAAGTCTTCCCCCTACCACAAAACCACAACCAAAATCCACTGACCCTGCTCCTTGTAGCACTCGCCGAAGTAAATGTCACATGATTTCATCCTTCGTATGCCCTCTCTATCCCACACTTCCTGGATGGCTGTAATGTCAGTCAGTCAGTCATTAGTTGTTCGGCTGCACATGGCCTGTTTAAGGTCCAGACATTCCACGTGCAGATCTGAAATTCACTGTCTTTGTTTCTTTTGCTGGGGTCGTCAACATTAAAAGCATACATATCTGAGGCTTATGGTTGTTTTGGAACCGGTTAGTTTTTCTGTGGTAGGGAAGTTACCCTGACGCATAACCCCTGGCCTGGAAGACCAGAACCTTAGTATAACTCCAAGTATATGTAGCCGGATAAAGCGCTTTTTATAGACCTAAGCTACGAATTTGTAGTAGATAAATGAAATGAATATTTTAATACTGCGCCAAAACAAAATTGTTTTCATAACATTTTTTAAAAAAACCTTCTTATTTTATTCAAAATTCGTCCATTATAAGTAATAATTTTTCTTTCAGTTTTCAATGTTTTTTTAATTCTAAGTCAAGTACTGAAAACCGCATGGTTGTATGTATTTATGTTTTAAAAAGTGTAATTTGCCATTTATAAAACAACTTTTTCACATCCAAAACAATTTTTTTTTTATTAGGTTAGGTTTGGTTAATGGGCTGACTGTTGATCTTGTTACCGTCACACTAAGATCAATGTAGATCCATTGTGATACCCTAGGGATTGTGACTCCCATTTTTTTTTATATTAGTCTTCAGCCATCAACTGAAAAATACTCGAATGCCGAAGCTTCTCCCCACAACTATTCCCCCCATATTCCCAGATTTTCCAAATATTAACATGATTTTATTTTTAGAAAAAACATTAATAAATCTATTTTTAATAAAAAAAAAGTAACTTTGTATGAACAATACCGTTATAAAGTCAAAATTTGTTGCCCAGTGTAGTCGCAAGAAAAAAGTTAAGTTTAAGGACTCTTTTAGTACAGAAAGTAGATTAAATCTAGGTGTTCCACAAGGTTTCGTTTTTGGCTCCATACTATTTTCAGTTTTTGTGAATTCGCTTTTTGTGCAAATTTTCAAAGGCAAACAATTTTGCTGACAACAATGTTTAATCATACTCGTCTAAACTGACCAAACAAAAGCATGCAATTCGTATTTTGTATTTTTTAATAGCTTTGAGTTGTTTAAAAACTTTGAGATTCTGCCACATTTAAAAGCAATTATACCTTCACGAAGTCTTAAAATCATTTTTTCTGTGTAATAATAGTCTTTAACTGTATGATTCTTATAATTTATCATCTTGCTTGTTGAATAGTTTACATGAAAGCCTATAAGAGAGTTCAATCGGTTTTCTTAAAAAATATTATATCGTTGACACGTTTATAAATATTATTACATATTTGATGTACTCTATTTGATTATCTTTTTAAATGCACAAATATTGTGCATACGCATTATTTTCATTACTAGTTCGTCCAGCACTCAACTCAACTCGAGTGCTAATAACATTATTGTCTAATTGACAAACATCAAGAAAATATATTGTAAATAACAAATAAATCTAGAAAACTTAGTTTTTCGATACAACATTGAAATAACCATGTTATAAATTGATTAAAAATTGAGGTTTCAATACAAACTATCGATAGGTTAGGTTAGGTTAGGTTAAGGTGGCTGTCAGGAAAACTGCTGATGTTTGCAAAAAACCGGCTGTGGTGTAGTCGGAGTGTTTAGGGATTGATTCGAATTTGTTCAGAATGATAGTGTGGCCAATAGAGTTAATGGACCATTGAAAAATGGCTCTGAGGCGAATAGCTGTGCTCGCCGCCACTTGTTTAGTGTATATATCGAGGGGTGTGATGTTAAGCAGTATGTCTAAAGCAGCGGAAGGTGTCGAATGGAGAGCTCCGCTGATACACATGCAAGCCGATCTCTGTACTTTGCTTAGCTTATCACGATAAGTTATTTTATCTAAAGCAGTTCACCATACTGCCACCCCATAAGTGAGTATCGGTCTGATGACCGCTGTGTATACAGGAGAAAAGTGCCACTGTGGCCTTTCAAATTCTTTCTTGTATATTTGGTTTCCAGCTCAACTTTTTGTCTTAAATCAGACTCAGATATTTAGCTTGATCTGAGAAGTTAAGTGGAATACCATTTATTGATGGAGGGTCTATATTCGGAATTTTATACTTCCTTGTAAAGAGGACAAGTTCAGTTTGGTAGGGATTTACACCTAGTCCACATTTGTCTGTCTATTTAAGTAGTTTGTTGAGAGCGGTTTGCATTAATTCTGTTATGATTTGAAGATGCTTTCCCGATATTGCAATGGCAACGTCATCAGCAAATGCAATAATTTTGAACTATCGATAACAAGTAGTTCACGCCGGTTACACAGTTATGTGCATCAGCCCTTGATTGGGTATCTACTTATCACAAAATTTAAGAATTTAATACTGATTTCAGGTGCAGGCGCACGACCCCCTATCTACTCCAACATTAAAGTTAAAAATCGCAAGAAAAGAGCCATCGTTTAAAAGCAGTCCTTAGCGTGGAGAAAAATGAAGCTACTTATTACTGTTTTCTGCTGCACTGAACGCTACCATCGGACATTCCAGTAATCTTTCCAGTCAGTGCTGGAAAATTGGTTGGTTGGTGGGTGACAAAAATCGAAACGTCACATTTACGGCAGATAAGAACCAAAAAAAAAAACTCGGTCTCGCACTTGCTTGCACTTAATACGCAATTATCTTTTATTGTTTTTTAGTTTTTGTGGTGCAATTATTTAATAAATTTGAACACTATGCACTTCTGTGCAAAAAAAACTTTCCAATGATATATAATTTAATTGCTTTCGGCTTTTCAGACCGCGTAAATTGTACCACAAAATTCTTGTTTGCCGTTTTATTATATTGCAACGACTGTCACATTTGTACTATAACAACTCTAGAATGAACTATATATAACCACTCTCGAACATCGAACAAGAGAAACACCGAATTTCGAATTAGCCAGGACACAAACCAATCTTCGGAGAGTTTTGGTGAGCTTTCGAACTTCCAATACTAAACGTCAAAATGAAAGCTTTGGAAAAGGAAATGTATGGGAAATTTCCCCTATGGAAAGCTCTAGAAGCAAATACTAGAACCTTCCAGCTTTTTCGGGAACCTAGTGAAAAGTATAAAACCACATGTCTGAACGGCAGATGACTCAGTTTATTTTTAATCGTAAAGTGTTGAATTAATTTCAGTGGTGAACAATAAATTGTTTTGTGGTTGTAAAAGTAAAGTGTTTTATTTTGTTAAGTAAATAAGTGAAGAATTTAAATAAAGTGAATAAGTTTTATTAACGAACCTGAGAAAATATTACAATATGATTAACTTTTAAGAACTTTTAAACTTATATTGATCCCCATCAATATTATAACTAATGAATTTTTACAGTTAAGGTGCATTCGACTCTTGCCTTTTGGTAATTGCATGCCCGTAATTATTTCATATTCCTTATCATTTGTAAGCCTTAACTTTTTTATTTTGTTAAGTTAAAGCTCCTAATAGACTTCAAAAAAGTGTTAACTTAAGGTTTTGGTTGTATAAAATAAAGTTAATAAAAAAAAACAAATTCTGTTATTATTATACAAGTTATGTCGATGAAAATGGACGCACCTCATAATTTTCTATTATACGGTTATGATGAATGCCGAAGTAGTTGCCTAATGAGTGGTTGTGCCTTGTATTTGCTCCAAGAAAATTCATCATTTAAATTATAATAAAGTGTTGAAAACAAAGACAAAGTGCTATATAAAAGCTTAAATCCGAGTTCTATTGTTATTGTAACTCATCCATAACAAAAATACGAAAACATCAAATACAACAACCAAAACTCAACTTCACCACAAACATTCACAATCGTTCTTCTATTGTCTAGTAAGTACAACAACCTAAGCAGCTACACCTCATGAATGATAATTCAAATTTAAATTTGAAAAGATCGTTACGAGACACATCGCCAGAGTTTGAATTATTGCCTGTTAAGAAAAACTGCTCTAACTTAGCTATGGCAAATGAACCACTAATGAACACTATTATATCGAAATTGGACGCGCTTTTAGATATAAAATTGAAAGATATCGCTACAAAGAATGACATATGTGGGCATATGAAGAGGAAAACAAAAAAATTCGCCAGTAAATCAGTAAAGATCTAACATTGTACGAACGATCAAAAAGTTTTCACCGTCGTCAGCTAAAGAGATGCCTGTTGAAAGTTAATAATCGACTCAAACCAGAGATAAAGCGTTTGGCCCTTTCAGTTGATGGATGTTGGTATAAATGCAACAAAGATGGTGTCATTACAACTTTTTGTGAAGCAGACAAGGAATACATTGTAAATCTTTTGAGTAAAACCAACTCTGATTATTCTGTCACTGTGGCAGTATAAAATAATTATCAAGATGAAAATAATTAACAACCCATTGCCTTTCAGGTCTTGTTTTACAATACAGCTGGTCTTATTAATAAATCTATATTATGTAATTTTTTTAAAATATATTTGTAATTTCCAAATCTTCTTTTTATTGAAACGTTTGTACTGTCTGAAAACTTTAAGAACTTTGAAAAATTCTTTGTTGGATTTAAACTAAAGTGGATATCAGCAACAAAATCACAGAACTTCGGGAGAGCGAGTGGAGGTTGTCTTTTTGAATATAAGAAAAACATAGAATCGATATATCAATTAAAGTATGTAACCATTAATGTTATGATAATACTTCAAGGCAGTTTTTCGGGAGATCACTTGAGTTTGGTACCATTCTATTTAAATTGTAGCCACTGGAACAGAGACTTTGCTACTCTCAAAAACTTTTTTTCGGAAATTATTTCAACAAATTTCATTCTTGGTGGGGACCTCAACGTGAGAACCGGTGTTAAAGGAACAGTTGACTTCAACTCGGTAACTCCATCATTCATTGAAGAAGAAAGAAGCTCTAAAGATTCAACCTGTGACAACAACTGCAACACATTTTTGGAATTTCTTGAGGACATTGGTGCATACATCCTAAATGGCAGAGGATATAAAGACAAAATTGGTGAATACACGTTTGTAAGTAGTAGAGGCTCCTCCGTAATTGATTATTGTTGTCCTTCTTACGCCTCATCGTATATGATAGAGGATTTTTTCGTCGGTTGTGAAACTTTCTCCGATCACATGCCATTAATCTGCTCGATAAAATCTGTCCCGAGTACAAGAAAGAATACTAAGAATCTCCTTCCTCGGTTAAAATGGTGCGAAAATAAATGTCTTTCCTACAATACAAAGCTTGAATCACTTGTACCCGAAAAAATAATAGCAACTGATTCTATTGTATTTATGAAGCTAATGGCGTCGCTATATGTCCAAAAATTAAGTTTGAGCCTAAAAAGCCTTGGTTTGATCTGGCTTGTTTTTTGGCCCGAATAACTGCTTTTAAGCACCTCAAAGCATTCAGAAAATTAAACCTTGATGTCTGCAGAAAAAACTACAATACCGCTAATAAGAAATATAGGAATTTATGTAAATCAAAGAAGCAAGCCTACTTCCAGGATATAGCAAAAAGTTTACAATTTGTGACTTCAGCTAAAGAGTGGTGGAAGATTGCCAAGCAGATACGTGGGAGCACTTGCACTACATCAACAAATATTACGGTCAGCGAATTTAAAATACACTTTCAGAACTTACTTTTAATTGGATCTACAGTCTCATTCACGCCAGCCGAAATTCAAGTACCTGAGTTGGACTGCCTGATGAAATATATTCGGCAATATCGACGTCAAAAGATTCTAAAACTCCGGGCTTAGATGGTATACCGTATGAATTTTACAAAAATGCTAGTCCATTACTGATTACCGAAATACATAAGCTGTTTATTGATATTTTTGAAAATGCAGCTATACCCAAGTCGTTCCAAAGGGCAAATATGGTATCTAACTATAGAGGACTGTCTTTTCTAGATACGCTTTATAGGTTATTTACCACAGTTCTCTTAAATAGACTGACAACATGGTTGGAATAAAATAATATCAACATGGTAAAAACTATTGAGGGACACAAATATTCAGCATTTCACAAAATTTAAAATGTATGATGCTGCTTCTAGAGCTATTATGTTGTACTGCACTCAAGTATGGAGATATCGTGAACACTTGCTGGTAGAAAAGTTACAACGGTTTTTTATTAAAAGATGTTTTCTTTTACCGGACAATACTCTAAACTATGCATATCGAAACCGGGCTACCTAAAGCTTTTCTGACAACATTGACCCTCACTTTTCTTATAAGCGAAGGACCCTGAATCTTCCCAATGGCAGACTACCAAGAATTGTATCCGAAGCTATTATTGCCAGGAAAATCTTCTGGGCTAAGGAATGGTTGGAACTTTTCCATGAATCGTCGATGGACTTTTCTTTCGACATAAACTTATTTGAATGGAATAGATTACATGATATTCTACTTTTGAAGCTCAAGGAAAAACAGTGGACTGGATTTACCACCAACGCCAAACAATCCCACTTACATGATGAGTACTGCAATCTACTATACTCCGAAGTGCTAAACTATTTTGATCTCCCTTATATTTAAAGCTCGTTGCGGACTCCTCAATCTCAATGGACGATCGTTTCAGAAAAATACTAATGGAATATGTACACTTTGTAACCTAGATGCTTCGAAAAATACTTCTCACTTCGTCAGAATCTGTCCAATCTTCAAAGGGTATAGGAAAAAGTTTCTTGGTAATGATGTGCTCTCCCGCTTGCAACTTCTTAGCATTCTCAATGGCAACTGCTACGAAAACTTGTTTAATTTTTAAAGGCTGCACTTAACTATCGTTTTCTCATCTTGAATGGATTTTCATTATTAAATTAATTAAATCAACTCACTAAGCTATTTGTTTAAAATTAACTTTTCAACCTGACAGGCAACTTGAAGTTATTGTCTTAATTACCATATACCATATACCATGTTTTTGTGAAATCCTTTTTTGAAATAAAATTATATATCTTTCTATCTATCTATCTATCCATCTGATGAAACTTTTTATGCCAAGGGATAACCTTGTCATTTTCTCGCAAAATACAGCACTCTTGAAAAAAAAAGTTTGATTACTTGACATAACATAGACCTCGAGTGTGATAGTCCAACGCACTAACTATTACGCCAAAGAAGGAACAATATACAGATATTGAGCTTGTCGGGATCCGAAAAGTAAATTCAAAGAACCACATAAGTATCCTTACGAAAAAATGTGGGTAGGGAAAGGGATATCATATTTCCTTGTCCAAAATAAAATGATCTTCTTTTGGGCAAAAGTATAATTCGCCACTCGTTTGTTTTCTTCTCTTTTAAACTCCTGAACCTCACTGGCTTGATAAGCCCTGCAAATGAAAACAATTATGAATTAATTTTGCCCTAAGAAAAATTATCATTCACTAAGTTTGATGATGAAATTGCGGGTACAAAAATGGCAAAATTTTTTTAAGATAATTATTTAATAAAAAAGTAAAACACACAAGCACAACTGCAAATTAAATGAACTCCTACATATCGCATGATTACATAAATACACCTGACACCTCGAATTTCTTATTCATATAATTATTTTATGTTTAAAGATTTAAATTTATGAAACTAATGTCTGTTGTTAGGATTTTTTTATTTACTCAAATCTCCCATTTGTATCTAATTAGTCCCTGCATTTACAGCTTTCAATCCTAAATTGTATTCTTCAAACTGCAAAAAAAAACCGTTTTGAATTTTAAACGTTTCCACCAATTAGGAGAAGGAACAAAAATGAGAATGGGAAACATAACAATAATGCTAACTTATGAACTCGTTCTTGGGGGGAAAAGGCAAAGTGCCAAATACATCCTGATTCCTGAATGGAAATAAAAGAAATTGAAATATATCTACTAACAATAAAATATACATACTTAACTCTTGATGATCCTTTTGGGTCAGTATTGCAGCTGCAGAGTGGCAAAGTGGTTGAGTTGCCTTTTACGAGCATGTGCAAGCTTTCTAAGGGAAAATCTTGAACTATTGGGCTTGACAAGAGGATGAGAAAAGAGGCTTGGTTAAGTTTGGTAGTTTTTTTTTCTCATGTTCTGTTTTCAACACCTATAGGTATTGTTGTTTTTGTCAATAAGGAAATATTGCTCAATGGATTCTATAACGAAACAATTGGCGGCATTTTGCTTGATTTTTCTTTTTTTGTTTCCTCTTGCCCTCCCTTAAATGTTTTGAAAATTCTTGCAGAAGAACTAGACGTGATAACAACTTAGAACGATTTTATTCATTGGGTACATTAGGGTGTCCGTTTTTTGTCCCAGGTTATTTAACTATGGCTTTGAGCCAAATACTATTCCCATATAAATCTGTATTGGATTTTCGATCTGTTCAGATTTTTTTTTTATTTATAATCATACCTTTAAAATATCACTTTCAAAAATTTATTTAAAAAATAACAAAATTGGATTCTTTAGCCCCAGATGCTACTCTCTTGATAAAAATCATACAATTAACAGTATTTATAATTTTATATACTCATAGAATTTTTGTTTAAAATTTTTTTAAATGTGGTCTTTTAAAGGGTTGATAAAGAAAAAATCAACAACAAGGTTTATAATAAGTGCAGTAGTTCAAGAGAAAAAAAATAAGAAAACATGAGAGGAATGAAACCCCTAGACAAATTTGTAATAGTAAAGTATGGGCTAAGAGCCACGGTTAAATGATTTCGGAAAAATGTTTGTTCGGTAAAATATATTTTGTATGACATAAACTTTTAATTTTGGGTAGCTAGGGGAAAATCTTTTCTCAATTTCTGATAAATTGGCTAAAAATGGAAAAAATGATGTGCTGTAGTTTTTAAAATTTTAATCAGATACTGGATGAAAAAACCTGTTGTAATTTTAAAGAAATTAAAAACAAAAATTCTGTTCATTGCTTCTTTGTTTTATTATGTTTATCCTCCTCTTCTTCTCACATTTTTGCAAGACTCTCAATTACAGTCCACTCCTCCTACCGATCTTTATTTTTATGACTGCCATAAAGCAAACTTTCGTCTAATAAACGAATACCTCAAAAACTCTCCTTTAGTTTTGATTACTTCTTAACTGTAAATGATGTCACAACTTTATTGTACAGTGAAATATTTAATTTTATTTTTCTTTACGTTCCCTTTTCTCGACACAAAACCTTTTTGTCTCCACCTTGGTATAATCGTAGTTCGTAAACTTCTTTCTCTACGAAATAAAAGAATTAAGTTGTAGGAAATTTTCCTCCGCTCTCGTTCTCCTACTGACTATTCTAACTATATTTTGGTTCTTATCTACATTTTAACGAGCTATACAACTCCCTTTACCAACGCTATATAGTGACCACGCAAACCAACCTAATCAATGATGCTAAGTCATTTTTTTTCAACTTGTCAACTATAAACGAAAATCCGATTGCTACCCAAACACTCTTAATTTCAATAATGAAACCTCAAATGATCCTAACACTATCGCCAAATCTTTTTGCTAAATTTTTCAAACAATCTTTTGCCGATGATTCCTTTGCACCTGATTCTGCATATTTCAATTAGTCGTATCTAAAAAAATTTTCTCTTGGACCGCTTCTCCCTTGCACTGCCGATCCGTATTTCACTGATAATAAATCAAATCAACTAAACGATTAATTTTTTTCTGGTCCCAATGGTTTTCCAGCCATATTTCTAAAACACAATGCTTTTACACCCTTTTTCTTCCTCTCTCGAAAATGTTAAGCCTTTCCCTAAATCTTGGTGAATTTCCCCAGATATGGAAATCATCTTTCATAATTCCAATGCACAAAAAGGGTTCGAAGGGTGATGTTAACAACTATCGTCCAATTGCCAAGCTCTCTCACATACCCAAACTCTTTGAAAGTATTTTGTATGAAACGTTAAGTTTCCACTGCATATCCCTCATCTCCCCCAGACAACATGGCTTTCTCAAATGCAGATCTACAACCACTAACCTTGTTAAATTTGTGTCTTTCACGCTATCAGCTATGGAGAATGGTTATCGATGTTATCTCAACCGATTTCAGTAAGGCCTCTGATAAAATTTCCCATAAACTAATACTTTTCAAAGTGTCCACTATCGGCTTCGAACCTTCTTTGTTAAAATGGATCTCCTCTTACCTAGATAATCGTTATTACAGCGTTTGTTTTAGAACCGCCTGCTCTACCTCTTTCTTAGCTACTTCCATTGTAGCAAGGCAGGCACCTAGGCCCACTTTTGTTCATTCTTCCTATTAAAGACATTGAAAAGGTCATCAAACATTCTTCTATTTCACTGTACGCTGATGATGCCAAATTTTTCAAGACCATTTCATCAACACATGATACTTCCCTTATTCAACAGATTCTCAGTTTGGCGTCTTAAAAGTTGGTTGGAGCTTAGCGTTGCCAAATGTCAATCAATTACTTTTACGCCGTTGATAATATTCGTGATCTTTGCATAATATTTAACCCGGAATTTAATTTTTTCTCCCATATAGATAACATCATTCTCAAGGTGAATTCAGTGCTTGGCTTCGTCAAAAGATATATATCCTTTGTTCGTCCACCCCTTCAATACGCTTCTCAAGTTTGGTGCCGTTATCAACTTATTCACATTTCCAAAATTGAGAGCGTCCAGCATCACTGCCTTCGCGTTGCTCTTCGATTCCTTGCCTGCAACAATCCTATCCTATCCTCCCTATCTAGACCGCCTTAAACTAATAAACTTGAATTCCTTGGAAGAACGAAGAGAAATATCAGACATTCTCTTCACTCATCGATTAATTTCTGGTTCCAGTCAACGGAACTCTACAACTCTATCTCTTTTAACATTAACTCTCGTTCACGAAATCCTCTTCTTTTTTATCTTCCCACTCACATAACCTCCTATGGATCAAACGAACCTACGTCTCGAATGCTGCGAAGTGTTAATTTGAACATGAACCCTTTGACTTTTACCTCAGTCCTCCTTACCTAAAACTCCGTCTTCTGAATCGCCCTCCTCCACGCTTACCTTAGCTGAAGTTCTTAGTTTCTAAGTTAGATTAAGAATTACCTTGTATTAAGTCGAATAAATAGATGTTTTGTCCCCACCAAAATTTATGACACAAACAAATTACCATTCATAAATAATTAAACCCTTTTTTGTTTTTTTTGAGATAAAGGATGTACCTTTCGTTTTTTTGTAATTTCTCAAAAAACGAATAAAGGTTTTCGGAACTTGATTAGAAGAACTAAATACTATACAATTGACACAAAGTTTTGAAAAAAAAATCAACTGGAATACTGATAAGAAGTAAAAACGAAAATAATAGAGAATCATTTTTGTTTTTGTTTTTGTGGGCCACTGAATATTATTCAATAGTCCACAAAAACAAAAACAAAAGGGAATGGAATTTTAGCTCTCAAAAAAACAATTGAACATCATAGTATGTCCTTTTTTGATTTCTTACATTTTTTTTCCATTTTAAGTCGCCACCACCTCAGGATGGGGAGATTGAATTTTCAGCCATAACATTTTTTTCTTAGAAAAATCCCCTCGAATATGGAACACGAACAAGTGACACCCTGTAATGAGAGCCCTACAAATTTTATTTAATGAGAGTAAGTGATAATATTCTATCGAGTACACGACATGTAAAATGCCACATGTGCATGCGCAGTGTTGTCATTTTTAGGTCACATATGCTTTGGCATTTTTTTGACAGCCGCGTGATGCCAGTGTCGCCGTGTACTCTTAGCTTAAGGCTATAAATAGAGCTCTCGATTTCAGGCGGGTGATTAATTACACGGGTTACCGTGACACGGGAACACGTGTTTTAAGGAATTGATACTCGTATACCCGTGTACTTTTTAAATACACGTGTATTTAAAAAACCTTTGAATATAATAAGAATTGATTTTTAGTTCTGGTATGAAGACGACACCGACGACGATGGTTTAGAAACATCCTAAAAAAAATTTTAAAGATTTATTATCAGGTTTCAGAAATAGCAAATAAATATAAATATGGCTGGTGTGTTATTGACTAGTAGAGGTTCCTTTCATAAAACAATTTGTTAGTAACTATTCAAACAATAACTGTACCTATTTTCAACGTGCTTTGCATTAGAAAAAATTGTAAAAACGATTTGTATAATAATGGCACGTGTATTTCTTAATATACGGGAAATTATAAATACACAGTCACACGGGACATGGGTTCTTGCTGGCCACGACACCAGAAAACTCTCGGTATCGTTTGGTATCGGTATCGGCAACCAAAAAGATACTAAGACGATACCAGCCCCAAAACACCCGAAACAATACTGAGACGATACCGAGACCAAACCGTACTTTTGGGACCGATATTTACCGGTATTAACAGAAAAAATGTTTGAATATTATAATTAATTGATTACAAATAAAAAATTATTGTAATTGGTTTCTGTTTGAATGACATTTTCACAGTTTTTTCTCTTTACTAACTAAGGAGAAGGTTTTATCAATTATTTAAACTAGTACGTCCAGCCTTCGAAACTCGAGAGCTAATAACATTATTTGTCAATAAAAGCTGTTTTTGACGTAGACAAAAAACTGATACCTCGTTTATATGGAGAATTGAATCCGAATTGAATCAGGATTTAGGTCCATGTAGACCTATAGCTTGGCTAGCTGGATTGAATCGAAAATAGAATGTATGTACCTAAGCCGAAGGATTGAAGAATCGAGATTTCAGATGTTGGTTGGTGTGCCTGCGTAATTGTGTATTTTGTTTCCAGACTATTGTATGTTTTATCTTTGGCTTATTTTGGTTGTTTGTTATTTGTGGTTGAAATTTATTATTACTAACAATGTCGTATTCACACAAGGAAAGCAAAACTTTCACTTCAATTCCATTTGAATTCAATCTTTCGATCTGAAATTGTCATAAACCTTGGTCGAAATTTCGTTCCCAATTGAAACTTATCCTTCGATCTGCTCATGTAAACGTGGTATGAACTACTTATTATTATTTTCTGCAGCACTGAACGCTGCCATTAGATATTCCAGTAATCTTTCCAGTCAGTGCTGGAAAATTGGTTGGTTGTTGGGTGGAAAAAATCGAAACGTCACATTTAGGTTACGACAAATAAATACAAATAATTGCTCGGTCTCGCTCTCGCTCTTGCTCTCACTTACTACGCAATTTTATTTTATTGTTTTTTAGTTTTTGTGGTGCAGTTATTTAATACATTTTTGCATTCTGCACTTCTGTGCAAAAAAAACCGTTCCAACGTTATATAATTTTTATGCCTTCGGCTTTTGTAGACCTATTAAATTTTACCGCTAAATTCATGTTTGCCGTTTTATGATTAGAACCACCCACTTTCACGCCCAGTTCTCTTTTGCTCTATTTTTCTGAAACCAATCATTAAGATGACATTTTCAGACTTGGTTCTTTAAATTGGAGGAAGTGACTTTAATGTGAAGTCCACCAACTGCCTCTCATATTTTTTTTTATATCTTGGTTACTCGGAAACGGCTCCAATGATTTTGTAACAGCATTGTTTTCCTGCCCTGCCGCAGAATTTATGTTTAACTAATCGGAACTTGAATTAGATATTGCGAAACAAGATCTTTAAATTTTCTAAGACTATAAAAAACTCTAGTTAAAAAATTGTCGTTCATGAACATACTATTCATATTTTGTATGTAATGATTTTTAATAAATGTTAAAAATACCAAGAGAGTTTACCATCCAACTAGAAGATCAAGAGCATGTAACCAAGTCATTCATTTTATTTATTTTTATTTTTTTGTGACTGAGACCAGACCAAAACGAGACTAGACCGAGACCGAGACCGAGACCGAGACCAAGACCGAGACCGATACTAAGACAAGACTTTTTTATATGAGACCAAACGAGATGGAGTTATACGAGACCGATACCAATACCGAGACGATACTAAAATTTTTCGATTTTGACGATACCGAGCCGATACTTACAAAAGTATCGTTCAGTTTGGTATCGTGGCCAGCCCTATGCGAGGGTTGGTTGTTGCTCTTATGCGATAGTGATTTTAATATTTTTATATACAGGTATTTTTGAGACAAATGTATTGTTTTATTTGTGTTTTTATTTTGTGTAATGTGCAAAATTGTTATTTTGCTGTTACTGATAGCACCCATATTAGTCTGCCACCCGGGGCGGGTGAACCTGGATTTCTAGGGCTATACGACTTGGAATAAGGGTTACATACGAATGACCGACAAAAATTTCGATTTTTATCGACATTTGTGTAAGTTAAAATACCGACTCTGTTTTTACCGACTAATTCAAAGTTTCGATATTTTAAAATCTCTCCACAAAAATTCAACTGCCCTGAAAGAAGTCGAGAAAAATATCGACTTGTCGATATTTCTGTTGGTCATTTGAACGTAACCCAAAAGAATTAGGCTCTGCTTTAAATATTTGAGCAGAATAAGGATAATCTCAAGAATTATAAATTCTTGTCTGACTTTAACTTAACACTTATTTTATGTTTCATAAAATTTTAAACTAAAGATCTCAAAATACTTTACCCAGAAGAAAAGGCAACTAAAACCATGAAAAATATGATTAATTGAACTATCTTGAAGCAAAACAAAAGGTATGTATAACACAAGTTCTTGTTCAACTTAAAATAAACGCTTAACAAGTGCTTGAATGGTGGTTGATCGTTGATGACAGAGTTAATAATGAGCAGGGGCCTATAACACAGAACAAGTCAACTATTCAACAATTACTTGTTCAACAAGTGAAAATCATTTCTGTAACTCAATAAAAACCGTAACAATTGTCAACTGAAAAAAATTCCATCGACTTGTTGAACCAGTTCAACAAGTATTTCTTACATGATGATTAAAGTCCCCGAAAAAAAAAATATTTTATCAAAAATCAGCGCTTTTCTTGTATTAGTGGACGAACTTTATTTGTAGAAAAGTCTTTCAGTAAGATAGTACGGACAACACATGTGGCTCTATTTTTTTTTTAAATATTCTTGTCTATTTTTGATTCTCATCCTCACTGTTCAATTCAGAATAAAAACTAAAACACTTTATAAATCAAATTATTAACCACCCAATAAATTCTAAACAATCTTCCCGATTGCATCACTTTGATAAACACTACTGCCAGCGTTTATTTCTAACTTGTTGACTTTGAACAAGCCCACAACCGTCAGTTTTGACATTTATAAAGTATTCAACAAGTTTGTTCTCTATTCTTTGAACTCTTGTTGTTTTCAGTTACAGAAACGGTAGATTTATGAAATTTCCCACTTGTTGAAAGAAGCCGAAACAATTGTTAAAGGTCTCTAAGACTTGTTGTTCCATGTTAAATATAAAACAAAAAAAACTCTAACACAGCTTCGAAGTTTAATCAAAAACTTAAGAGCTGTTTTCACCAAGAAAACAGAAAAATTCTTGCTTGGAAGCTATGCATTCTAGAATTTTAACTTTTCCTCAAGGGAATCCCATAAACTTGTTCTGTAGTATGAAGTCAGTCGGTTGGCCTCTTCAGGGATTAGCTCAATTTACATGGTTGAGTCACAGAAATATACGGTTGTTGTTATGACGAAACACACACACCATATACTAAAGCCACACCTAACCTAGAGCCAAAATTAGGCAAATTCCTCCTCGTAGACAAAATGGTTGAAACATTTCGTCTCCTCTATTTTTATAAAAAAAAGATTGATTTTAAAAAACAAATTATTTTAAAAGCACCCTAAAACATACAAATTTATGTTTTTATTAAGTCTAAAAAATTATATCCCACCACAACTAAAAGATCAATTACGTGCAACTCAGTTGTGCATATTATTTTCATTGTGTAAGTGCATCAGTGTGATTTTATCAAAAAAATAAATAAATAATTCAGATTTAATGCCATTTTTTTCTTTATCAAAATATCGATTTCGACTACAAAAGCAAGCCCATCTATCTTGTTGTTTTTCAATATAATAAAATAAATATGTAAAAAACATGAAATCAATGGCCTCATTGATGATGCTGGATTATGATGTTAATGATGATGATGATGATGACGATGATGTTGTTGGTCGCAGGTGGAATGGGAAGAAACTTTGCGGTGGTGACATGTAATATACGTCCTTTTTTGTATACGCGCTGCTTTTCCCATCGATTTTCTTACAAAAAGGATGACACTTTAAATAACATTAAATATATGTACAAAATATATATGCATATGTATATAAGCATGTATGAGACATATTATATCCTTTTCTGCGTGGGATTGTAATGTTGAAAAAAAATATTTCTATTTTATTACGACATATTTAGCAAACGTGTTAAGATGGAATTTCTATACTAAACTTTAAACGAAGGATGAGAATATGAGAACATGCGAGTAGCAAACTATTGGCATTTATGACTATACTTTTTTATTTTTTACATATTTGGGCATTTAAACTTCACATTTATGAGTCCCTGAATAATACAAAATAAAGGTCAAAAAATGCCCTTTAAAATTCAGAAATGGATATTATCCACTCAGAAATTGAACAACATTTAAATGCATTTGTCTTTCCAGCCAGAACCTGAAGAAAATAATCACCCTGATTACAGAATCCGATGAATAAACTGCGTAGGGAGTCAGTCTCAATTTTGACATTTCAGTCATAGTATAAGAATGTCAATATTGAATCTGATTACTTACGCAACTCATTCATCAGATTCTGTATTACATTACAGAATCTGATGAATGAGTTGCGAAATGAGTGAGTAATAAAATATTTATTTATGTGAAGTGTTTTTAAATGCAACTGCTTTTACCCAATGAACTTGAAAAAAATATACCAGTTTAGAAGTGACCTTCAACTATTTGTATTGGCTCATTGTGTCTAGACGAAGTTGAATCGATTTGATCGTTCTTATTCTCGCTCAAGGAAGTTGATTCTAAATCTTGATGTCTTTGTCTCCTGCATATTGAATGTGGGATATCGCTTTTTATAAATATTTAATTTTCTTTCTTATAGATGGAGGACCCACCATAAAATCATGAAGTCAAAGGTTCTAATACTACTCAATCGATAGATATGCTTAAGAGAAATTCAACCCTTAACACAGTTTCCATGGATGACGTCTAAAATGGGTTGCCTCTGATACGATTTTTAACCATAGCCTAGCTAATCGATATAATGGCAAACCTCTTTTATATACACTATTTTTCGAAAGCGACTTAACTCATCATGGTAAAGATTAAAACTTGATTCAAGTTAAAGATTACAGTGTGACAGAAAAAAGAAAAAGGGTTGCCACTTTTGATGAATTATATTTCGAAAACATCAACGCTGCCTATGAGAATGTGCTTGAGAACCGGGAGAAGGCAATTTAGTCAATTCAGTCAACGGAAACCTCTACTGATCGATGCTGAACAATTCCTTTAACCCAAAAGATGTGAACGACATGTGATTCTATACAAGGACAACAATACCTGTCACACAGCTGATGTCACAAAGTTTATTCAATGATTGATCACCAAGATTTTGGGATTTGACTTCACCCCGTTAGACTTTTTCTTGCGGGGTTTTCTGAAACATACAACATCTATGCCAATTTTCCAAAACTTTCGATTGAAATCAATTTATTTAAAAAGAAAATTGGAGAAAGGATTTCTGGATTTGCGATAAGCTATTTGATTTCGGTTAATTTCTTAGAACATCAAAAATTTTGCATTTTTACTGGTGATATACTTAGGTTAGTACTTTAGGGCAACATTTGGATCTGTCCAAGAAAATCGAGATATAAAAATCAAACATGATATAAGGATGATAGAGAACACGAAAAAGTGGGTGGCAAAATTCTGTCTGTCTCTCTGTCTATTTGTATCTGGATCTATCACTGAAGCGATTTTCTTCATATTTAGAACTTAAGAGTTTTTTTTTGTGATTCTTCATGGAGGGGGGGGGGGGGGAGTAAATAAAATTTCTTTTTAAGCTTCAAAAATAATGGTACTTGCTATACAACCTTTAAGGAAAAGCTTTTAATCTAAAAACGACTCAAACGATATTGATAAAAAATCAGTGTATTATTGTAGGTATACTGTCGTTTTTGGTAAACAAAATACAAAAAAATGTTTTTAACGGTACCTGTCATATAACGGTATTTTTGTTTTTCGATTTTATCATTAACAGTTCAGCCAATTTGAATCAAAAATTTTATACAAAAGCTACTTTAAAATGTCAATAAAATTGCATATCAAAATTTAAAAAAAATAAATTAAAAATAAAACTCTTCTTTTTTTGAAAAATAAAATCTCTCTTTTCTAAGTCCTTGGCAGCCCTGATTTGATACAAAAATATACCGAAAGCAGGAGTCTTGGAAATTTCTCTATTATTAGGGAGAAAGATTTAAAAATAGAAATTTTGAGTTATCTTTTTTTTTCATTCACTACCAATTAGAGCAAATATTCTTTTATTATATTGACAACTGGCATAGGCAAGAAGCAAACCTCTCCGACAGTCTCCGATTTTAAATTATCAATAAAGTTCCATCTAAGAAACACATGAAAACACTCTTTGAGTTTCCCCTTTCCAAGCGGTTTTTAATATTTTTTGGGGTCCCAATCGCTTTGAGATTTTTATAAAAAGGCTAAATGAAATCAAAATTAATCGAAATAAAGTTCATTAATGTCGTTTTCGTTTGGACGTTACGCGTACTCCTTTTCGCTCCTTTTTGAGTCCTACTACTCCAAAAAGCTTTCGATTGGATGTTCCGAGTAATGTTTTCGGAGTCTTTTTCTGTTCCCGATTTCAAGAAGGAGTAGACTTGGAACACACGCATACATACACAGTTTTTCGTCAGACTACTTATCAAAAGTGAAAAATGCTTGAAGAAGCCATTTTGTGAAATGGCGTCATTCACTAGTGTATGTGTAAATTTGACATTATGATGATTTCATATTCGATTGGATTCAAAAATAGTAGAACATTTCGAAAATTCAATCGAAAACGACATAAAAAAAGAGAGAAAAGCAGATCTTTAGAAAAAAATCAGTGCAAAATATAGGGAACGGTGGTCTAAAATGGCTCAATAAGGTAAAATAGCCCACTCGCTAGAAATTGTAGAACCGAACCGAACTGCCAGCACCGACATATACGAAATCCTAGCAACTTTAAGCTATTTTTTGAAATTTGACATGTCAAACTGTGTCAAGTCGTCTCCAAAGGTGGACCAAACATGTGCAAAATGGCTTATTTAGCACTCGGATAAAATGGCATTTTCAACTTACCCTTACATTTTCCTTATAGCGAAAAGAGTTTTGGAAAAAAAATACTTCAAGTGTCAATTGTAAGCATATACTCTGATAGCACTGATGTAAGCAAATCATTAAAAAAGTACATTTTTGATATTTGCAATTGTTAAATTATGTTTCCTTTTCCTTATTTTGTTTCAAGTAAAGTTGTTTTTAATAATATTTTTATTTTTTTTGTTAAGTTTATTTAAATTTTATCTTTGAATTTATTTAAAATAGAGTTTACATTTATGTGAACATTCTATTACTTGCCTCAGTTAAATAACGAACCAGTAAGTGATTTAACTCAGAGAATTCTGATGAGGGGAATTTTTGGACGTTTTGAAAATTAAATTTAAGTACCTACTTTTTGGAACTTTTTAAACTTGGTGAGCTTAAAAATGTTACCCTTACTGATAATACTTTGAAGAGAATATGACATTTCTAGCTGTATGTCACTTATTAGCAGAGATACGGTGAATTTCGCCATTTTAGGCCACTCTCCCTGAAAATAAAAAGTTGACTATTCTCTTTGACGGTGTTCATATTTGACTGACTCCTCCACTTTTCTTGACGTCTCTGTACTTTATCTCACTCCCACTTCATCGTGAGAAAGGAATGGCCGAGTCAGACAGGATTTTTTAAATTTTTTGAAAATGAATGGATTTTTTTTTTTTACCTTTTCTTTTGTGACAACTGCTTTCTCTCTCTGTAATTATTCCTTGGCAAACAAATACTACAGAATTCAATGGTATTTAATTAGAAAAGATTTTAAACAAATAAAATTTAAGTTTTTGAATGAAAACAAAATAAGTTTATCCACCAATGAGCTCAGATTTGTGTTTTCATTCAACGACTTCTCAACGACAAAGTGAGTCTTTTGTGTTCACATTAGTTTATGTCTGAACAAGAGAAGTTGGATGAATGTCAAAATGAGTCGGAGTAGACAGTCCAATGTGAGCACCGTCTTTTAAAGCCTATAGTACGCTGCTAACTGATGCGAAGTAAAATTTTTGGTTTGTCTCCAACAAGACTACGAAATACATACGAAATCACGATGGAAAATATTAATTGAGGTGAACAAATTCAAAAAATGAAAACAAATGCAAATGCAAAAAAACAAAAGCAGCAGAAAGAAACAACGAAAATAAACACGAAAAAACTAAAATGTCATTTTTTCGCACAAAATAAATGGTGTTCACATTGGACTGAAAAACTAGATTTGTTTTGACGTTTCAGTATTCACGTCTCACTTCAATAAAAGAGCGGGGAGCGAGAACGTGAATTCTGAAAAGTAAAAAAAATACAGTTTTTTAATCCAATGTGAACACCGTCTTAGACTTCTCCAAATAATCTGTTGCAATAATCCATTCCGTCGTCGAACAGCGTACGGTAGAGTGAAGAGTAGAACGAAATTATTCGTTCATGATTATTTTTGCATAATTTTTGTTTGTGATTTTTTGTTTCGCATAAGCAGCGTAGTTAGTCTTAAACTTCCTGATCACATGTGAAGAAATTCAAGCATTTTCTGCGATTTGTGATGGTGAGCGGGGTAGCTCGCAGTATAGGGAGGGGGATGAAATATTTTAAAATATTTGAAAATGTTCGGTGAAGAAAATTGACGTTCTCTCAAATCGTGTCTTTTATCATTAAATTACGAAAAACACAAAGAGGAAAACAAAATCTGCAGATTAAGTTTCTTCGCACCTGAATACTTTCGTTCTTCACGTATAAAAAAGCACTAAGAGATACGATGGATGGACTCAATCCAACACCATACACAACGTTGAATTGCTACCAAAGTGCAGTTATTGGCAAACTACTTGCTGGACCAATTTTGAGTAAATTTCTCACTCTAGGGCGTACTCCAAAGATTAAGCTCAATTATGGAGTTCGAAGCATTACAAAATTAAATTTGATGACGCAACAGCTCGTGAAAAACCAGGGCCCAGTGACTTACAACTCTCAACCATTTCTGTGTGCGTGTTATTGGTAGGAATGGAGGGGACCTACAATTTCTTGCCGAGTCCGAACGGCACTTATTCATGACAAGTAACTCTTGGATGATTCGGCAGTCCCTCGTAAGAGGCAGTACCTTGGGAAAAACATTTCTGTTTTTAGGTGGCAGCAGCTGGGAATCGAACCCAAACCTTCGGCATGACACTCCAACGCACTAACCATCATGCCACGAGGTACTACGGAGTTCGTAGCATATCACTTATATAATATACAGGGTGTCGTAAATAATGGATAACCTGGCAACCGGGTTAGCAGGCCTTAAGGCCATTCAAAAAAAAATATTGTCCATGTGGCCGTCATGTTATGATGGTTTTGAAAAAAAGTGTTTAAAATTACGAATAGTATGTGCCCTTCATGAATAAAGGAAAACCAGACCGAGGTTTTAGCAGGTAGTCAAATGAATATGCATGTTTTTTTAGTTAAATTTTCACCAAGCTCTCTAAAACATGGTTTTTTTCCTTGGGTTGTTGGCTTCGATGAAGGTGAAAATACCTTACCACTCAATATTTGCCAATGCTTCTTTTAAAAGCCCATTAATTGGCTGTTCACTGTAACTTAATTTTAATTTGAAAAAATCGTAAAAAGCTACTTCGGAAGATTGACAGCCAATTTTACCGGTTATTATTGACGACTCCGAAACGTTTAGCACCATTTTGAAAAGAAAATTTAAGAGACAACTTTTGTATGTCACTGGCCACCTATGTGTTTTTTTTTTTTTATTTTAGAGATAGTTAAACTTTGGAGAAAATAAATATTTTATCATTTTTGTTTTAAAATATTTTTTTAAGAAACTATAGTAAGAAAATGCACCAACTAGTGTTAAATTTGACTGCTTATCTTTTAGTACCTTTTTTTTAACAATATTATAAAAATACAAAAAAGGATAGGTGCTACCCACACTTGTAACTTCCCATTGGTGCCCTGCGGAAGCTAGAGGCCCAATGTTATTTTATTTTTAAAAAATCGCCAATTCAAGATCTTCGAAAAAGTTTTTGGGTAATCAATATGCAATCAAGTGAAGATTAGTGAGTAGAATAAAACTAACCCAAGGCCAACATCATTGGTTGTTCTCAAGATTGTTGAGAAGAAAAAATTTGTTTAATAATTTTTGGTAAGGTTTCTTGTAGTTTTTTCATTTAAAAAAAAAACAACATTTGTTGAATTATTCAACAAAACCAATAAAATATCAATTATGAAATAATGAATAGAATTTAACTACCCCAAAACCAATACCATTTTGTGTGATCTCAGGATAATTGAGAACAAAAATTTAACGATTATTGGTAGAATAACTTGCAGTTTTCCGATATAAAAAAAATTATTGATTCAATATTTTCAAAAACTTTACCTACTTTTATTTATAAACTAGTACATAAAATGAAAAAACCTTAAATCCAATACCATTGTCTGTTCTCTAAAATATTCGAAAAAAACACTTTTTGCAAAAATGATCAGCAACTTTTTTTTATTAAAAAAAAATCATAAGTTGATATGCTTTTGTATTTTAACCAATTGTTTATCACTTTAATATGCGTAGAATAAAATTAACTTGAAGTCACTAGCATGATTTGTTCTTGAGATATTCGAGACAAAAGAAATTTAGTAAAGGTTTTTTTAAATTGCTATATTAAAAAAACAGCTAATTGAATTTTTTTTAAAGAAAGCTGCATGTATTGAAATTTATAAAATAAAATGTATTCGAAGTTGATATCTTCATTGATTCTTGAGATATGGGAAATGAAAAAAAGCGAAAGAACTTATGAACATATACGAACGTACGTACAGACACAGACTTTTCTCTAAAAATGATGGATTCCGATTATAGGGAGCTCGAAACGTGAAGAAATGTCAAAATTTTCAATTCGACAAATCGGACCAATTACAATAACTTCCAATGGGAAGCTAATAAAATCATTCACTCGTGATCGTAGTGTTCAATGATTTGAGTTAAGTCGTAATTTTTAACACTTTTTTTCAAAAAGCATCATAACACGAAGGCCACATGGGCAATATTTGTTTTTTTCTGAATGGTTTTAAGGCCTGGAATACCCAGTTGGTTCTTCTACATTTAAGATGTGTAAAAGAAAAAACCCGGGGGCTATTTCAAGTTTGATATTCAAAATAATTAAATGCATTTTAAATCGTTGGAGCGGTTTTCTAAAAATTGGTAAAATTAAAAAAAAAAAAATTGGATGCCAGTTTTGAATATTTATTAATATACACTTATTAACCTAGTTTCAAAAATATTCATCAACCCGTTCTAGAAATATTGAATTTTCAAAAAATAAATATTGTGTGGGTGCGACGTTGTTAGGAAAATAAATTTCGACCACAATAATAACAAACAACCAAAATAAGCCAAACATACAACATCAACAGTCTGGAAACAAAATACACAACTACGCAGGCACACCAATAAGCATCTGAAATCTCGATTCTTCAATCCTTCGATCTAGGTACATATATACAATCTATTTTCGAGCTACAGGTCTACATGGACCTTAATCTTGATTCAATTCGCGTTCAATTCTCCATGTAAACGGGCTATCAGTTTTTCTCTATGCTAAAGACAGCTTTTATTGACAAATATTGTTATTAGCTCTCGAGTTTCGAATGCTAGATAATTCAATCAGAGTAAGAATCACAACTACGTTTGGATAAGTTTAACCAGTTTGGTTCATTTAACGCAACAAAATCCTTTGGTAAGTTAAACCAAATTGTGTAAATCAATTCTCATACAAAATTTGACAGTTCATTAACCAAAAGATAAACTTAACCAATTCGTTAACTTATCTACGGTTTTACGAAGTTGTATGAATAACCTTAGGGTGAGTTTTTCAGTTCAGGGTTAACTCTGAGTTTAATCAGAGTCAGCTAGTCCTGAAAATAACCCCAAATTAACTCAAAAACAGTTTTTCAGTTGAGGATTAAGTTTATCTTTCAGTTTTCAGAAATCTAGGGCCATCGATATGCGACACTATGGATATCCACCCTTCTACGCCATTCACGTAAAAGAACAGAGATGGCACTACAGCAGAATTGCACTGAAAATAACTTTCAATATTGAAATCGACATTGTGCCACAGCTGAAAAAGCACTCAATTTGGTCCCTGAATGAGCAAACTAAAGTAGGTAAGTTAACTCGGAGTTAACTTAAACTGAAAAACCCGTTTCTGGAGTTAACTTAGGTTTAACCCCGAGATTAGGTTGATCTCGCACTGAAAAACTGCTCCTTAGTATTTCAAAATATCATCATTAGGTCATGATGTGAATGAAGGCCTTGTTCGTTGTTCCTCTTCCCATCAAGCAGAACATTAAAACAAGATATGAAAAATAAACTTATTTGGCACACACTCATTCAAAAAGATTAAAATTCCTAGTTACTTAATTTGAAAAAATTTATCCCAGGGTAAGGCATTGCTTTATATATATGATGATCCCAAATGAGATCATCGGACTTGAAATGCACATTTTTAATCAATAATAATTCAACAAGTCTAATTAAATAGTTCCCTAGCTGGCTTATTTATTAAAAAAAAATAATTTGTTTATAATTTAAAAATAAAAAACAACATCTTGTAAGATATTTTTTTTTTCTGAAAAAATTAGGAAGAGTAAGTTAAAAGCCAATTTTTAAGTAGAAAAAGGTAGCTTTGAGTTAAATCAGAGCAAGCTAATCCATGAAAATATATTTACCCTAAGTTAACACAGGAATAGTTTTTCAGTTGAGGATTAACTTCATTTTTCAGTTTTCAAAAATCAAATCAAATCGATTTTATAAAAATCTCCCTTCTACGCCTATCACTAAATTAAGTTTCACTATTGAAATCGAGGTTGGTTCCCGAGATAACTTGGATTTCAATTGACTGAAAACACGTTTCTGAAGTTCACTCAGGTTTGACCGAAAGACAAGGATGATCTCGCACTGTGGGTTTTCAGTGGATTTTAAATTTCTCTTTAAAAAAAAAACGGTAAAATGCCTGATTCGAATTATTCGGATTTTTTCGAAAACTAGAGCTATGAGCTGTGACTGAAATTCGTTATGGACAAAAACAAAGTTCTGCATTCGAACCTTTAAGGAAACATATCTTCGTTTTTCAATATAATTATTTTACTTTGAATTTTTAGAAAACTTTGAAATATCTTCAATAATAGTTTTACTTATAAGAAGTCCCTTTTTGCAAAAGTGGAACAAAATTGGTTGACTCATGAAATTAAGGAGAGCATTTTTAAACTTTTCGGTTTTCACCGGAAAACTGCAGTCTCCGGGACCACGCTCGATTCAATTCGAAGCGAAACGTTCGGGATGATGCTGTATTGAACTCGCTAAATATTAAATATTTATAACGTGGCTAATCCGAAAAGTTTTGTAAACAACCGCGAAAACATTAAAAAGTGAAATTAAGGGGTATTATGGAAAAAAGGCATTTGTTAAAATCACTTAGGATGAGGACATTAATTTATATATTTATTTATTTAAGCATATAAGCTTTTTAAGACTAACAACTTAGCAAAATGTATAAATCTTAACTTAACTTAAAAATATATAGTAATTATCATATGATAAAGAAAAAAAATAAATATCTTAAATTGTAATTAAAATTAATTTGTAACTTTCAAAAGCTCAGAAACTGATTTTTTGAACATGAATCTATTCGCTTGCAAGTCTAATTAATCATAAACAGAGTTTAAAACTGAACAGGAGTGGGATACAGTTTCACTTTTACCATAGTTAGTCCCGTGAAAAGGAACAAGAAAAAAGTTACTAATACGATGGAATCTAGCCGGAGTACAAACAGAGAACAATGAAAATATGCGAACAAAAATGCACAATCAATCCGGTTACAAATCACATCCCTTGCAAACATAACTAAATAACACTGACGTCGAAAACGAAGCGAACACAAATCAATAAGTTGACATCTAACCTCATAAGATGGCAAAACACCATTAGTCCAATTAAGTTTCCATCATCGCTTGATGCTACCTTCTTATGAAGGGCACCAAATACAACATGCATATCCACGAAAAGGTCTTATCATAGAAACATAGATCGATTTGAACGTATACGGATCAGAGAATTCATTCGAGTTCCTTTTAAGAAAACTCTAACAGACTATTTGACTTCGATAATGATATATTCATAGTGCTTGTTAAAACTGATTTTGCTGTCCAGAAAAACACCTAAATCTTTAGTAAATTGACCCGTTTAAGCTCAGAGTCACCAAAAAAATCTTTTGAAATCAAAAAAACAAAATTGTTGAATAGTGCATTCTCTGAATTTGGTCTATCGATAACTGCAAGCCCCATCCCTCTGCCGTAAGATTATAGAAACAAAAATCGAAACTAGTTATTTCCAACTCAGCCTTTTGTGTACATCACGACAAACAAACGCAATTGTAGACATGTAGTAGTACATAAGTATCCCTGTCACAGGGATACGAAATTAAAATATACATACACAGCCGAATTTATAAAAAAAATTTAAAGGCTTCGTAACTTTAAAATGCCTCTAAGTTTCTCTTAAGTGCGAAATCGGTATCTAACGGGTGATTTTTTAGCTGGTTTGGTTTTGGCAACACTGGTTTTGACAGCTGACGTGTGTTTAGTACCTTGTGTCACTGTCAAACAGCTTCAGTTTGGTTTGCAATTTAACCATGGATCGTCTTACAAATGAACAACGCTTGCAAATTATTGAATTTTACTATCAAAATTCGTGCTCGGTTCGAAATGTTCATCGCGCGCTGCTTCCATTTTATGGTCGGCATTCTCGACCTTCTGAGCAGTCTATTCGGAAGATTGTGACCAAATTTCGCACCAAATTTACTTTGTTGGACATTAAACCACCAACACGTTTACGTACTGTGCGTAGTGAAGAAAATATTGCGGCCGTATCAGCTAGTGTGACAGAAGACCGCGAAATGTCGATTCGGCGCCGTTCCCAGCAGTTAGGCCTTTGTTACAGCACTACGTGGAAAATTTTGCGGAAGGATTTGGGCGTAAAGCCTTTTAAGATACAGCTGGTGCAAGAACTAAAGCCAGCCGACCTACCACAGCGCCGAATTTTGGGTGAATGGGCTCTTGGAAAGCTGGCCGAGGATCCGCTTTTTTATCGAAAAATTGTGTTCAGCGATGAGGCTCATTTTTGGTTGAATGGGTACGTAAATAAGCATAATTGCCGCATTTGGAGTGAAGATCAGCCAGAAGCATTGCAACAGCTACCAATGCATCCCGAAAAAGCCACTGTTTGGTGCGGTTTATGGGCCGGCGGCATTATTGGGCCATATTTCTTCAAAGATGATGCGAATCGCAGCGTTACTGTCAATGGTGAACACTACCGAGCGATGATAACAAACTTTTTTTTGCCCGAAATGGAAGTTCTTGACTTGCATGATATGTGGTTTCAACAAGACGGTGCCACATGCCACACAGCACGCGAAACAATGGCGCAATTGCGAGGCGAGTTTGGTGAACAGTTAATTTCACGTTTCGGGCCGGTCAATTGGCCGCCTAGATCGTGCGATTTGACACCATTAGATTATTTTTTGTGGGGGTATGTCAAGGCTAATGTCTATAGGGACAAGCCCGCTTCGATTGACGCACTGGAAGCCAACATCCATGCATTCATTCGTGAGATACCGGCCGATATGTGTGAAAGAGTATGCCAAAATTGGACTCAGCGGATGGGCTACCTGAGACGCAGCCGCGGTCAACATTTGCATGAAATTATCTTTAAACATTAAATTGCAAGGTTCAAACTATCGTTTCAAATAAATATTTCATTCATTTTTTCGAATTGTTTGTGTTTTTTTTTTTTTTAATTCTAAACCTCTTAAAAAATCACCCGTTATAATCAATTTTCACTTTTAAGCAACGTTACTTAAATGCATCTTAACTTAAACGACATTCGCCGCGTTTAAAGGTTACTTAAAGCCATCTTAAACATATTTTATATAGGAAATATAGGTATACCTATGTATGTTTGTGGGTAGAGTTTTCATATTTTTGCTGTGGGTATCCAATGAAAGTTTTAAGATTTGTGGTTTCCTTTAGTAAAATGAATTGTAAAATAAATTGTTTCAATTTATTTATGTACATATTTTCCAATCAAAAGACCAAGGTGTAAATCAAAGAATTGAATAATAGAGTTTCTGAACACAAACATCAAAGCATCAGAAACTAAAATGGAATCATGTTTCATATCGTTTGCATTAGGTATACCAGTGGCTTCTCTTTCTTTCTTATAAAAACATGTGCTCCTCTTTTGTTTGCATTTGTTTGCAAGCTGTCAAAAAACAGCTGAAAAGAACATGTATTAGTGAGTTTTCTCACGTTACGTTACATTTCAATCGTTTAGTTAAGTAGCAATGGAAAATTGATTATAGATAAGAATTTAAGTAACGTTATTTAAAGGCAACTTAAATATTTAAGCAAACTTAACTAAATGACCTCTAAGAGGTATTTTAAGAAAATCTAATAAATTCGGCTGACATAGTATAGCTTGATTTATAAAAAGAGTGTGCGAAAATCATATTATCGTGTAGTTGTGTCGCGTTGAAAAGTGTGCATGTGACAATAAATGAAACTCCAAAAACATGAGTCGAAAATTCGGTCTGATTTTGGTTTCTTTACTCAATGCCCATTATCAAAAATTAAAACATAAAATTAAAACATAAAATTAAAATTAAAATTAAAATTAAAATTAAAATTAAAATTAAAATTAAAATTAAAATTAAAATTAAAATTAAAATTAAAATTAAAATTAAAATTAAAATTAAAATTAAAATTAAAATTAAAATTAAAATTAAAATTAAAATTAAAATTAAAATTAAAATTAAAATTAAAATTAAAATTAAAATTAAAATTAAAATTAAAATTAAAATTAAAATTAAAATTAAAATTAAAATTAAAATTAAAATTAAAATTAAAATTAAAATTAAAATTAAAATTAAAATTAAAATTAAAATTAAAATTAAAATTAAAATTAAAATTAAAATTAAAATTAAAATTAAAATTAAAATTAAAATTAAAATTAAAATTAAAATTAAAATTAAAATTAAAATTAAAATTAAAATTAAAATTAAAATTAAAATTAAAATTAAAATTAAAATTAAAATTAAAATTAAAATTAAAATTAAAATTAAAATTAAAATTAAAATTAAAATTAAAATTAAAATTAAAATTAAAATTAAAATTAAAATTAAAATTAAAATTAAAATTAAAATTAAAATTAAAATTAAAATTAAAATTAAAATTAAAATTAAAATTAAAATTAAAATTAAAATTAAAATTAAAATTAAAATTAAAATTAAAATTAAAATTAAAATTAAAATTAAAATTAAAATTAAAATTAAAATTAAAATTAAAATTAAAATTAAAATTAAAATTAAAATTAAAATTAAAATTAAAATTAAAATTAAAATTAAAATTAAAATTAAAATTAAAATTAAAATTAAAATTAAAATTAAAATTAAAATTAAAATTAAAATTAAAATTAAAATTAAAATTAAAATTAAAATTAAAATTAAAAGTTCAAGTCCAAATTCTAATTAAAAATCATTGTTAATTTTAACTTTACTTAAAAGTAAATTAAGTTTAATTAATTTAAAGAAAATATTTAATTTCAAACTTGATAGAATAAAAGAAAACAAAATAATTATAGGAAATTAAATCAAGGACACGAAAAGTTAAGAATCAGTGAATACTAAACAAAATCTATTTTGCATATAAAAAAACTTTGAAAATTTAAATAACTTTCAAATATGTACATTTTTTAGACAAAGCTTAAGTGAAGAAAATTACGCCTTGTTTTGAAATATTTTCTTTCTTAGAAAAATGCGCAAACAAATAAATAAGAAAACAAAGCTTACCCCATACGGTTTGAGGACCAACAAAAAAACAACCAAAACAACAACAAAGGGCCCAAATTTCATGCGGTCATTATTTCAAAAGTCTAGTTCTTCTCATAAATCCTGTATGAAGAAGATCCTTTATGACTTAGGGAACCTCACAAATAAAAACTAAATTAATATTTTTTGATCGATGCAAGAACACTTTTTCTATTTAAATTTATTTGTTATTCATTTCTATTGACAGATATGAGTGGTTTTAAGGACGACGATAACGAAGGCAAATTCATGCCCAAAATGAATGAACTCTGGTTGAGATGTCTTCTTGGAATGATTCCACAAAAACAAAAGTGGTTCCAAGATGATGTTGCGTATAAACTGAGTTACTATTTTTTGTATTCATTTGGGTGGGGATTTTTATTTGTATTTCTTTTTTTTGTTAAAAACATTTCGCAGGACGAAGATTGTCGAGATAGGAATAAATAAATTAAAATATTGCATTATTTTTTGTTAATGTATTTAAATTCGTCATCGAAAAAGACACACACATTAAGCTGAATTCATATTATTATAGTGACCAACACTTCCGCTCCTAAAATTATACTTTTATTTTTTTATAATTTTGCGCACTGTGACAGAATGAATTAAGGATAGTCAAACCCATTTTTATGATAGAATAAACATAGTTTTCGTTTTTTGTATATTATTTTTTTGTTGAATGGGAATTAGTCAGGGCGGCGGCATCTCGATGAAGATTTTTTGTTGTCAACTTTTAGGCTAAATAAGTTCTTCACACACACAAACACACTATTTGGTGACAAAGGCAGCAGGGAGATGGACGACGAATTTTGAATGAGATCAGAGCAAATCGCTCATCACTTCTCGATAATAAAACTAACATACAAAAATATATACTGCCCAAAAGTATGTTATAATTTTTACATTTATAGAAACTTCTAATACAGTAAATTTGTTCTTATTTTCTTAAAAAAAAAATATGTCGTTCAAAAGAATACAAATGTCGCGCCATATCATAGACTCATTCACAACAAAAAAAAAATGAGGGAATTAAAAAAGGACATCATGATCTCGTCATCATAATTTTTTTGTTTTATTTTTCTTTTTGATACAACCAACAATAAAGTCGGCTTTTCACCTTAAAAAAAAAAAAACCACACATTAAAAAAAACAGTATTCTTTATTTGTACCTTCGTGGTCGTCGTTGTTATCGTGGTCAGAAGAATTAGAACAAATAGAAGATCTACCGTACCGACTCATAGCGCAGAAAAGACTACAAGCTCCAGCAATTCCATAAAATACTTTAAGCACAACATCCCATATTTGTTTATTTAATTTTTTTATCACAGGACTCTCGGAGTAAACTTTGGTGAGAGTAATGGCATCAGCGGTAGCGGTGGTAGCGATGACGAGAGTGTAGCCCTTTATTTTATTCGACGTTGACGTCGTCGTTTTGGAAATAATGGATGGGGTTGTTTAAACTTTTTCAATTTTTTATTATTTTTATTTTTATTGGAATTTTTGTAAACTTGATTTCATATTTTTTATTTATCTATTTATTTCTGTGAATAAGTTTGTGTACACTGATTTGATTACTCTATAAAAGGGAGTTGTAAGTGATAGAATGTGACCATCTGGTTTGTTTTTTTTTTTTTTTTATTCTTCTGGGACCAATTCACTATCCCCAAAAAAGGGTATAGAGGCTCCCAATAAAATAAATTTTCTAAAAATACCAATAATATTTTCTTTTTTGCATTAACTGAGTTTACTAAAATGAAAACTAAAATACTCCAACCATAGATTCCCAAGAGGAAACCGTTTACGGAATAAATGCCACAATTTTATTGTTTGACTTGCATATCTCCTATTGGAAATTTTCTTTTGGGATTTTCAGTTTTTATTCGGGGATTTTCATTTTGAGGGGATGTATGTATTTTTTTTACAAGCATATCTATCATTTTTTGTGTAAATGAGCAGTGTTATTGTTATTAATCGTACTTTGTAAGAAAATATCTCGAAATCTTATTTTTGAGAGGATTTCCGTTTGAGCATTAAATTTTTAAGTTTTGTTTGCTGTTCAGTTTATATTGAATGCAAAAACACTCTTTCTATACAAAAACAATGCTAATCCCAGAAATACCACAAAATGTTATATTTCAGGGGATTTAAATTTTATCAGTAATAGGTTTATTTTTGGGGCTTTCAGGATTAAGAATTAGTTTGTTTTAATTACTTAAGGTACACAGATTACAGAAACTATTTTTATGAAATATTTATAAATAAGTAATACAGAAGAGAATAATTTATATGAATTTCCTCTGGTGATTTTTCTTTGAAGGATTTTCTTTGGATTTTGTTTTGCTAATTTAGGGTTTGATGATTTTCTCTTTCGGGATCATGTCTTCCTACTTGTTTCGAAAGGCTTTTATAAATTGTTTGTTATTTGTTTAATTTCGTTTAAGAGAAAAAGAAACATATGGTCACCGTGGTTGTATGTGATGGCTAACACACCCAAAAATTTGTAGCGATTCTGTGCAATATGAAATTTTTACTCTCTTTCTCTAGTCTCCCTCTTGCTCTCTAAGCTTTTAAAGGAGTATAAGGAGGATATTTTGTATTTTATTCAGATACGTTAGAAGGATTTTGAATGTGTGATGTGTGTTTTATTTTCAAACCAGGTCTCCTCTTAATTTGAAAATTTTCATAAAATCATATTTTCAAGGTTTAATATGACGTTGTATTAGACAATATAAGTATTGATATAATAAAGTGAATTGTAATTAAATCGATGAGTGTCGGGGAACTATTTGTTGCCTTTGATTAAGATGTATTTGTTTTTAAGTGAATTGTAATATTCTCTATTTGAATGAAGATGCTGTTAGGTTAAAAGTTGTTACTAACGATTCAGAAAACAATTTGTAAGATTTTTGTTAAACAAATTCAGCCGAATATTTGTAGATATACCCTACATAGAGAAAAAAAACTACATGCATTTTCTGAGAGCTTGATTGCGTGCGAAAAGAGTTTGTCGTTTTTTCTTGAGACGACAAAGACTGTCAATTGATGTTTGATTTTTATGAATCAAAAAAGCTTATAGAATGAGAAGGGACAGGAAAGCTTTTTGTATTCAAATTTTGTTATATTCTAGATTCGAACTCAAAAGTAAGACCTATTAAGTGTTTAAACTCAGAAAATTATCTATGTTTTCCAAATCTTACAATTAATTATATGTATGTATAACTTCTTTAATACTTGTAAAAAATTAAAAAAAAAAAATTATTATGTCATAGTTGTTTCGAAAGCCAAGTGTTGCAAAAACTAACGGTTTTGAGGGATGAACGGAACTTTTCTTTAATGTGCAATTTATACAAACACGTTGTACATATTTTTAAGGAGAAGCATCAAAGTAGGAAGCATTATTATTTTATTAATAATATTAATAGGTGGGCATTAGTATCTCGTGGCAAGATGGTTAGTGCGTTGGGCTGTCATGCAGAAGGTCTGAGTTCGATTCCCAGCTGTTGACACAAAAAAAGCTAAGAACTGACAAATCCTCCAAGTGGATGTCATGAATAAGTGCTTTTCATCTAGCCGTTCGTACTCGGCAAAAAGGAATGGTTGAGAGTTGTAAGTCACTAGGCCCTGGTTCTCCACGAACTGTTGCGACACCAAATTTATTTATTTTAGGTGAGCATATAGAGCACCCAAAGTAAACGCATAAGAACGTCAGCGTTTCCTGGAGTGGAATCGAAGAAAGAACCATTATGATGAGTTCCTGATTCTGGGGAGCGGTACAAAATCCTATATTAACTAAAATATCGAATATCGAATATAACGAAATCTCGGATTTTTTTAAATCTCGAAAAATTAAAACTCGTAAAATTATAATCCTGCATTTCATAATCTTGCATTTACAAAATTGCAACATGCACCAAAAATATCTCCCAAATATCAATAACTAAAATCTCACAATTTAAGTGCTTTACGAACCAAAAAAAAACCGAACCAACATTGAAAGACTATTTTTTTGGAATTTCCTCGACATTACAACTGGATATATAAGCAATTTCTATATGTTCTCTTTCTTGTATCGAATTTAAACAATAACAATTTTGAATAATAATTTGGTCCAAAAAGCAGGAAGGCAATAGATTTATTTTACAAATGTAAGGAAATCTGGCATAATTAATTTGAAAAAAATAGTTGTTTTTATTTAAAATCTCTCAAATTCGATTAAGCTTTCAATTTTGAAACATCACAAAAGCTGCCCGAAAGAGTTGAAAGCTTGCCAGTTCGTCTAGCTGCAGCTGCAACTTTATATTAATTGAAATTTTTCTATCGATAATTAGGTACCAAAATTCGTCTTGAAGGCCGGGTAAGGAAAAATAATAAGCTAACATTTGACAGGAACTTTGTGTCATTAGCCCTGGTTCACACGGCAATGTACCGCACTTTTTTTTGCAGTATAGATCCAAATGGCAGTATAAAACCAAACTGCAGACGTACAAACGACGTGTGAAAGGTTCCATGTAGAATGTATTCGCCATCTGTCCATTCGCACGAATTTATACTGCGAAAAAACGTACGGTGCATTGCTGTGTGAACCAGGGCTTATCTTACACTATGTTCAACGAAAATATTCGTAGAGATTTCGTAATTTTCGTGATGCGTTTGAGGAACTAGCTTATGCTAAAATTGGTGAAGAGTACGAGTCCAATGATGAATATTGGAGAGAAACCAGAAAACTATTTACCTACTGCCAAAGAAAAGTTGGATGGGACTTCCACCCCTACGGAGCTGTCTTAAACTTACAAGGCCATTACAAAAATTGTCTTGTGTCAGCTAAAGAAGAATCTGAAACTTTCACTTCAAAGTTGTGTGGAAAAAGGAACTGATGGATGTGCCGTTATGCTTTTCGAGTTTTAGGTGCTGTCACGGAGGTCCTGAAGAAAGCCAAAAGGAAACCGTGATGCAGCCACAAACTGAATAGCAGCTACTTCAAATCTCATCGAAACACGATCCTCATGAGCACTGTGCACTCACATCGCTTTCTGAGCGGCAAGTTTGAAGAGCGATGTGGAGGTGTGCTTGAATTTTCCGTTGACCTCTTCTGGTAACTCTCGAAATAACTTCGCTAAAAGACGAATACAGCAGCAAAATGAGTTCGTTGCGGCCACAGTGGGTATTTTCTTAACGAGTGGTCTTGCGAAAAAAATGGTCTCAAATGGTCTCTTTATTTTATTTTATTTTATTTTATTTTATTTTATATAAATCGTAATTAACTAGAAATGGCAGTTGTTTAAGTAATCCTTTTAGCCTGGAGCATCATTATTGGTTGGTTTTCCATGAAATTACAGTATACGACAGTAAAACTCCAAAGCCTCTCCCTCTCCAGTATTTTTTTAAAGTTTAAATATTTGAATTTCTTTTCCACGAACTGTGTCATGTCACCAATAATTTTTGTTAATAACCTTGTAATTGATTGCCTTAACAGTTGGGCTTTAACTTCAAATAGCATCTATTATTTATTTTGTTGATTTGAAGGCTTACATAAGTAGAACATTTTGGCCCTTTCAGTTCCCTAATTTGTTAGCACTTTTTTTCACATTTCAATTTCTAAATATAGTCATTTACTTTATTTACTCAATTTTCACACCACGCCTAATGTGTTGTTTCTGTTTTTTGTACTCCCCAATAAGTCCTTCGGGATTTAAGCCAACAATAAGATAACATCACCCCTAGAAAACAATACAAAAAAATTACGTTTGTTCTGCTTTTCAATTAATTAGCTTTTGAAATGAGTTGATACACCCCTACCATAATGGCATGTAATTAGACCTCCCTTAGGTGATTCAAAATTTACTCAATTATTCCATGCCTTTTTTGTCGGACAATCGCATTATTTGACGTGTGGAAAATTTAAAGTATAACTTTAAATAATGAAAAACTATACTAACCATCCCTCGGAGTTTGTTAAAATTGAAGGAAATATTAAACTTGAAACTATAGCTGTGTTGCTATATGCATGAAGTGTCCAAAAACACATTTTGTTATTTTATGATTGCCCCAACAAATAATTTTGCTATACATCTATCAATTGTATTGTCAGCACAAAGTATCAACCTTCTAGGCTTATATTTACTTTTCTTAAGTTTCATGTTCGTGTACACAAGATGTCCCCTAACTTGCTGGCGATATGTTTAGGGATGGGATTATCTAAGAAACAAAATTTCGCATGCATGCAATTAAGTTTATACCTGCTGGTAAATACTTGCAGGAATTAAGGATAGTAGATTAAGTGGCGTAGCTACCTTGGGGGAAACCGGGGTGGCGCGGCGCTCCCAGGGCCCCAGAGGTTAGGCCTCCTAAATTTCACTTTGAAAAAGTAAAAGTGGTATCAATTTTTTAAATTTATGATCAGAGGAACACTCGAAATCTTGGTCCGGTACTGGCTTGACAAAAAATTATCAATCTTGAACCATTTTTATTTCACGGGGACCAGGGCCCATGTTTTGTAACTATCGCATCGATAAAATTAGTCGAAAAACGATAGTTATTGAAACAAATCGTATGAGTTTCGTTTCATTTTTCAACGTTTCTCGACTAATTTTATCGATGCGATAGTTACAGAACATGGGTCCAGGACAGAAACAATATTATTGAAATAAAAAAAGGTATTGGTTTGGTTTTTGCCTAGCAACAAATTTCGTGTTTTGCTGGATAAATTAAATAAACTTTATTATTTTTCAAAATAAGAACGTCCACTCTAACTTAAATTCATTTGAAACTTAAATGTACATTATAGTTAGACCAAAATGAGTTTGTATAGATGTAAAAGTTTGGCAACACGATTGTGTATTTTCAAGAAGAAATGAAATACTTCTTAAAAATACACTTCTATCAACCGTTTTTCAACTTTATAAGAAGCGTGGGTGCTTGTTTTCAAGGCTTTTTTTGTCAGCTATTTTATTACTCGCTGATGGTTTTCAACGCGATTCTTATTTTTAAAAGTATCAGTAAGTAACAGAATAACTAAAAAAAAATTACCATCAACGAGCAACAGAACATATTTGCGGTTCATGAAAAGATTTTCAGGCTGCGTTTCATTTAGCCAGTTTATATTTCTTGAGCGCTCAGTATTTTGCCTCCGTCTTTTGATAGATCGGGAGGATAAAATATAAACAGTATTCCTCACAGAGCAGTCACAACAACTTTCTTTTTCTTTTCTTCTTATATCTTTACTTATATATTTACTGCGACAAAAAATAATTGAGCAAGCGAATCCAAAAAAAATCAGTCTCTGTTTTTAAGAAGAAAATTGATGAATTTTCGTGGGGATAATTTTATTTATTTATTTTTCTTAAATGTTATTCATATCACATTGACATTTTGCAATGGAGCTCAATTTGTATTCGCGATATTTTAAGTTAAATTACACATTCGAAACCAAAATGACTTCGAGATTTTGATGAAACTCATTATTACAAAGAATAGGAAAGACGAAAACGAAAGATTTGTTTTTCAAGTTTTTAGTACAACCTACGGCAAGTCGATGGCGCCTCCGATTACGTCGATGGTAGGTATGGTGGGGGTTGGGTTTGACGGAAGTGGGTCTACGACTGGGACAAAAGTTCTGGAGGTGGGTGTGGAACTGGGGCCAGAGACAATTTTTTTTGAAAAACTTAAAAATAAAAAAATGTTTTAAAAAACATTGTTTGTATTTTTTTTACAAACTTTCTTACAAACTTTTTTCAGGTGTTTAAGATCACGAATAAGCATTTAATAAATCGCTAGGACCCTTAGTTTAGTCGCAAATCATGTTTATTTATATGATTTAAAGGAAAAAGTAGAACTATAATCGTCGGAAGGGCTCTGAAAGCTAATGTCAAAAACCAACGAAAAGTAACTTTCCGCATTGTCAAAAGGGGAACGCACCCATACTGTACTTGTCAGCTATCTCTTTTTGGCATTCATGTTTCACCAAAGGTCAGTTTTACTTAAGGAGTTTTATTGTAAGGAAGTTGAACGAAACTTGACGAAACGCTCCACTTCGCAATTGAACATTATAGTTCTAGCTTAATTCTTAACGCTGAATCTATCAAAAGCAAAACATGGATGATGCAAGCGCGCCTTAAAAAAGCTATGGTCCATTTCTAATATATTTGTATGGGCTACTTTTATTTACAAATTTAATAATTTTGGGAAATTTCATAAGTTTAGAATTTTTGTGGTAGGTGCTATGGTAATAATCCCACACTAGTCAATATTTTTGAAAAAAAAAAAATCAATTTTTTCAAAGTTGATGTTTACAAAATTTTATATAGAAAATCGACTTTTTTGGCGTTTGAAACAGGGAAACGAAAATTCATGGGAAGGTGATTTTGATCTTGGATTTGTTCCCTTCTTCAACCTACCAACTTCACGGATAAAATGATGAAATTTTAGTTTTCATAGTCCAATATTATCTTCATCAACAGGATATTTACATTATTGGGATAAAAAAGCAATTGCCTTTAAATCTTCGAGCTAGAGCTGTGAAATTTTCTTAGGTTCTAGATAGCATTCAAAAATTGATATTAAGTTTTGAAAAGTAGTACTTAGTCGTATATTTATTTCTGTATGAGTGTAAAACTAGCAAAACAACTTTGACGAATCTAAAAATGAATGAGTGGATAATTAGCCGTTAATTAGTTGTGACAGTTTAGAATTTGTCATTTAAAGTTTTCTATGTTTTTTTTTTGGGTGCTTTGCTAACTTGACACAACTCGAAAAGCGTGAAAAACTTCCTACACTTAATATTTTATGACTTTATAATTTATCTTTTATTAGTCAGTAATTAGTTGTGAAAATGTAATGCAATCGTGCAATGTTTTCTATGTCTTTTTCTAGTCTTTTCCTAGGTTGATGTGAAGCTAGGAAAGCACCACCTCGAAAAGGGGTTAATACTGCTTATGCCGAATAGTATATGGCTTAATAATTCGCCGCTAACTAGTCTTCAATTAGTTGTGACAATTTTGAATTTGTCGTCAAATGTTTTCTATGTTTTTTGGGCTCTTTACTAACTTGACATCAAGTTTGGAAAAGTATCACCTGGAAACAGGGTGAAAACTGTTTATACCACATGGTTTATAGCTTGTTAATTTACCATACGCTTCGGAGCGCACCTAACCTCCCACACAAAACCTGACGAAATACTCCCCTCGAGCATTATAGTTCTAGCTTAAGTCAAACACTGAAAACCAGATACAAATATCTTTCTTAGTTTTTGAGAAACCAAAAAAAAATCAACAAGTCGTTACTTTTCCAAAAAAGCCAAAAAAGGCTTACATTTTTTTTGCGTCAAAAATATCAAAAAAAAAAATCAACCAATGGGAAAAAAGTAGCACATTTTCAGTAGTAGATTCAGAGCTTGGGACTAAGGCCAGACATTGGGTCAAGCTTTGCTTGCAAGCTATGTTTTTTCAAGCCCTATGGAAACTGTATACGCAAAACTCAAGGTTCGGACTGAACAATTTTTAGGTATTAAAGTTGCAATTTTCCAAGTCCTGTGGGAATAAGACGTTAAAATCGAGGTTGAGAACAAGCGAAGTAAATTTACGTGAGCTCTTTTTATTCCAAGTCCTACAGGAATTACGCTAAACAATTTACGCCCAAAATGTGTGTTTGTTTTCTCGACCTTTTACCTTAACCACTGAATATATTTTTTTCTTAAGACTCTTAACTGTGAGGTTTTGAGAAGTAACTGGTAACTAAAGTAACTGGTCACATTAAACCGCAATTAACCAATGCCCCCAAAAATGCACATAACCCAGGCCATCGCTCAAATTCAGCAGGATCTATGCGGCAACAACAGTCATTGAAGATTGGACCTTTCGGATCAGTGCCACCATTCGAAGGTATGGCGAGCATTTGAACGATGTCATATTCCATTCATAATTCTATACATGAGCCTTTCAAATATTAAAAAAGGATTTCTCACACACAACTTGTTTTATTCTATTTCAACATCGACCCGCCTTTATGGGGAAACCTTTTTTAAGGGAGTTGAACCTAAAAAAAATGTTTATGCTAAAGTTATAAGTGGTTTTAAAATATTCTTTACTTTCTTTCTTAATTTTCAAAACTCATCTGAAAATTTTTAAAAACACATTTAAGAAATTTTGGACTTATAACTTAAATGGTATAGTAACATTTTTTTAAGAAAATACATACTTTTAAATATGCATATGTTTCCAAACGATTTTATAAACTGAACAGTTTGTAAAATGCCAATAAAGGCCTATGAAAACTTTCAACTTTCTAAACTTTCCCCATCAGGCGGGTTCGACCTACGACAAACATTAAAATCTATTTTCTTAAGAACTCTCTATATAAAAGACACTTAACCTCATTTGTTGCTTTTAAAGTAAGTATGTTTTAAAGTTTCAACGTAACCCTTCAGGATTTAATCAAATCAATCAAATGTTTATTTCTTAACATCAAATTTGATAAAAAATATTTAATAAAAACTATATTCTGTTTTACTCACCACATCACTGTAGAAACACCAAAAACTGCCATATCCAAGGACTCAATGTATAAAAACAACAATTGACATCACTTTCGATTTTTTAATTATTTTCCTTATTTTTTGAATAATGGGATCGAAAATTCACTTCCTTAATACTCACAACGCGCATTCACTGCTGCACATTTTTTTATTTATTTTTGTTTGCAAACCAATTTTTCACAAAAATTCTCAACTCTGACTAATTCTCAACGACAACACACATTTTGCCCATCAATGACTAAAAACAGTACAGAGTATTTTAATTAATTATAACCTAACAAAAAAAAACTTTTTTTTCCTCTTCAGACATAAATACACTTAAGTTTTACCTACATTTATCTATGCACCATACAACAACAAATATTGTAAATAAAATTTGACGTATTTTTAAATTCGAAATTACAGAAAAAAAATTAAAATAAGACAGCACACGCTCGATTATTTTTAAAACAATTCACCCCACCAACAATCAGTTCTTGCGTTAAACAATACTAAAACAATTAAAGGTATATTGATTTTGAAAAATACTTGTTTTGTTTTGTTTCAAAAGTGAGATGTCGTGAATGAGTTTTAAAGAAAAAATTAAATTACAATTTTTCTGTTTGATTTTCCCAGATTTTTGTGCTATGATTAATTTAGGATGAATTCGCAAAATAATTCATTATTTTTTTTTTTTCAAAATAAATTCTAGAATTTTGTTCATTTTGTAAAAGTAATGTTTTGTTTTTTTTTTAGAAATTTTAACTTCCGGAGATGACGAAGAAAAACACAGAGATTTGTCAAATTAAAAAAATTATAATTTAGTACTACAAATTTTAGTTCGCACTCAAAATAAACTGACAAAAAAAATTACGCAAAAATTAAAAGGTGGTTTTGCTGTTTTTTTTTTTTTTCTTCTTTTAAGGATTTTTTGACAATTATTATACTGTCAAATTTTATCTACGTGCTATGCTGTCACAGGATTTTGTTGGGCCCCGTTTTCTCGACATTCGAAAATAATTGAGCGACAAAAAACCGGTGAGATCTGATACCGAACCGAGATGATATTGCCCGAACTTTCTCTCGAAAAAATCAGAACCGTGAACTATCAAAGATAGAGAGAAAAAAAGAGAGAAAGAGAAGCTGAGGAGATATTTAGCTTTTATATACAGTGGAACTGCAAAATAAAATTCTGTTCTTTTTTCGTATTTAATTTATGGTAAAAGAATATGTTCCAGATTTAAAATGTTTCTCGGGAATGTTTTTCTTTCTCGAGAATAAGGAACCTTCATAAAACTGAAGAGTTTCAATCATAATTAATTGAATGGCCAGTTTCGAAAAGTCCACATCTCTAAAAATTTAAAATATTCAGGCAATTTAAAGAACTAATTGTTTTCTTGTGCCTAGTTTCAATTTATAAAAAAAAATACTTTTGAGTTACACTACACTACAAAAACAGTAAAGATACTAGTGGATTTATTTTTATTTAGTATAATAAGTGCAGTAGGCTATTGATTTATGCCATTAAAAAAGGAAAAGGAAATTAGGGGGGGGGGGGGGTTGCAAAATCACGCTTTTTCAGTTTTTTGCATATATAACTGGAAAACGAAGCAACATTTTGAAATAATGTTGAAAATCTTTTTTGTAGACAATAAAATTAACCATCAAAATGGAGCATACATTTTTTTAAATTATTTAGTTACCTAAATTAAAAAAAAAATCATTGCAAAAAAAGTGAAAAATCACATATTTTGTTTTTTTTTATTTATTTGCCTATAACTTTTTTACCTGCAAAGATAGGTATAAACACTGCTCCATATAAAAGAAATATGATTTAATTTTTTTTATTTATTTGCCTATAACTTTTTTACCTGCAAAGATAGGTATAAACATTGCTCCATATAAAAGAAATATGATTTAATTTTCTCTAAAATGACATATTCAGGAAAAGTTTTGGATAAAAATTGGCCGCTCAAACTAAGCTGATGTTAGGATTTAAAAGTAAAATATACGACATATATGGCTAGCTCGAGAAACCTGTAAGATGATACGCTCAAACTAGGTGTATGATTCACTCTTGACCATTGAAGTAAAAATAATAGAGAAATTTCAATTTTTTCGCAGTTTATTTACTTGTACCAAATAAGTTTGGTTGTCGAAACTGACATTTCTTATAATACTTGCTTTAAGAACTTTGAGCTCGAATAGCAAGCACTTTCGGCCAAAAAACTCGTCTGGCACTATTTTGTTCATGTTTAGGAACGTATAATTAGCTTACATATATGTTCAAAAATTGGGGTTTTCTGTTATTTTTTACTTAAACAGTCAAAAAGTAATCATACACCTAGTTTGAGCGTATCATCTTACTAATTTCTCTAAATATCCATAAATGCAATATATTTTACTTTTAAATCCTAAAAAGAAGAAAAAAAATGCTTAAAACATCAAAATTTTGCTACTAACATTTTGTAAAACTTTCTACAAATTTTCCAACTTATTTTCCCACTGTAAAAGAGCAAACCGTTGAAAAACAACAAACCATTGCACTATATTTTTTAAAAATAATTTTGACTTTTTGTGTACATCATCAATTGAATTAATCATTGAACCTATAGCAAATTTAAATTGGGTTTTTATAGAAAATATAAAAGAAGAGGAAATTTGGAATCTCCCACAAAGATTTTCAGTGATTTGTGGAGGAGAATATCCATAGATCATGACCAACTAAGTCAGAGAAAGAGCAAGTCCTCTCTATAAAAGAGAAAATTCGACTAAAAATAGATCGTTTAAGATTTCGGGGGAAAAATGAGAACGAGTAGGTACTCACCTAAGTACGTGACGTGAGTTTAGGTCAAATACACAGAAACTCAAAAACGATAAAATATCATTTTGCAGAGAGTTCGATATCCTTTTTTTTTTCTAAAGAAAAAGAAATAAAAAATACTATCCATTCATTCAATAAAAATTTTAAAGAAAATTACTTGGAAAATAGACGAAAACACATGGCGTGTTTTTTGGTTTTATACTTTTTGGAATGTCAACAGTTATTTGGACATACAAAAATTGTTTGTATTCATTCTCAGGAAAACATGTGTGATGCTGTGGCGTTCATTGAATATTTTTGAATATTGATTTGATTGAAAGAAGAATATTTTTAATTTAAAAAGAATCAAGATGAAATCATAAACTGTTTGTGTTTGATGAAGATGATGTTTGCTTGTATTGCGAATAAGAAATTTGTATGATTATTTTCGAAATTCCGTCTAATAGGTTAATAGTATTGTAATAAAATAAAGTGCACGATTGCGTCACACCTACATACATACATTATGTGCTTGCCCATATGCCTACCTAAATATGCATGAAGCTTGAGTGGCTTAGATCCTCGGTTTCTAAACTGTGTTCCGCGGAACCCTAGGGTTCATTGAAAAAATCTCCAGGGTTCCACGAATTTCTTGAAGTAACAACAAAAAATTATTTTTTTTACCTAGGTAGTTAAAAAAAATTCTAGTGACTTTTGGAAAATTTCCATTTTATTTTGTTTGTATAAAAGAAACAAATTACGGAAGTTACAGAAGCCAGTTTATTTTACACTAATATGTAATCTTGTTCTTGATGAGCTGTAAAGATTGTAAATCTCGCGTAGAGTTCATGAAAGGGTGCAAAGATACATATTATGATACCTTAGTTAGAATAGTATGAATTTTTTTTTAGTTTGCATTGAAATCCGATGGCTTTACCGAGGAAAAGCTTTTTCCAGGTTATTTGAACTTCCCTATAAGCTGAAAGTTTTTCAACTGGAGAAAAATATATATTTATTTGCAAATCTTTTCTGTATGCATGTGTTCCCCGCTTACTTGCACTGGCTATTGTCTCTGATTTTTCAACCAATCAACCGAAACCCTTAAATAATTTCCGTTTGTTTCTTTTTAAGCTAGAGTTTAAGACCAATAAAGCAGGAAGATCAACTAAGCAATGTGTAACTAGCCGGGGAATACTACTTATTATATATAACATGAGCAATATATTATAAAATTTAGAAACTAACCTCGCAGAAATCTGTAGAAAATTCAACAAAAAGCTACAGATTTGTAGGAAAAATCAACGACAGTTTTTTTACGATAGACAAACTGGCAGCTTTGAAAAAAAATCAAGTCTGGTTTACCTGTACATCTACAAAATTTCAATGATGAATGTTTTCCAGTTTTAAATCAATTTTTGAAGGGGAAAAATGCTGGAGTTCAGAGCAGATATTTGCAAAGATCTTGGCAAAATAACTTTCCAGGTACTAAATTAAACTTGGGTAAAGAATTCGACTAGATAAAGGAAATGAAAGCTTAGCTATGGCGTTGCGACGCCAAGAATACGGGAAAATTAACTCACGTAGATCTGCATTTTACATTAAAATTTAAAGTTTTTTTTATTCTTTGAACTTAATAACTATCAAAATTAGTCGCTCCTCAGATCCTTGAATACAGCTTTCGGGCATAAAACTTATTTTTAAAACAATTTATTAATCAAACTTCCCACTAGCTTTGATGGAAAATCTTAAATAAGAAATAAACAGATTTTGAAATTTGTTGTTTTTCATTTTTGGCTATCGTAAATTGTTGGGGTTCCAAAATATATTTTGACCTTGTTTAGGGTTCCAAAGTTCAAAAAGTTTGGGAACCGCTGGCTTAGAGCAAAATATTAAAATTTTTCGAATTCCATTTTTAACGAAAGAGATCCTTAAAAACTGTAACTTACAAACGCAAGACATGTGTTTTGGTTAGTTTAACTCCCCAGTTAATTGATCGAAAAATCAGACAAAATAGAAGATGTAATTAAAAACATTGTACCTTTTTACGGTGACGTGAACAACAAAATAAGGCTTCAAGGCTTTGCATACACCCAGCCTCGCACATATCCCAAATCCTAGAGTGAGTCCAAGCAGGGGGGTTGCAGCATGCCCCCCCCGATACACACCTTACTGTTTATGCGCCATTATTGTAAAGCAAGGTAAGTGTAAATAAGGTTTGTTGTGCCTAATTTCACGTCCCCCTATTTACATTTATATATTCATCAATTCATTCTTAAAATATTGAATTTTTAAACAAAAAAATTATATTTTTTATCTAATAAAAAACCCTGTGTTTTATTTATTTGAGCGTACGTATTTACCTAGCACGTAGGTACTTACTGTATACAGTGGCGTATTTACCCTAGGGCCATAAGGGTCATGGCCCGGTAGGGCACCTCTCAAGGGTCGGCATTCAGCTTTGGGTGCAAAATATGAAATTCTTTTATACATTTGCAACCTTAAAATAATGCCTTAGAGGCGCCAAGTAGAATAGCAATAAAACGATGTGGTATACTTAGGTACTTATTACGTAAATTTTGTTTAAATACTTTTTTCTAGAACGCTGTTTTAGAGATATCAAAGTATAAAAATACATTAAATTGCGACAAATCACCTCTCAAAATCAATATGAAAAGCTCAATTGAAGCATCCATGTCTAAAACCAGATACATAACTCCTTCTACGAAAAACAAACAGAAAATTCCAGATCGTTTTGGGTATTTAAAACTCAGCTTTTTTGGATCTAAATTAGAAAAACCCAATTTTGTACTGGAGTTGTCTTGTTTTTACACCTCACGTGAAAAAATGACTTTGGATGCAAAGCTAAAATGAAAAGAGCACAACAAAATTTCCACAGCAAGGTCCTTCGTGGAATAATAAATGCCCATTGGTATATAAGAAATAGCGATCTACATCGTGACCTTCAAATTGAAATGGTTACAGAAGTGGTTAAAAAAAAAACGCTGTAGCACACAATCAGCGACTGCAAAGTCATACCAACTCCAAAATGGAGACTGTCTTAACTGTACGAAACAATGTTCGGAGATTAAGACCAACCAAGCCTCATGACCTGATGATATTAAAGCTATGGCAAACTTCCCACAATGTGATTTATTAAGTAAGAATGAAAAATCACTTGTCGATCTTCCATAGATTGGTCCTGATTCATCGGTGGTTTTAGTGCGGTAAGAGTTCCACACTACTCAGTACCGATTCTTATCGAGTGTCTCTTGAAGATTTTCATCGGATAAAAAAAAACTTTAAATATTAAAAAAATGCAAATATTCTAAAAGGTACCGAATATTTCGAAATTTGAGTGTGCTCTAGCTTAAAAAATATTAAATTGAAAAACAACAGTTGGTGCAATAGATTGTAGGTATAGGTATGATGAAGCTCCCATTTATTTTCACCAAAAAACACGGAGAAAAACCAGACAACTCCAAAAACAAATTAATTTATTTTTGTATAAACAATTCACCTTTTTAAATTTTTTTAACTTACTCAATGTGTTCTTTTATTCTCTTTCGAAGAAAAATTGAGTTTTTAAGTACGAGTATATTTATTTTTTTTTTTTATTTTTAAGACAGTTGTTTGTGTTTTTCTCATATTCCATTCTACGGTTTTTGCACCAAATGATTCAATTTTAAGGCAGATAAATATTTTTGAAACCTTTAAAAAATCAAGAAAAATAAATGTTTAATTTTTTTTGGCACAGCCAATACAAAAATAGTATCAAAAAAGTGACAATCATGATTTTAGTATTTTTGTTTGCTAACTTCAGTTTTGAGAAGCGGAGAATTAAATTTAAAAGAAAATAGTGCAGCATTAAATTCGGAGTGTTAAAAACAAATTAGTACCTATATAATTTACTACAAATAATGGGGCGCCAAAACTTTTTTTCCCGGGGCCCAAAATCTTTAAATATGCCACTGACTGTATTGATGAATATCAATACCTTACCTACCTACTTGCCTATATATATTTTTTTGATTAAAACTTTTTAAATAGTTATGATGTTACATGCAAGCTTCACTAAGTTTTTTGTATTTAAACCAAAAATGTAAGCCAGCCAATCAACAACAATCAAAACAATATTTTCGGTTGGTTTTTTTAACCTGCGTCATACGCCAGTGACCAAATGAAAATACCAACTAATTTATGCAAAATCTTCGAAAAAAGTCGATGTCAAGCCTTCAGAGAACTCTGTCCCACTGTTAGATTTCAGAGTTTCATGAGCTTGTGATAAAAGTTATATAACAACAATAATTCATGGCCTAAATGACCCGTTACAGATTTTGTTTCTTCTATCAATAAAATGCCAGTCGATGTGTGACAAGCAAACATAAAACTCTCGTTTGATTGTTTTTCGGTTCGATTTGTTTTTTTTTTTTCTTAAATCGTCAACGTCGGCGTCGTATCGCGTGTTTTTCGCTATTTCAGCCGGGCTGAAATGGCTTTTTTCGGGTTTTGTAAGAATTCATAAATAAACCGCGTTTTTCTTTCTCAATTTTTTTTCTGGCACAACTTTTGTAAGAAATATGCCCATTTTTGCAGCTTTTGTTTCCGTCATATAAATATTCAGTTCGCGTTAAAAAAAATAATGTTTCGAATAAATATTATTCTTATGCTGTCAACAATCATCCCTGACTTAGGTTGGCTTTCTAATTTATAGACAATCTATAGTCTCCCCTTTTAAAGTTCTTATAAAATCATCATCATCAACATTCAATCATGTCATGTCCTTGTCTCATGTTTACAGATTGTTGTTCGAGCTTTACAATTTTCAATAGAAAATCTATTCATCTCTATCCTACTGGTGGCCTTGATTTTTCAGTGCACAAACCAATGCAGTTTCAACATAATCACCATAATCGTCATTTTCTTCATCAACAACAAACACCACCCTCCCCGCCACCTGAACTTATAGCTCCTCAATTACCACAAATACCTGGTGTACATGGAGAAGTCCAAACTAACTCCTCTCATAAACATCTACAATTAGATTCAAATAAGAACTCTGAGCAACCAGATGAGGATTATTCGAGGCTTAATAGATCATTGAGTTTAGATATCCAAGACCAAGAGGAAAGTCTAGATATAAAATTGGCAACTGATAAGCATGAGCATAATTCTTCAACAACTGAAGCAACAACAATAACAAAAACAACAACAACAACAACCACAAAAACAACAACAAAACCACAAAACCAAATAGAAGATGATGCCCGATACAAATTGATAAGTGAAATAGTGTCAATGGAATGTGTTGATTTTTTGAAATTGGAATTTTGCTTGAATGGCGGACGATGTTTTCTTTATCCAATTTTGAATCATAGTCTATCGTCATGTGAATGTGCTGAAGGCTTTGTAGGAGAAAGATGTGAAGCTAAGAGCTATGGTAAGTATAAGAACTATCTTAAGGTTATTTTCAAATATTTATGTAACAACAAAATCGCCATCCTCACTATCGACTCACTTCGCTTTGTTTAAATTCAAATTCTAACCGAATATTTCTGGCCTTTTCGATTGGCAATTCGGAAGAACTCTCCGACCCGGAACGCCAATTAAATAAACAAGCACATGCAGTATTCTGAAGTTTTCGTATTCCTGCATGGGTGCAACTTCACATACAGACGCTGCAAAATAGTTTTTGTTCACATTTGGAAACTTTGCAGACACAAAAATGGGAAAATAATACGAGTATTCTAAGTGAAAAAAAGTTGTTCAAAAGAACAACTTAGTTTTAGGTAAAAATTTACTTTTAGCAGTATTTGACAACATTTTGACAACCATATATTTGAATGTGTAATACTATGTTTCCACCGGGGCGAAATCTCGGATTTCAGTCCATATCTTAACATTTCCATTTCGTTGAAATCTCAATGAAATCTTGTAACGATGCGAACTCTTCTTTCGCTCCAACTGCAAGCCAAGCAGGCAAACAAAAAGAGTATGATATTGTATTTGACATCTGAGTGGAGAGAACCACAAACACATTAGGTATGTTTCCAGAACGAATTTCAAACAGTCTGAAAGCGCCATATTTAGTCATTTTTAGTGCGAAGTCGTTCCACAAGGGAAAGTTTGTACTTTTTCGCAAATGATTTTTGTAGAAGAAAATTTCGTTATAAAAATTTGTGTACTTTTTGCTTATTGTAGTTATTTTTTTTCCTTTTTAAACAAATTTAAGTTTTATGATTTAATATATAACTAAGGAATATTTTGTTGCCTAAGTTTAATTATTTTTATACGTATACGTTTCTTTTTTCTAACCATTCAATTTCGTGCGCAGTGATTTTCTAAAAATATTTATTGACTTATGATTGACCTACGGCAGCTCTAGTCAAATATTTCTTTTGACGTGGTGAAAATTAGTGCAAATTAGTGCCCTAACCATTCCCGACATTTTGACAGTTGGATTTCATTCCCACCTGTCACAAATTGACATTTAGTCCGAAATAGTGCGTAGAATTTATGGAACACACCTCATATGGTAGTTGTTTGTGGTTTATTTGAGAAGAAATCGAATGTGTGTGTGAAACAAGCCCAAGTAGTTCTGGTTTCGATTCTGAAATGAAATACAGAATCTTTTTTTCTTATTTTCAGGAGAAGAACTGCCATTCTGAATGCCAATGAAACACTTTCAGAAGGGTTTACACGCATTCCGAACGCTTCTAGATGGCCAATCGAAAAGGCCATTCCAATATCTGCAGTTAAATTATATTTGACATTTGAGATATAACATCGGGTATTTTCAGAAATAAGAGACTTATGTCGTTTTCATTACACATAATTGGAATGGAATCTTAAAAAAATATTAAGTTGGACGGCAGCTTGTTTTGACGTTTATTTTTGAATGTTTTGGTTTTTCTCGAGTGGATACCCAGGATTGACCCAGGTTTTCTTGAATTTTTTGAAATTGGAATTTTGCTTGAATGGCGGATGATGTTTTCTTTATCCAATTTTGAATCATAGTCTATCGTCATGTGAATGTGCTGAAGGCTTTGTAGGAGAAGGATGTGAAGCTAAGAGCTTTGAGCGTTTGATTTTGAATGTATTAGTGTTTCTCGAGTGGATTACAGGTTTTTTGTTGAAGTTTACCCAGGATTGACCCAGGTTTTCTTGAGAACCCCAAAAATTGTCAAAAAAAACTGGGTTTTCGGCTCGCAAAAAACACCAAAAGGCTTTCAATTGTGTTGTTGGGATGAGAAAGAACCACAGTTTCCATTTTCTATTTCTATTTGTTATTATTAAAGTAAATTTGTGTTTCCATTTCAAAAACAAATTATTTACCTGCAGCACGTTAATCCACAATGCTCCTGAGATTCTGCCATTTGACATTTTGTTCTTAACCTCAACTCGCCCCAGCAAAAAACCTTATTCTACTTCAGGGTGAGTTCAGGGCGACCCCAGGTTTCAAAAATCACAGAATTTTCTCGTGGGGTGACACAAGGATGACTTCAGGGCTCAACGAACAAACCTTATGATTTCAAGTGGAGAAGCCAAATTCTCTTCTCAGAATCTTCAGAAGAGGATTTTTGTGCCAATGGAATGTATTGGACGATTCGAAATGCTTCTGGATGTCCAATGGAAAATGACATTAATATTCATTTAACTATGCATTCATTGAACGTAAATTTATCTTCTGAAGAAAATAGTTGTACATATCCACCCTTTGTTTGACCATTATAGACCACTTAAAAAATTGCTACAAAAAAAATCTACCAAATCTTTTCAATTTCACTGAATTTTGCAATAACGAGATATTGGTTATATTATATGGTTTAATTCAAGTAATGCGAACACTGTTTTTAAATATTTTTTTGTTAAAGACGCTGCTTTTCACTTTAAGCCGATGATATGTATTTTAATAACGTGAATTTGAAACTTTACTTTAAAACTTTTCCTTCAGGGTTGCAGCCAGAACAAAATTTTCGTTGCGTAATTTCTCAAAGTCGGGCCATATCGTTACCTGATAATTATATGGTAATTTTTCGAAAAAAAAGTAAAAATCGAGGTTTCGATGCAAATCGGGTCAAGTATCAAGTTTTGCATCATTTAAAATATGTAAGCATTTTAATCAGAGCAGAAGCCATAAAACCAAGGTCGTATATGGAAATTTGAAACAATTTTTAGTTTAAGGTCGTATGGATGAAAAATTTGTTTGTCTATATTTAGGTGTTTTTATTTCGATTTTAGCTTTTTATTCAATATTAAGACGTAATAATTATTTAGTTTATATTATCTACAAAAAACTTGGAATGCAAAAAAAAAGTAACCATATTTGTATTTTTGTCTTTTATTAATTGAAGCTGCGGTGTGCAAAAACCAGATAACTCCATATTTCTTATGTTGAGAAAAATACAAAAAAACTCTCCTTGAAATCAAAAAACTAATTTTTTTCAAAAACTTAATTTTGAAAAAGACTAACCTGGGCCCAAAACAACTTTTTAAACTTATAACTGTAATAACTGTGTTCCCGGCACCAAATAATCTTTGGTATCGACAAAAAAGAACTCCGATAAACCTGGGTTTTGGCAAAGAGCTTTGTTTCGACATTTCCTAAAAATAATCCAAAACTTGGGTAGCAGCAAAAATTTAGGCGGGCTAGAATTCAAGTTTTTCATTATTTTTCGAAAACTATTTTTTTTGTAAAAAATCCAAAGTTTCTAATTTTAGCTTATGTATACGATACGCTATATAGATTTAGATACGATTAATAGATTTTGATAAAAACGTGAACAAACGCGCTGATAACCTTTTTAACCCATCAGGCGTGATGTTAAAAGTAAAAAAGCTCTTGTTATAACGTTTGTGCAAAGAGCCTGTCTACATTGTCGTTGCACTCTTAAGCGATCTATTTGGCTTTCCCTCATGGTATGGTTTATCAAATATATTTTGGGCCAAAAATTCCATTTCTTCCTAATTTTTGTGAACACTTTTCTTGTTTCACGGAATTGAGAAAGTTCTTGAAAAAAATTTAAACTTTTTTTTGGCAATTCAATCCTCTGAGAGAATATCATCAACATTTAAAAGACTGCCAATTTGTGTCTAAATCTCTGGAAAGAAGCTATACATATATTTTTTCGATAAGTGTCAATAAATACCGTATAAATCTTTGAAAGTTGTACTAAGGCTGACGGAATAGTCCCTTAGTCGTTCACAATAATCAAGATTTTGAACAAAACAAAAAAATTATTTCGACTTAAGTCGTTTATGGAAAGCAAACGAAACTTATTAGTTGAAAACGTGTTTGATTTATAAATAACATTATTTTCTCTATTATGTTTGTTTTTTTTTTAATTTTTATTCTTTACAGAGTTCATACCCCGGATTCGTCCCCGATTAGTCTTAGCAAAGACTAAAGGTGGACTATTAATTTATGGATTAGCTCTACTGGACATGCTATTTCTTTTGTTTTTGTTTTGCAAAAATTATATTAGAGACTAAAGCGTATGTATGTAAAACAGTATTTTATTTATTAATATTCTATTAACTACAAGAAAATTTACCGGTAATTTTTTCTTTTTCGTTTAACTTTTTTAATTTATTATTAATATACATATTACGATTATTTAACTAAGATATACAAATTTAATTTTGTATTTAAAAAGTAACAAAGCCAAGCAACGCGTTGTATTTGCAAGTTCATTTCAGAAGTATTTATCATAAACATTTTCCTGTCATTTGTTTTAAGATTTGTTTGTACATAATATTTGGGAAAGACCGTGTGTAAATAGAAAAATAAAGAAAAATAGAAAAATATATCGAACCGTTAATAATTTTTGCTTTCTTATTTTTATTTTTATTTTTTGTTTTTTTTTTTTTGAAAAAATTGGGTCGTCGAAATGACAATTTGATTAGTTCAAGCTTTTTAAAATACATATATTTAACTTACGTACCTAGCTGTGTTTAATAAAGAAACGTTAGATCAGGGGTCCGATTCCACAAGACAAATTTGTTCACTTGTGTTGGGCTTGAATAGAGTGTGTACACGGAAAATCATTCAAGCTTCCTGTGGAATTGGGACCCAGATCAGATCAGAACAGCACAGGTAAAGTTGGAAAGATCTTATCATTAATGTGTGACACCAACAAGCTTCAGTGCAAAGTGGCCTAGTGGTTGCATGCTCGCTCCGCAACTGGAGAGTTGCGAGTTCAAATTCAAGTAGAGTCCAGCATAAAGTATTTATTTTAAATAAATTAATATTATTTCCGATTGGATTTTGCTTTTTGATTCCAATCGGATATGAAACATTTACATTTACACACTACTACCTAATTACGCCATTTAACAAAATGGCTTCTTCAAGCATAAATTACTTTTGACGTGTGTTCCAAACCTACTCCTTCTTGAAATCGGGAACAGAAAAAGACTGCGAAAATATTTAGCCGCGTAAAGTTAGCATTACAACTTTCGAAAAAATTACTTTTGAGTATGCCAGTAATTGCCGATTAATTGCCGTAAATATGCCGTGGAAACAAAAAAATTGCCGCTCTTTCGGTTTGTCCACAAAGTACAATACTGCTAACTTTATATAAAGTTAGCATGACACTTTTTTATTTTTGGTCAAAAATTATTTTTGAAAACGCCAGTAATTGCCGATTAATTGCCGTAAATATGCCGTGAAAACCAAATAGTTGCAGTTCTTATGGTTTGTCTTAAAAGCGCAATCCTGCTAACTTTACGCGTAAAGTTAGCATGACACTTTTTTCTTTTTTGGAAAAAAATTATTTCTGAAAACGCCATTAATTGCCGATTAATTGCCGTAAATATGCTGTGGAAACAAAAAAATTGCCGCTCTTACGGTTTGCCCACAAATTGCAATCACGTAAATTTTGGGTGTAAAGTTAGCATGACAACTTTTGAAAAAAATATTTTTGAAAACGCCATTAATTGCCGATTAATTGCCGTAAATTTGCCGTGAAAACAAAAAAAATGCCGCTCTTATCGTTTGCCCACAAAGAGCAATCACGTAAATGTGGCGTAAAGTTAGCATGACAACTTTCGAAAATAATATTTTTGAAAACGCCATTAGTTGCCAATTAATTGCCGTAAATTTGCCGTGAAAACAAAAAAAATTGCCGCTCTTATCGTTTGACCACAAAGAGCAATAACGTAAATTTTATGTCTTACACATTTAACTTTTTAATTTTTGGTCAAAAATTAGTTTTGAAAACGCCATTAATTGCAGATTAATTGCCGTAACCGTACCGTGAACTCAAAAAAGTTGCAACTTATACGGTTTGCCCACAAAGGGCAGTAACGTAAATTTTAGGCGTAAAGTTAGGATGATAACTTTTGAAAATAATATTTTCTAAAACGCCATTAATTGCCGATTTATTTCTGTAAATTAACCGTGGAGTCAAAAAAATTGCCGCTCTTATGGTTTGCCCCCAAAGGGCAATCACGTAAATTTAAGGTGTAAGGCTAACTTTTTAATTTTTGGTCAAAGATTATTTTTAAAAACGCCATTGATTGCAGATTAATTGCCATAAACATATTGTGAAATCAAAAAAATTGCAACTCCTATGGTTTGCCCACAAGGGGCAATAACGTAAATTTTAGGCGTAAAGTTAGCAAGACAACTTTCGAATATAGTATTTTCAAAAACGCCATTAATTGCCGATTTATTTCCGTAAATTAGCCGTGAAGTCAAAAAAATTGCCGCTCTTATGGTTTGCCCCCAAAGGGCAATCACGTAAATCTAAGGTGTAAGGCTAACTTTTTAGTTTTTGGTCAAAGATTATTTTTAAAAACGCCATTGATTGCAGATTAATTGCCGTAAACATATTGTTAAATCAAAAAAATTGCAACTCCTATGGTTTGCCCACAAAGGGCAATAACGGAAATTTTAAGCGTAAGGCTAGCATGACAACTTTTGATAACAATAGTTTTAAAAGCACTATTAATTGCCGATTTATTGCTATAAACAAAAAAATTGCCGCTCTTATAGTTTGCCCAGAAAGGGCCATCACGCTAATTTTTTGTTTAAGCATGAATTTGTAATTTTTGGTCAAAAATTATTTTTGAAAACGACATTAATTACCGATTAATTGCCATATGCATACCGTGAAACTGAAAAATTGCCACAGTTTGCAAACAAAGGGCAATAACGTAAATTTTAGGCGAAAGTAAACAATATGTTTAATATATATATATTATATATATAATAATACGTTGTTATCAGTAAAATTTTTCCAAACCGGCGCTAAAACTTGATTTAATCACCCCTTCAGTTGGGGTAACGTTTCTTAAAAGTTCAATTAAGTATTTCACCCAAAAATAATTTTTACTTACGATGTAAGGCAAATTTTGTATTAGAGAAAAGTGGGTGGCACAATTCTGTCTGGTTGTCTGTCTGTCTTTTCTTTGACCTACAGCTACAGCCTAAACCACTGAAGCGATTTTCTTCAAATTTTTAAATATTTTTTTTTTATTCTTCGGAGGGGATATTTCTTACCTTTTAAAATTATGGTACTTCCTACACAACCATTAAGAAAAAGCTTACTTATCTGAAAAAATGGCTTCAACGAACTTAATAAAAAACAGTGGATTACTGTAGGTATGGTGAACATTGAAGAAACAAATCTGAAAAACTGTTAATAACGGTACCAGCCATTTAAGGGTTTTTGAACTTCGATTTATTCAAAGAATTTCAATCAAAATTTCCATGCAAAAGCTCCATAAAAATCTCAATAATATTGCATATCAAAATATAAAATAAATGTTGGCCTTTTAAGAAGATATTGATTTTTTTTTTGAAAATTCAATATTTCAAGATCGCGTTGATAAATTGTTTTGAAACTAGTTTATAGATGTATTTTAAAATTAATTATTATTTAATTTAATATAAAAAATAGCTTTTAAAGAAAATCGCTACAATGTTTTGATTTTTTTTTGTGCTAATATTCATATTTCTTCAAGTAATCAAATTTGTTTTAAGCTTTAAGCTATTTGAAAAGTTGTTAAACAAATAAAAAAACAATTTAAATGCCCTTATTTTATATATTTTTATATTTTTTGTATATGTAATTACTGACATATTTTAAAAGTTCTTAATTTCAGGCAACTTGAACATCAGAGCAAGTACCTGCAATACAGTCGTACATTTTATTTCCATTGAAAATATTTTTTGAAAAACAAATTAACTACCATCATGCCACTAGATACTAAAAATATTGTTTAGGAAAAGTTTATTTTTGTCCTTAAAATCTTAACTCTTTTACAATAAGATCGTATTTACTCTACAAGATCTATTGCGATCTTTTGCCTGGCAACTGGCTACTTTTGTTAAACTTACCACTTTCCTTAATGGCATTCTCCGAATAAAACAAATTCATGAAACGTCAAAATTACAAAACAAAAAACTTTGTATTCCCAAAATGGTGCACCCAAGTTAGTGGGAAAGCGTAAGCAATTACAGTCTTGGGAAAACGAAGTAAAATGAGGTAGTTTTTCCATAAAAAATAGGGTTGCTACCACTCATGTCTTCGAGTTGCTCTATGTTTAAAGTTATTTCATAGTGCTAAAAACTAAAATCGATCGCTAACTAAAACTAAAATTGATCGCAATTTACAACTTAGTTGCCTAATGGTTGCTTGATCTCGATTTTGAAATTAAGCAAGCAATATGTCATTTATGATATTTGCAAAGAATGTATGCGATCAGTCAAAAGTCCAATAAGTTTAATTCTATAAATTTGTTGAGTTGGACTTAGAAAATGTTGAATCAACTGTAAAAGTTTTTCCAAGTACCGCCCAATTTTCCGCAGTTCACTGTAAGAAATTTGCAAGATATCAAAATCTAAAATATCCAAACTGCATTATTTATAGATCTTGAAAAATGATATATCACACTAAGTAAATATAAAACATTGCATTCTCTCACCTTACAATCTTGCAAATGTCAACCAAAATCTCGAAAATTAAAATCTCGAATACCTACTTAAAATTGAGTGGTCACATAATTAGCAAGATTTTTATTTGCAAGATCTCGAATGCGAGTTTTTCATTTGCACGGTTTTGTAATTCTCGCCCAATTCAAAAGGCCGCTGATAAAAGGCAGGGCCCGATCCAGCTTTTCCGCCGCCCTGGGCAAAAATAATATAAGCCACCCTTTGAAAGTACATTTTACAAGCCATATTATGTCACTGCAGAGATGGCTCGATTTTTAACCGCCTTTAAAAAAAGGAAGTTATAATTGTGACCAGTACGAATGTAATATGGTTGGAATTGTGTAATTTGCACATCAATGCAAATGTTAGTCGGGCTTCTTAACGAGTATTTCAAATTTTATGTGTGCATGTTATGTTGTTTTTCAAATTTCTCAGAATCGATCGCATTGAAATAACGTTTCGGCTATTGACATAGAAAAATTTATCGAAATCGGTTCAGTAGTTTTAAAGGATTTCACTAAAATGTTTTATAAGTGGGTTTAAATATATCTTTTGTAATTTTGAATTTAAAAGAAAATTGGAAAATAATATTCTTCTTTTGTAATATCGACTTTATTGAAATAACTGTTTCTTTCAGTTCAAAATTAATGAATAAAACTACACAAAGCATGATTTTGTTAAATTTTATAAAAGAGGCACAGTAATTATGTAAAGCCACAGCCACAAGAATGTCAACCCCTCTCTAAGTTCTAATTCTTGAACAATATCAGATGAGTCCTCATGGGTGTGTCTATTAGAATCAAAAGCAACGTATTCCACTTTTTCTAGTTTTGAGACAATTAAAAAACGTTTTTAAAGACGGGGCCTAAATTATTCTTGGAACTAATTTGTGTTTTTTTTTTGTTAAGATCTTCAATTTTAAAAGCATATCGATTTTTTTTTTGTGGTCAAATGATCTTCGAATTATTTAACAATGCATTTTGGAATAGAGTTGTTTTGAAAATCCGAATCCAGAATAGATGCGTTTTGAATTTTTCTTTTCTTTTGTTTTTGTAAATAAAACCGGATTTTTTTTTGGATCAAGATAAAATTTAACTGTTTTAAAAAAAAGTATCCGCTTTCAACAACCCAATAGAACAAACCAAAAATGTGAAATTCATGCATGGAAGTTTGAAAATAATTAATTTTCGCACCATAATTCGAATACATTTGTTATGATTCAAACACAAAAAAAAAATTAAATTTAGGTTTGAATAAAGCATACAAACATACAGATTCTTTAGTGAAGTAGAGTTGTTATGATTCAAAAGAGTCTGAGGAATAAGTTGATTTTGATTCTTCCCCTATATTCAAATCAAAATAGCTCTGGTATAAGATGACTTTTAAAACTTTCGAAAAAAGCCAGAGATAGATTTTTAAAAAATAAGTTGAACTCATCGTTAACTCATTTTTTTTGAAAAGTGGAATACGTTGCTTTTGATTCTAATAGACACACCCATGAGGACTCATCTGATATTGTTCAAGAATTAGAACTTAGAGAGGGGTTGACATTCTTGTGGCTGTGGCTTTACATAATTACTGTGCCTCTTTTATAAAATTTAACAAAATAATGCTTTGTGTAGTTTTATTCATTAATTTTGAACTGAAAGAAACAGTTATTTCAATAAAGTCGATATTACAAAAGAAGAATATTATTTTCCAATTTTCTTTTAAATTCAAAATTACAAAAGATGTATTTAAACCCACTTATAAAACATTTTAGTGAAATCCTTTAAAACTACTGAACCGATTTCGATAAATTTTTCTATGTCAATAGCCGAAACGTTATTTCAATGCGATCGATTCTGAGAAATTTGAAAAACAACATAACATGCACACATAAAATTTGAAATACTCGTTAAGAAGCCCGACTAACATTTGCATTGATGTGCAAATTACACAATTCCAACCATATTACATTCGTACTGGTCACAATTATAACTTCCTTTTTTTAAAGGCGGTTAAAAATCGAGCCATCTCTGCAGTGACATAATATGGCTTGTAAAATGTACTTTCAAAGGGTGGCTTATATTATTTTTGCCCAGGGCGGCGGAAAAGCTGGATCGGGCCCTGCCTTTTATCAGCGGCCTTTTGAATTGGGCGAGAATTACAAAACCGTGCAAATGAAAAACTCGCATTCGAGATCTTGCAAATAAAAATCTTGCTAATTATGTGACCACTCAATTTTAAGTAGGTATTCGAGATTTTAATTTTCGAGATTTTGGTTGACATTTGCAAGATTGTAAGGTGAGAGAATGCAATGTTTTATATTTACTTAGTGTGATATATCATTTTTCAAGATCTATAAATAATGCAGTTTGGATATTTTAGATTTTGATATCTTGCAAATTTCTTACAGTGAACTGCGGAAAATTGGGCGGTACTTGGAAAAACTTTTACAGTTGATTCAACATTTTCTAAGTCCAACTCAACAAATTTATAAAATTAAACTTATTGGACTTTTGACTGATCGCATACATTCTTTGCAAATATCATAAATGACATATTGCTTGCTTAATTTCAAAATCGAGATCAAGCAACCATTAGGCAACTAAGTTGTAAATTGCGATCAATTTTAGTTTTAGTTAGCGATCGATTTTAGTTTTTAGCACTATGAAATAACTTTAAACATAGAGCAACTCGAAGACATGAGTGGTAGCAACCCTATTTTTTATGGAAAAACTACCTCATTTTACTTCGTTTTCCCAAGACTGTAATTGCTTACGCTTTCCCACTAACTTGGGTGCACCATTTTGGGAATACAAAGTTTTTTGTTTTGTAATTTTGACGTTTCATGAATTTGTTTTATTCGGAGAATGCCATTAAGGAAAGTGGTAAGTTTAACAAAAGTAGCCAGTTGCCAGGCAAAAGATCACAATAGATCTTGTAGAGTAAATACGATCTTATTGTAAAAGAGTTAAGATTTTAAGGACAAAAATAAACTTTTCCTAAACAATATTTTTAGTATCTAGTGGCATGATGGTAATTAATTTGTTTTTCAAAAAATATTTTCAATGGAAATAAAATGTACGACTGTATTGCAGGTACTTGCTCTGATGTTCAAGTTGCCTGAAATTAAGAACTTTTAAAATATGTCAGTAATTACATATACAAAAAATATAAAAATATATAAAATAAGGGCATTTAAATTGTTTTTTTATTTGTTTAACAACTTTTCAAATAGCTTAAAGCTTAAAACAAATTTGATTACTTGAAGAAATATGAATATTAGCACAAAAAAAAAATCAAAACATTGTAGCGATTTTCTTTAAAAGCTATTTTTTATATTAAATTAAATAATAATTAATTTTAAAATACATCTATAAACTAGTTTCAAAACAATTTATCAACGCGATCTTGAAATATTGAATTTTCAAAAAAAAAATCAATATCTTCTTAAAAGGCCAACATTTATTTTATATTTTGATATGCAATATTATTGAGATTTTTATGGAGCTTTTGCATGGAAATTTTGATTGAAATTCTTTGAATAAATCGAAGTTCAAAAACCCTTAAATGGCTGGTACCGTTATTAACAGTTTTTCAGATTTGTTTCTTCAATGTTCACCATACCTACAGTAATCCACTGTTTTTTATTAAGTTCGGTGGAGCCATTTTTTCAGATAAGTAAGCTTTTTCTTAATGGTTGTGTAGGAAGTACCATAATTTTAAAAGGTAAGAAATATCCCCTCCGAAGAATAAAAAAAAAAATATTTAAAAATTTGAAGAAAATCGCTTCAGTGGTTTAGGCTGTAGCTGTAGGTCAAAGAAAAGACAGACAGACAACCAGACAGAATTGTGCCACCCACTTTTCTCTAATACAAAATTTTCTTTACATCGTAAGTAAAAATTATTTTTGGGTGAAATACTTAATTGAACTTTTAAGAAACGTTACCCCAACTGAAGGGGTGATTAAATCAAGTTTTAGCGCCGGTTTGGAAAAATCTTACTGATAACAGCGTATTATTATATATATAATATATATATATTAAACATATTGTTTACTTTCGCCTAAAATTTACGTTATTGCCCTTTGTTTGCAAACTGTGGCAATTTTTCAGTTTCACGGTATGCATATGGCAATTAATCGGTAATTAATGTCGTTTTCAAAAATAATTTTTGACCAAAAATTACAAATTCATGCTTACACATAAAATTAGCGTGATGGCCCTTTCTGGGCAAACTATAAGAGCGGCAATTTTTTTGTTTATAGCAATAAATCGGCAATTAATAGTGCTTTTAAAACTATTGTTATCAAAAGTTGTCATGCTAGCCTTACGCTTAAAATTTCCGTTATTGCCCTTTGTGGGCAAACCATAGGAGTTGCAATTTTTTTGATTTAACAATATGTTTACGGCAATTAATCTGCAATCAATGGCGTTTTTAAAAATAATCTTTGACCAAAAACTAAAAAGTTAGCCTTACACCTTAGATTTACGTGATTGCCCTTTGGGGGCAAACCATAAGAGCGGCAATTTTTTTGACTTCACGGCTAATTTACGGAAATAAATCGGCAATTAATGGCGTTTTTGAAAATACTATATTCGAAAGTTGTCTTGCTAACTTTACGCCTAAAATTTACGTTATTGCCCCTTGTGGGCAAACCATAGGAGTTGCAATTTTTTTGATTTCACAATATGTTTATGGCAATTAATCTGCAATCAATGGCGTTTTTAAAAATAATCTTTGACCAAAAATTAAAAAGTTAGCCTTACACCTTAAATTTACGTGATTGCCCTTTGGGGGCAAACCATAAGAGCGGCAATTTTTTTGACTTCACGGTTAATTTACGGAAATAAATCGGCAATTAATGGCGTTTTAGAAAATATTATTTTCAAAAGTTATCATCCTAACTTTACGCCTAAAATTTACGTTATTGCCCTTTGTGGGCAAACCGTATAAGTTGCAACTTTTTTGAATTCACGGTACGGTTACGGCAATTAATCTGCAATTAATGGCGTTTTCAAAACTAATTTTTGACCAAAAATTAAAAAGTTAAATGTGTAAGACATAAAATTTACGTTATTGCTCTTTGTGGTCAAACGATAAGAGCGGCAATTTTTTTGTTTTCACGGCAAATTTACGGCAATTAATTGGCAACTAATGGCGTTTTCAAAAATATTATTTTCGAAAGTTGTCATGCTAACTTTACGCCACATTTACGTGATTGCTCTTTGTGGGCAAACGATAAGAGTGGCATTTTTTTTGTTTTCACGGCAAATTTACGGCAATTAATCGGCAATTAATGGCGTTTTCAAAAATAATTTTTTCAAAAGTTGTCATGCTAACTTTACACCCAAAATTTACGTGATTGCAATTCGTGGGCAAACCGTAAGAGCGGCAATTTTTTTGTTTCCACAGCATATTTACGGCAATTAATCGGCAATTAATGGCGTTTTCAGAAATAATTTTTTTCCAAAAACAAAAAAGTGTCATGCTAACTTTACGCGTAAAGTTAGCAGGATTGCGCTTTTAAGACAAACCATAAGAACTGGAACTGTTTGGTTTTCACGGCATATTTACGGCAATTAATCGGCAATTACTGGCGTTTTCAAAAATAATTTTTGACCAAAAATAAAAAAGTGTCATGCTAACTTTATATAAAGTTAGCAGTATTGTACTTTGTGGACAAACCGAAAGAACGGCAATTTTTTTGTTTCCACGGCATATTTACGGCAATTAATCGGCAATTACTGGCATACTCAAAAGTAATTTTTTCGAAAGTTGTAATGCTAACTTTACGCGTCTAAAATATTTCTCGGAACAGCCAATCGAAGCATTTTGCAGTTTAGTAGTAGTCAAGAAGAAGTGGAAAAAGAGTACGCCGAACATCCAATCGAAAACTACATAAATTAGAGATTTAAATTAATTGCGTATACCTGCAAAATGTAGGGTAGAGCAAGATTGATATCTTTTTTGCAAATTTACAAATGTGCAATTGAAGAAATTTTTGTTTTCTCTTTATAATTGATACTTAAGAGTGTTGACTTACGATTTTTGAGTATCAATATCTTCGTTTTGCTCAGCTTTGCAAATTGCAAATAAATATTCGTAAATTACGAAATCCCGAGCCAAAGTATCAGTGGAACTTCCATAAGTCGAACTTTCAAAATGAAAGAAAAAAAATCGAGTTAAAGTAACTTTGATTTGAAGAAATAATACAACATTTTTAGTTTGACTGTTTTTTTATTAAGAATATTAAATAATAAGGGAACTTGCAACTTATTAGGTTCTTGCAATCCAATTGTAGTTCTTTTAGTCTTTTTTAAAGTTATCCCTGAAGTTGCGAGGTTTTCATTCCTGGTTTCCGTAAGCCATTTGGAGGCAGCCTTGCGAGGTTCTTTTCTTATTTCGAATTTTTCGTTTCGTGAGTTCTAGAATTTATTTTTTATTTTATTTTCTCTGCTCTTCAGTATAGAAAGTGAACTTTGAGGTAAACCAAATTTTATGGGCACATTTTTTTAACACCACTCCCAACTTAATTGATGATCTTCATTTTTTGTTCGTAAGTAAAATGCTTTAATTTTTCTTTCTAACTTTCTTCATGAATTCCTTCTTCTCCAACAAGGTTGTTTGAAATAAACTAGGAAAATCTGATCATACAAACTTTTTAACTCGTTTAAAACCAAAACATACAAATTTTAAACTCAGCCATCCCTCTTTTCAAAAATACTTTCGAAATCTATCACAGTAGACATACTCAAGTACTTTTCAAAAAAACTGAAACAAAAGGGGGTGTCCCAATTTTGAACACAGAGTTAAGAGTTTATCTACAGAACAAACGTCCAAAATAATCATTGCAGACTTAGTAATTTAAAAACAAATTAAATAAGCGAATAATTTCGAGCTAAAGAGACTTTTCGGCATCAAACGCAATCTAAAAACTACGAAAAATAAAGAAATTCGAGTTACAGAAGTCCGAATTATGGAGGGAAAAATTCATGAAAAGAAGGTTGAAAAGCCAAAATTTTCAAAAAGTTGCAGAGAAATTCGACTTAGGAATTCGAGATACATATGGAAGTTCAACGGTATAAATCGGGATTCATTTTTCGTAATTTACAGCTCACTTTCGTGATCTGATCCTAGAATTCTTTCCGTGTAGCAAAATACTTAGCTTACTACACTTCAGTAGAAATATGTTGTAATATTTTATCTTGAACCAACGATATGACTTCTATAAAAATCGATGCGATCAAAATCGGCATAAGCCTTCGGTGAAAACAAAACACAAGGTATATTTTTGCGCCTCCAAAATTAAGGTTGTTCCTAAATTTTTGGCGCCCCTAAAATGTTGGTGCCTTAGGCCCGGGCCTCACGGGTCTAAGCCTAAATCCGAGTTCACATAATCAGCATTGTAATTTTTTTTTAATAAAAATCTAGGTTGACAAGATGAAAATTTTTATAATCTAAAAAAAAAAATCAAAAATAAAACACATTCTTTTTGACACAAATATTTATATTTAATACAATTTTTTTTTTGTATTTTAAAATTATAATTTTTTTTTTAACATTTTGATCATATTAAGATATATACAAGATGTATTTTGTAAGTTTTGTTCATATTACAATTATATTATGTATTCATGTACCATTCATTACACGCAACCATAAATAGAGCAATACTATATATACTTTTTCTAAATAAATTCAATAATCTCAACTAATATATTGTATCCTTTTATTTGAAAAGAGTTTTTAAGTTCTTTAACCAAGGAATAAATATGATGTTAGGTGTTTTACCACCTAAATGGTTCAAAGCATATGTAAATATATACATAGTAGGGTGGTCCTTAAATTGGACGCAGTCTTGGATAGCCCTCATTCGATTCAAAACATTGAAAAACAATTTCCCTAATTTTTTCTAGATTTTTATTTCACCCCCTGGTCTCCCTATTTTCACTATTTTCACTTTAAGGTACTAACTATGGGTAAAGGATTATTCTTATAAAACGCGAAAATAAATCAGAATGTGTAGTTTAGATTCAGACGAAAATAAAATTGTATTCGAGGGGGGGTCTATTTCCCCCCGTTCAAGTGAGAGGTGTTATTATCTACAAATTTGGGCACAAACAAAAGACATTATTTAAAAAAAACGGGAACACTTACAATGCCACGACTTAGCTTTTTTTAAGGCCGAGATTCCATTCTATTATATACTTGCTAAATAAAGTTTTTATTTTAAATAGTTTTTGGAAAAATAATTTTAATCATATAATATAATTTTAATAAAGTCTAACATTTTTTTTTCAAAAACTATTCGAAATAAAAACTTTATTTAGGAAGCATATTAAAGAATGGAATCGGGACTTTAAAAAAGTTAAGTCGTGGCATTGTAAGTGTTCCAGTTCTTTTTTAATATTTTTTTCCTGTTTTGATCCAAATTTTGAGAAAATTACCCCTCCCGCCTGAACGGGGGAAAATAAACCCCCCCTCCAACACTATTTCTTTTTTGTCTAAGTCTAATCTATACCCGCGTTGTAGAAGAATCACCCTAACCCCATAGTTAGTACCTTAAAGTGAAAATAGGGAGACCTGGGCCCTTATTATGAATTACGAAACGAACGGAAGAAAAAACGAAACACGAAGAAACGAAAGTCATGGCGAAGAGCGATTGTAAGCGAGTATCGTCATTTTTACGATTCTTGTTTCTCTTAATCGCAATTTGACGATTAAGTGCTACTACAATCGTTTTTCCTAATCGCAATTTAACGAATACGCCTTATTTTGAACGAGTATCGTTTTTTATAATAAACCCCCAGGGGGGTATATTAAAAATCTGAAAAAAAATAGGATTTTTTTTCTATGTAGAACCTATCCATCTCAGAATTAAAAAAAAAAACAGTATAAGGACCACCCTAATACACAGGGTGATATGCGAAACAAGAGACAAGTTGAGGTCGAAAACAACTTTTCGTCGAACGTCATAATTTTTTTAAGAATTTAGTTACAAATAATTTTATTGAGAATGTACCCACTCTTATACATTTTTATTAATCCTTCTAAAGTAAGATTTTTAATCGAGTTCAGAATAGTTGCTTGGGAAAACATTTGATCCTTCTAGTGAATTCCTTTTAAGGAAATCAATACCCCCCACCCCCCCAAGAACTCAGAGCTACATAAGAAATATAATATTATTTATTTCATACCAATTCATCACTTTTAACAATTGACAAACTGCCGTAACCAATTTCGTGGCATTATCTAGGAAGTTGTTACGTGGCAAAATAACGTAAAAATTTACATTCAATCATTACTATTGGGATTTTATCGTGAAATGAGTAAGTTTATTTTTGATATCAACCAAAAAGACGATTTTGACCATTTTTGCATTAGGTAGCAAAATCGATTAAATTTTTAATTAAAATCAATTCCTCTTTGTCCTCTCTAATGCTTAAACAATTACCAACATTGTTTTGATCGGTTTAACTTATTTAGGGTGTGGAAATATAAAGGAAATCGTCTCCAATAAAAAAAGAATATAATAAATCGGTCGGTATACATATTCCATTTGCTAAATGTTTTAAGAATAAAGACATAATATTGGTTTTTTCTTTAACTATTTAATACTCAATGAATTCCAACTCATTTATTTTTGACCAATTTTTAATTTTGTACGGTTTAAAAAGGAAGAATTTTATTTATTTTTTACACACTTAGAAACCATAGAGAAAGTTATCTTAAATTTTTACATATATAACACATTTTTGAACTTTCGAGGACCGTTTTTGGTCTGCATTAAATTTTTTGGATCTGCGGTCAATTCTGTTAACGTTTCGTGCTTAAAAAAAATCAAACTGTGGAAGCTATGAATTTGTTTCTAACATTAGAGCTAAGCTAACTTCAATTACCACCATTTTTGATTGATTGAGAAGAAATTTATCTCCTCTTTATCAATACTATTTTGAAACATCAGATAAGACAAACATTTAATGCAAACTGTCTTCAAACGTTGAAAATGTGAGAATACAATTACAGTCGTATTTATAAAATTTGTGTAACTTTAGACAGCCGTTTAACTCTAAACAGTTATTAATTAACTTTGTTACTGTTGTCCTAAGGTTGTCTTACTTGGACAACGGCATTGGTCCTCTAAGATTTGTCTAAGTTAATATTTATTTCGATTAAATAAAGCATAATTCCAACTATTAGGGACTTTTAAAAACTGTCTATCTAGTCAACCGTCTAAAAAATCTAATAAATAAGGCTGTTAGTTTTCATATTACCATCTCCAAAACCTATATACATATTGTTTTAAGCGTTCACGAAAAAAATCCATACGAAATACCTATTCTTGGTGCAAACGAAGCACCAACACTTCAAATTTAAAATCGGGAGTGGATCAAAATGTTGGTTTCAAAATTAAGATTCATGAGACGCAAATGTTGTTGTTTTAAAGTACAAAGCATTGAAATTCTTGTTGTTTCTTAGTATGTATTTTCCTAGGCGCCTCAAATTTTCAAAGCTAGACAAAGTGAGACTCACGAGTCCAGGCTCAATTTCGTATCTAAGCAGGCTTTTATAAACAGTGCTTCAAACCTTATGAGTTTAGTTTAGTTTATTTGTCAATCAGAGTTTTCTTACAGACTAGCATAACAATTTTTGGATAGAAATTTAAATTAAAAAAAAAAAAAAAAGGAAAATACATAGAGTAATTTCAAAAAAAAACCAAAAATAATGTAAAACAAGATAAATAATAAAGAAATCATAATTAATGCAAAGCGGGACTAGAAATATTTAAAGATTTGATAATATAATCAAAACTTTATTTTTAAAGGTTTCTCTAGAACAATTTTCGAAAAAATCTATGGAATTACATATTGAATTTACCTCTTTGATGCATCGTGATATTGGTTCATTGCAACCATAATTTGTTCGATGAAAGCGTACGTGAAAGTACCTCTTGGGGGGATATGGAAGCCTAATTGCTCTAAAAGAAGTGAACATTTTATGCGAAAAGTTAGCATGTCACGAACAAACATAATTGCAAAATATTTTCTGCGCAGCGCAAGCGTATGAATTCCCATTAACAAGCACCTAGCATTGTAACAGGGAATCTCACAATTCCAATTAAGTTTCCTGATAGCATACCTTGAAAATCGCCGTTGCACTCTTTCAATTCTTTCAGATGCAGTTATATAATATGGGTTCCAGACTACAGAGCAATACTCCAAGACAGACCGAACTAATGAGAAATAAAGTGATTTAAGCGTAAAAATATCAGAGAACTCACGAGCATTTCTTTTAATAAAGCCTAACATTGAATTTGCTTTACTTATAATTAGATCTATATGAGGGCTAAACGATAATTTTTCATCAAGCATAATGCCTAAGTCTTTCTTTTGTGAAACTCTCTCTAAGATAACATCTTTCAAATTATAATTATAATTTATCGAAACTTTTTTTCTAGAACATGTAAGTACATGACACTTAGCTACATTTAGATGAAGAGAGTTTGATTCGCACCATTTTGAGAGCCTTACAAGATCATCCTGAAGAAGTAAGCAATCAAGATTGGAACCAATTTTTCTATAAAGCTTTAAATCGTCAGCATAAAGAAGGCATTGCGAATTAATGAAAATTTCTGATATATCATTAATGAATAAAAGGAATAGCAATGGTCCAATATGGCTACCCTGAGGGACTCCAGATGGAACATGAATAGGGTCAGAAAAAATTCCATCAATTTTAACTATCTGTACCCGGCCTGTCAAATAAGATTCAATCCACTTGAGTATATTAGAATGAAAACCAAGGCAAGCCAGTTTATGGAGTAGAATCTTGTGGTTAACCCTATCAAACGCTTTGGCAAAGTCTGTAAAAATTATGTCTGTTTGAAGATTATTTTCAAAATTCGATATAACATAATTAACAAAAATAGATAAATTGGTAGCCGTTGATCTGCCAGGTATAAAGCCATGTTGAAAAATCGATATATGCTCCTGAACAACAAAGTGAATTTTATCACAAATAATTTTTTCAAATATCTTTGGGATAGCCGAGATTTTGCAAATTGGTCTGTAATTTGATATATTTTGTCTTGATCCCGCCTTAAATATAGGTGTTAGAAATGAAATTTTCCATTCACTTAAGAAAAAACCATTTTCCAGCGAAAGATTAAATATTATTGTGAGTGGTTTGGCTAGGGAATCAGCTGCATTTTTAAGAAATAATGGTGAAAAACCATCTGGCCCCGTGGATTTTGAAGCATCAATTTGCTTCAAAGCAACTAAGACTTCTGCTGAATTTATCCGAAGGCAACCTAAGCTAAACTTTTCAGACACACTAGGGAGATTTTGAGAATGTAAATGATGAGTATAAACAGATTCAAAATATTTAGCAAAAAGATTACAAATCTCTGAAATGTCGCTTGTAGTTGCGCCTGAGTAGCTCATACAACTTGGAAAACCTGTAGTCTTACGTTTAGAATTTAAAAATTTCCAGAACTGCCCACTATCACTTTTAATTTTCATTTCTGTTGAAGATATGTAATTATTATATAGTAAAAGAGTTAAGTTAGTTAGTTAAGTCTTTGCGTTGAGTGATCGGGATTCGGAGAACTCCACTCCACCAATGAGAAAGAAAGAAGCTGTCAGACAATTTCAAAGAAACAGTCAAAAGAAACATTGAGGACGTCTACCTAGAAAATAAATCCAATAAGACTATATTATCACTTTAAAGCAATATGGAGAAAAAACGGAGAAGGACAGACGCACCGATGATGTATACAAAATAAACTGTTGGACAGTGCGGATAAAAAATGTGACCATTACATGTCGGTTCCATCAAGCAAAAAAAACACTACGAAGACAGTACTGGCTTGTCACATTGTAGAAAGAGATCATCAACGGGGGAGCATGTTTCTAAGCGGTACACTTTGGAAACGCTCCACATAATAAACATAAACAACAAAAACAATTTGAACCGAAAACAATACACTCAAAACATTTCATCTGTCTACCAACGATACTAAAAAAGGTTTCAAGTCTGATTCACAATGCGATGAGGAAACGAGACGTGAACATGACGAGTCAAACGACTTTCAAAACGAGGGAAGTTACCATGCAGCGTTTCCCGTCGTCACGTCACGCCAAGGATTCGAAAAAATGAAAAAAAAAGATGCGACGAGACGACGAGTTTCTTTGTTGACAAGTTATTTACATAAATAACAAAACATAATTTACAAGAAAAAATACTATAAATTGAGATAATAGATAAAGCAATTGATAGTCTGTTGCCTGAAGCATTTTTTGTTTAAGTTTTCTTGATTTTTTTTTACAGATCAGTTCTCGCCGTCAAAAATCCCGCCGCATTATGAAATGGGGGCAATTTTATAACTAGAAAAAGATGACAGAGAATCACGTCACGCTCTCGTCTCGTTTTCTTGCCGCATTGTGAATCAGGCTTGAAACCTGTTTTAGTATCGTTGCGATTTCAATGAAACGAAAAAGCGACACCAAAAAGAGACGTTGAAATGAAACTTCTTTAACCCGCAGGAGAATGAAGTAGAATAGAAGTCTTCGTCTCCAAAAAACTACGGTCAGCTTGTAAATTTATCGTAAGAATGCTCAAAAAAGATGGGTTCAACAAGGATTTTTTATAAGCTCTCCTTTTTCAAACATTAAAATAATATAACTTCAAAAAAAAAACCCCACTAGTTGCTTATCAAGTTATTATTTTCATCGTTGTCAGATACACATATTTATGATATATTATTTATTCGTGTACTTACATTCACAAGCAAAAAATCCATTTCGTTCAATATAAATAGACATTCAACATATGCACTTTTCAAAATTAAATAAAACTGCATATCGCCAGCTGCTTTCAACTATCGACTTCACACAATGCAAGAGTTATCACTGCAGTCACATGGATCTTCATATACATTTAATATTAATTTTTGCTTATGGCTAGCTGTTAATAATTAATAATATTTTTTATAAAAGTACCGAAATATTTTAAAATGTTAAAAGGATTTTATTTTCGAAATTTTTATGCAGCCCTATTCTGCTAAACTTTTGTATTCTTCTATCCGTCAGAGATAGTATATATATTTTTCCAAAATATATATACATAAATTGCGATAAAAATCAACGTTAATTAGATTCCCTTGAGAATTTCCAAATGAAATATCGATTAAAGTAAGTAGGTCAAAAGACAAACATTTAAAAAAAATATTTGACGACAATTGAATCAAACACTTGCGTGAATTATAATTTCCATTTCTATCGACTTATGGAATGACCAATTTTACTTCCATGATGTTAAATTCGCAATAAGTGAAATGTAGAATATGGTCGAAATGAAAGGATTTCTAGCGCAGCTGGTGTGAATCTCCCGGTGTATAGACTTACAAGTTTAGATTTAATAAACCAAAATCTTTTTTACAATAAATACAAATTAAGGATAGTTAAAGAAAAGGATATTAGGTAAATTTTTGTAGTGATTTTATGAAAAAACTTAACTTAATCACGTAATAATTAAAAATATATTTTATTATTAATTTGGAATCAATATGCTGGGCATAATATCACTTATAACACGTCCAAATTAAAAACACTGGACAGGATTAAAAAAAAAATATTTTAGTGGATTCGTAAAATAACGAAAAGTTCCGCAATCAATATAGAAATCAATCTCTGCTTTATATGTATGTCATTCTTAAGGAATTTAAGGTGTTATCAAAATAATTGAATATCGTTTGTTTTCTTTATGATAGCATCTAGTATTACGCTGTGGTTTCACTGCACCGCGCATCGGGCGGAACTAGCGGATATATTTCAATCGATGAGTGGAAGAACACTCTTGGCCTTGCAGAGAAATTAAAAAACAAAATCATTTTGTCTTAATTTTTTGTTCTTTTAAAAATTTTGGGTGACTCAATAGTTATGAATTATGCGCAATCCTCAAACATTATCATTCAGGAATTAATATTATGTTTCTTGACACATTACACACATACATAAAGCTACGAAGATTGAATTGTTCTTCCACTTGTATAGTTCCATTAAACACTCGCACTTATCAGAAAACCTAAACAAAAATAACGTAAAAGAGAGTTTTGAATTTTCATAATATGGTAGGTGAAAGCCTGTTTTTGAAGTTTAATATTTAGGGTTTAATTGAGCATCAGAATATTTGTTTGTATTTATTTTCCCGTGGGTAAGTGTAAAATCTGCATAAGACTCTATGAGGGAAAAACGACGAAAAACGAGTGCTCATAGGTGTGTGAGATTCTAAAACCACCTCCACTCCTCGATTGCAACTAAGTTGAACGGTCACGACCCAACCTACATGCTCTAAGTTTTTTTGGAATCTTATGCGAATAAAATGACTTATTCAATAAAATATTTGTTGCAGTTAAAAGAAAAACAAACATTTTCTGAAATTAAGCAAGCAAAGCTAAACTTAGAAGTTCGAGGTTTTGACATTTTTTTCGCTTTAATAACTCGACTATTTTGAAGTCAACTCTCGATTATTTCATATAAAAATAAGCAACAATGTATGGAAGCTGGTAGGAACCAATAAAACATCGATATATGTTTATACGTCCTTGGAAAGATATATGTATGTACTAAAATATTTACTATGGCAACTCATTTCAAATTAGTGTGAAAAAAGTTATTCGCTAACTAAGGTTATGTTTAGGTGCATTTAAATATGAACGAAATGGAAACTGGTCTAAACAACAATGATAAAATATAAATAGGAATTTTTTTACGTACAATAATAGTTACTATAATATGCATCAAAATATTACATTACCTAACGAATAACTTTGTTGACATATTGATTTGAATTAAGCTGCTATTATAACTATTGTAGGTAATAAAAATACCTTTTCAACGACATAATCGTCGTTATGGATAAAACCAGTTGTCATTCATTTTGGCCAAACTTCATACATTTCTTTCAAAATAAAATGCACCAAAATTCAATGATATATAACAAATAACTTGTTTCACACTGTGATTTGATATTTGCTTCTATAATAGAAGTACATAAGAATACCTTTCCAACGACACACACATGTCTCGTTTTTATTGGTCTATTAGACCGTTTTTGTGATGTACTTCTTTACGAGAGTACATCAAATTCATCCCAACCACTAAATATTTGTGGTGTTTCGTAGAAAACTGATACCTTTTACGTCTTTACGTCTATTTTACATCGAGCTAGAGCCAAATACTGGTGAACCGATTTTCTTCAAATTTAAAATATTTATGAACATGTTACTTGAAAAATTATGTTCCAAATTTGAAGAAAATTGGCCAACCCGTTTAGACTCTAGCTTGATGTAAAGAGAAAGTAACAACGCCTACTATTTAATGGAGTTATCAAGTTTCTACCAAACACCACAGATATAAAATACATGAAATTTATTAAATTGGCTGGGCATATTCGCATCATTTACTTCGCTTGCATCGAAACCACAATCCCAATCAGAATGGGAACTTTCCTACCGATGAAAACAATACATAAAACTTCGTTTGAAATTTGAAAAAAATATCACAGAATAATATTCTTAATATGAGCTTTTGCATAGAATATAAAATAAAATATCAACTAATTCCATTCTTAATGAAAAATTCCTAAAAGAAAAAACTAGTAACACAAGATCGCATTGTTAATTATTACAAAAATCATATTAGATTCTGTTCAAGAACAATTTCGATTATAATTACTTCTTTCTTCGAATTGAGTATTAATTGGACTTTAATTTTTTTCCTAATTATTACTATTACCGAAGATAAGGATTACCGTAAAGTTACGAGTTTTCTATGTTTAAATTTTGTATATACACCAACAACAACATAAATACATTTTAAGTATACCATTTATTATTTATCATTTTCCTTTTTTTAGTTTAAATTGTGAAAAGAACATGTAAATAAAATAAAAACAAATGACTATAGGATGTGATTAAGGTGGCTTTTAAGTTAGACGCAAAACTATTATATCTTAAGTATTGTATTTTTGTTTAACTTAAGTACAAGCTGTTTTTAATTTTTGTTTCTTTATTTTCAAAAATATTCTTAAACTTCAACTCAGCTTTTTGTTTTACTAATTTTCTCTTAGCCTTATCAAGCACATAATGATTTTTGTTTTTTTATTTCAGTTTAATTTGTTTGAATAAAAAAATTAAAGAAATATAAAGAGAATTAAAATTAAAAACAAAATATAATCAGTTCATTAATTTATTAACAACAATAAGATAGAAATAGTAGTAGTGCTTCTTTTTGATAAATATAGTTTTTCTTTCCTTTTTTCAGTCTTAAAATTAACATTTTTAATTCTTTTTGACGAATTGAGAGGATGTTTAGACAAATAAAATAATAAAGAAATTATGCCATTCCAAGACCGCAAACAAAATAAATATGTATGTATTTTTAATCTAATGAATAGAGTCAAATTCAAACCAACAACAAAAAATAAAAATAAAACTACTCTGTGAATAGTTTTGGCTTTTTTTATATATATATATATATAAGAAACCAGCTTAAGATTTAAACTTTCGTTTAGTTTTAGTTTAAGATTTTCATTTTTGTTTTGTCAACTTTATGTAAAAACTATGTTCAATAATTTTAAATTGTTGTTTTTTATTTGGACTTATCTACTGCACATTTAATGGTTTTTTTAACAGTAATTTTTCTTTTTTTTCTGTAAGAGCAAAAGTATATCGAAGAGAACGCCAAATAGAAACTCTCTGAAGCTAATTATAGATTTTAATAGCTTTCTCTAGATAATTATACCGGGTGCGTTTTTGTGATTTGTTGACATGTTCTAGTCCAAAGAATGGTAATGGTGAGCCACCTATTTAAGAAAAAAATTAAACAAGAAATCAAGTTAAAAATTAAGAAGGATCAAAAGGAGAAGTTTCATATCACGTTGGTGGTTGAATATCGTATCGTATCAAAAGTTGTAATAAATTCTATTTAAAATTTCAAAAAATTAAATTTATTATACAGCAATCAAAACTAGATATTTGGTTCTCCAGAATTCAAATTTGTTAAAAAATAATATCTTTTGCGTTTGGGAGAATCATGATAGCCAAATTCATGCATTTACATCAGGGTGGTCATTAAAAAAAAGGTCATGGTTAGAATGGATAAAAAATGCCAAATTTGGTCTGATTTTTTGCTATAGGGGTTGATTATTATTGTTTTTGCATACTAGGTGAAAGTACTGCCAAGTGTTGCCTTTGTTTTTTAATATTTTATTTTCTATTTTATATACAATTTTGTTTATAAAATTTGCCCTTTTTACCAAGCGGGGGTAATTTTAACCGTCCCACAAGACTTTTTTTAGTCTACTTTCAACCAGCATACATGCTCTGAATTTTTTGGCAGATTTCACGAGAATCACCTAGTATGCAAAAAACATGCAAAAACTACACTAACCCCTGCGCGACTTAAGGGAATGAAATTAGGGTTTTTTATTTGGAGCTGATTTAGGCCTACCAAAAAACATATTATAATGACCTGCTTAATGTACATACAAATTTAGGTATGTATAGAACATAAAATAGCAAATTTGTTTATGCTCTAGCTCGATTCGCAGTGAACGTTAAGATGCAGATAATTTTTGGAGTCATCATCTTTCTCCCATACACTGAATGTATTTACATACATACATCATGAAAAACATACAGTTTTGGTAACTTAAAACTTTAAACAAAATAGTGCTTACCTTGAGTAGTGTGCTTAAAAATATCCAAATTTATGGCTAGATTGTCATCAGCAATGTACTCTATTCGTCCTAATGCAACTGTAGCAAATTTAAACTAAACACAAAAGAAAATTCTTAGACTTACTCTGACTCTCTTTACTATATTTCTGTGAAAATTTACCTTTTCCCATTCTTTTTCGGGAACATTAAGCTTTTTTTGTATGCGTTCCTTCAAATCACTATACGATTCTCCATGCCGAGCTTTGATAAAAAACGGAATACCAAAGGAGCTATAGATATCCTTACTAAAATGTGCAACTGGAATTAACATTTCTGTATCCATCAATAGCAGCTCATCACGTGGTATCTCCTCGATACGATAAATTTTATGATGTGATTGATTGGCCATTGCGTCAGGAGGTTGTAGAGCTGTAGAATCAGAGAAACAAACAAGAAAACTCTGATATTTGTTCTTAATGTCTTTCCATCTTACATTCAAGTGTTGTATCTTCACGGGGGCGTGGTAAAAGTTTATGATTAGCCACTTCAACCATGCGCAATTTTCTGGTACTATCATCGGAGAATTGAACTTGTTTGGCTGCTTCTTCGAGGAGATTTTTTATGGTTCCATTTTTATTTGGGTACAATATTAATTCACGTTCTTCTTTAAGATTCGATGAGAGCTGTTATTTTAAATGGAAAACCGTTGTGTAAGGTTTGTATACATCAAAATTAATCTTAAAAATCTTGAAAGTATATATAAAGAACTAAAGATATTTTTCAAAGTTTGGTACATAAATTTAATAACAATTTCGAGTGACCTTTGAAATGTATAATAACATTACACAAATCAACAAACGTATCTGAATGTAATTTCAGAGAAATACAAAACAAAATATATAAGATATAAGGCCATTTAATATGTATGTACCTATTGTTATACCTATCTATTTATCAATACTCTGTACTTTATTTAAACTTAGTGGTACTTTTTACATATTGTTTATTTTGGTATTCTTAAAATTATAATTGTAACTGAAGAGCTAAGGAGAAACCGCTGTTTTATACATAAATAAATACTTTGCATTTAATAATTGTTGGTATCATTTGGTTTCAATTATTAAGACCCCTTTATAAAAACGATAAAAGTTCAAAGGTCTATAATATAAATTTTTCTGAAAAAGTACAACCTTATATGCACGTTTTAATGACTTCCGAAGTAAATGACTAAAACTCTACAGCTACTTGTTGGAGTTAAACACCCTGTTTAAATTATTTATACTTAATAGGCCAGCGCACACGAGATGAATTGTTCCGCCAGCACACTGAGTTTTGGTAGAGGAAAGCAAAGGGTGCGGAACAAAGCGGAATAAAAACTCTACCATGCTTGGAGTGGAAGAAAGAAGTAGAAAACGAATACACACACAACCTTACATTTTGAGGTCTGTGAAAAATACAATCATATTTTAAAAAAGGTACATGTATACATTTTTCTACCAAAATTATCCATATCATGTGCGCTTGCAATATGGTATGAAACTGGTTCTCCACCTGGAATAAATCATCTTGTGTGAGCTGGCCCAATGATTAGAATCTACCAACTCCACGATCATTCTTTTTCAATCATCAAAAAAAATAATGTTCCGAACGTATACCAGCTTTTTCATTTACATTTACAAGCTTTTTTATTTTCAACATGAAATTGGAAATAATTATCAAAAGCTCACTTAACACAGTGACGAAGCATCATAGTAATTGTAAACGTGAAATTGAGACCAGAAAATATACTGAAAAGTATGCTGGCACGGAAAGGTTGCATTGCTGATCGCATGTATTTGGAAGAAATGAGATTATGGTTATGAATAGAGGGTATATTTTTAAGAATTTTACGAAGATCTTCGCACCACATGCTTCGAACGTCTATCTTTTTTGTTTTTAATTACGACTATTTTCTATCTATCAAATATATATTTGCCTTTCAATCTGATCATTTTAGCTATTTCCATTTAAAAGCTCCTACAAAGTTGCCGCTGTGAGCATTAATTAAGCAAGTAATTCATTTTATTGCTCATTTTTGGAGGCATTGTTATATAATTTGAACACATTTGGCATTGCCATCAGCTCGGTTTACATATTTAATTTATACAACTCGCTTTTATACAACTATGGCCAAACAAATAGGAACAGTTATTACTTTCAAACGACATTGTACCAAGCGATCATTTGCATTGTTGCCTGAAGGGAATCGTTTGGCATGTGGTGGAGTTTAGCAAAAGAAAGACGTTCTACTACGCTTTCTAATACTCGGCGAATCGTCTTGGCACAATTTTCAAATGCTGTTTTAGTTTTTTTAACCTTTAAGAGGACATAAATGGACTTTGTAGTGCTTTCTCTACGAACGTTCTTTTGCCTGCAACCCATTTACGCCTAACGTTGCAAAAACGCAACTAGGTTTTGGTGCCTGGTGATAACCTTATGATAAATATTTGATTCTGTGAGTTTAAATGATTGTCTAATGGACCTGTTTTTGTATTTTTTTTTATTTTTTGAAAATTTGAATTTTTTATTTTTGTACTCTGTTGAAATTCGATAATTTTGAGATTTTTTGGGACTGTTTGTTTGAAATTTCCAAAAATATCGATAAAATTTTTATTTATCAATATAACGTCAACTACAGGTAAAGAAAGGACCAAATTATATTCTAAAATTAATTTGGACCATTTAACTATGTTGCGTTTTCGAAACGTTCGCCGAATGTAGGAGAACTAAAATCTTAAAACAACATTCGAATTCATTACGTTTACAAATAAGTGTTAAAGGTTTTTTAGTTGAGTTGTGTGCTTATGTTTATAATAAACCAATTTTTAAGAAAATAAAAAAAAAATGTTTGTATTTGAATAAATATTTTTTATTTATCAATTTTTAGAAGAAAAAAACAACAAATTTATACCTACGAGCGTTGTATATTGGAAGATCCCGTTATGCAAAACCTCGCGAATGTATTCTTAGTCGTTAGACAGAACAACCTGGGGCCTTTTTCTGCGCTACTACATCAATTTACATCAACTACATTCTGCAACTACACCAGTTACATTTATGTTTTAATACATTTTTTATCTTTTATTTCCTAACTCCAGTTGTATGTTTGAATCAGACAAATAAAACTGATGTAGTTGCAAGATTTAGATGTGCGATGTAGTTGATGTAGCTATGTTTTAGTAGCGCTGAAATAGGTCCCTGTTTACATAGGGAATATACAAAGATCAGCTCGTTTTTCTTATGAACGTGTTCCTTATAAGAGAAGTCTACTGTACTCAGATGTACAAACGCATTTGCATATTCCAATTAAAAAAAACGAACCACTTCATTTTGTATCAGAAAACCCCATTACACTTACATGTAATATTGACCCGTAAATTTGAGTTTTTAGAAAGTGTGCTCTTATTGAAATCCACTTATAAGCTGTGAGTTGTGCAAGTGAAAAAGTTTAAAAAAAATTGTATCTTTGTGTTTTGAAAAAAAATTAATACTGCCTTTGTATCGAAAAAGGTTTTTATCAGTCTAAGCGGCTTTATTCCGCCCGATGCATTCCTTCACCTAGACAGTCGAGGGTTGATCCAGGATAGAGTGGCGGTTCCGCTAATCTACCACGTCAGCCGTAGAACTGTGGATCGGCGGCTCCTTTACAGTCGAGACGTCCTCGCACAAGACGGAGCTGAGCACCTTCGGTTCAGTAGGACTGTGTCCGAACGGGACCGAAGAGATAGGGTAAGGCAGGAGAACCAGTTCTGGTGGTTGAAAAACGAAGAAGAAGTTCCTTCAGACATTTAATAGTTGACCTTGCTATTTTCTTTTGTATGGCCGACTTGCATAGATTTAGGTAGTTAGTTTTAAGTAGGGACAGTCAGGGTGGCACAAAAAAAAAAAAAAAAAAAAAAAAAATCAACAAAAATACAAAAAAAAAAATATATAAAACCGGAAATGCCTGCTGTGGCTGTTCTAGTTTGTAAGTAGTCTGTAAGTAGCTTATAAGTAGGTTGTAATTAGTTTATAATTAGTTGTAAATAGTTTTAAGTAGCTTTAATTAATTTTAGTTAGTTTTAATTAGCTTTAATTTAGTTTTATGTAGCTTGTAAGTTTTATATAAAACCAAAAAAATAAAGACATAGATACCGAGTTTTTTGTAAATTCTTCTCGGTAAAAAATAAAACCGACCTGGATTTAGTATTAAGATAGTTCTTAGGCCGAAAGGCATTAGCATTAAGTTATTATAGTTTAACTTAGAGCGCCCGACTGGGGCCAGTAAGTTAGTTTTAAGATATCGATAAGTAGGCTAGTTTTTATGAATTTTTGTCTAGCTTTAAGATAGTTTTAAGAAAATGGAAAATAAAAATGAATTTCAAAAAAAAAAAAAAAAAAAGGTTTTTATCAGCTCGAGAAACTCTTGATGAATCCTTGTTTGGAAGAAGACAAAATACACACAAACGTCAAATTTTGCCAATAAAAACGACGTTGTTTGCGGTAACAAAGTAACTGATGATAATGTGCAGCTTTTGAACGATGCAAACATACTTCATATTGAAGATTTTAATACTCAAAGGCATCATAAAAAAAACTGGTAAAGCAGAGTTGACCGAGGCAGAAGTTATGAAAAACAAAGTTCGTGGTTTTATCGATTTTGCTTTCGACAAGAATAATTAAATTGCAGATGTCCGTTGGCACAACAATTCTACTGAATCGGTCGAAACAAGAGAAAGCATGTTATTATTCCAATGCCAAACGCATTTCATGAATACGAGAACAACATAACAATGATGGGTGGAGTTGATTTGTTTGATAACGCCACAAGTAACTCTTTCAGATCCGAATTCGAGGAAGAAAGTGGTATTGGCCACTTTTATCAAATGCCCTTAATTTAGCATTGCTGAATGCATGGAAAATGCACTGCATTATAAAGAAAATATCTTATGAAACACCAATGCCTCAGCTGGAATTCAGAACATTCTTGGTAGATTTCTTGTTACGGTCGGAATCACCAGTTCTTCCAAAAGATGGAACACCGGATGCAGTTGCTCATTTTAAAAACATCAAGATCAAAACTGAGAAACGTCTTTGATGTCGCCATTGTTTCAGTCAAATCTTTCTTTCTTTTTAGAAATGTTAAGTCCCACTTCACATGAAATGCTTCGATTTCTAGCGCAAAAAGTAAACACTTTAGTAAACTTATCTATGTTTATACCTATGCATATTTACATTTCTTAACATATATTTTTATCAATACTTCATTATTTCTTTTCTTAGCTAATTTTGCCCTAATCAATATTAATATTTAATACATTTTTATAAACATATTTCAAAAAAGTGAATGAAATTCCATACAAAAAAAAATCACATATACAAAAATTTGCTACTGCTTTTGCCGAACGTTGCCAAAACGCAACGTAAATTTTCTTGGAAAGTAAAAAGAAGCTTTTCCAACAAAATTTTTCCAGATTTCATCTAATTACTCCAACTTTAAATAAATATGAAATTTCAAGTTTTTAGCTCAACTATAACTGTTAGCCATCGGAAATGGGTTAAGGCTTATTTTCGTCGGATATACTCTGGTGTCAGGAACTTTTCTAGGTTTGAATGGACAGAGTATTATTATTGAATAGCAATTGATTGCTTTTGAAATGTTTCGGACCCCTTCGCGAAGACCAAAATGCTTGCACGTTGAGCTTCAGCGAAATGTTTTTTTCTGCTCATAATGTTCGTGAATAGGAGTTTTAATATTTCGACAACCAATATTAGAATATCAGGGCATAATTATTTATAGTGCCGGCTAGTTACACATTTATAAACAAAAATTGTTAATAAAAGTTTGACGATTGAAAATGTTGAAGGGGATTATAAGGAATGTAAAATAAATCTATTTCCCAGGAGTGGTATTGGAAGCAGTTTTTTGGGGTGAAAAAAGAGGGGGAAATTGTATTTTTGCGTTTTCTGACTAATGCTTACGTCAAAATGAAAAGTGTTCAATAGAAAAGTTGTAGATCCAGCAAAAATCTACGACTTTTACATAGGCTATTTTTTAACATAACCTTAAACTCCCCGAGATAATGGTGAAACCCCGTCTTTTAATGACTTATATGAAACTCTATGAAAAAATATTTTGTTGTGTCTTTAATTACCACAATTTTTTTCAAGTAAAACATAGAGTAGTTTTGAGAATTCTTCCGTCTTCTTGTGAAAATAGGCAACAATTATATACGGGCTTTCCATGTTAAATCGGACAGTTTTAAAAATATTTTATTTTGTCAATTTTTTGTTTGTGTCTATTAAAAAACACTTCCTGGTAAATTTTGAGATTTTTTTGATAGCTAATTCAAAAGATATCGATTTTTCTAAAATTCAGTATTTTTTATGGTTGATTGCTCAATACTTAATTAAAACAAATAGTTCGATTTGGAAGGAGGGGACATTTTCCAGAAAAAATACTTAAATTAAAAAACATATACTAAAAACAACGGCAAGCATTACTTTTCAATCTAAAGTTGTAACATTAGTTCTTAAAAGCTTTAAAAAAGCTAAAGTTCTAAATCTCAAAAATCAAAGAAAAGCCTTAAGAATTTCCATCAACTGGGCAATGAAAACTCTGCTTCAAATTTTGTTATTTTAATTGCTTTCACTTTTTCGGTTCATGTGGCACAAATAAGCGATTATGAGTTTGTGAATAAAAACTATTGAAAATTATATTATCGATGCTTAGCATTTCTTCTGAAAACTGAACGATCCTTTAAATTTTCTTGTTTTTTTAACAGAGAAATACATGAGTTAAATAACTTCACAACCGTACTGAATGGATCTTTGATGGCTCGATTTACGGATTTTTTCAGATCGTTGTCGGGAGAGAACCATATTCTACCTGAATTTTGTTTTTCCGATTTCTCACAAACGAGATACAAAAATATATAATTTTTTCGTTAGAGAACTATACATTTTTATTGATCGAAAATATTATCGTTCGGGAACTATATTTTTTATAGTTCGTTAGAAAATCGATAAAGAGCGATAATGGTGGCTGTTCTGATATTCGATCGAATTGAATCCGTACGAATTTAAAACGGCCAACAAAGAGATACCGGAATTGAAAACGACAAAAAATGGGGAATTGGGGATCCATTCGTTTTGCCGAGCATCTATGAATTATAGACATTCGGAAAAACGAACAGAATGACGTTTTCAATTGGGATTTCTTTTTGTTCGATCGAATATCAGAACAGCCGTGAATGATCCGTTTATTTTTTGATTTCCGAACCCTAAGTAAAACACAACATTTGTATATTTGGAGTTTTTTTCTTTCCAATATAAATACTCGACATTATGAGAACGCAAACCCAACTAATAAAAATAGTGGCCCCTCAAAAAAGTGATTTTTATACTGGCACCTTAGTGACTTAAAAAAAAGAAAAGTTATACATTTAGAAGAAAAATGTTTTAGGTCGTTTTAAATTCTGACTAAAGTAGGAATTTTCGACAGGCACGTTATCACCCAAAATACAGTATATTTAGTTCTTGTCTGATAAATAAGGCAAGAAAAGCATGTTATCACATTGTCAAATCAAAAGTAGTGAAGTTTTTGCTATGAATAAGGTATTAGTAAAAAAATAATACAAAGAATCGAATTTTTGTGCTTGTATATAAATGAACATAAGTTTAGAACTAGAATTCTAGAACTTTCCGGAAATGTTTTATTTTCTTTACTTAGAGATTAAGTGTTTTTATTTTCGTTCAAGAATAAGATTTTTTTCTGATATTTTGGTCCATATCATTCAAACAACTTAATATCATGTAAATAAAGATGTGATGTTGCTCAATAATATTTATAATAATTATGTAATTGAATCCATTAGAAGCCGGATTATACCATTTCTTTGTGAATATATGGTCTTAATAGTAAGGCACTTTCGTTAATATAGAACACAATATCCAAAAATTCATATCTGGAAAACATATTAATTTTTTGAATGTGATTTTCGTGATCAGAAGGTACAAATTTATAAGAAAAAAATAGTCGCGTCAAATGTACATTTTTGCTGTGAACTACTGTTATCAATTATAAACTAGTGTTTAGAATTAATTAATTAATTTAATTTAATTTTAATTATTAGAAATTAATCCAAAGCCAATATCACTACCAAGATATTTGAGACAAAAAAATTTGACTTTAAAAAAAAACTGTTCATTGAATATTTTTACAAATTGTATCAATTATTTATTATAAACTAGTGTTTAGAATAAAATTACCCCGAAGCCAATATCTCATTGTTTGTTCTTAAAATATTCGAGCCGAAAAACCTTTTTTCAACAATTTCCAGCAGTTTTTTTTTTAATTTATAAAGGAACTGTAAACTTATTATGTTTTCTTACTAATTCTTTATTACGTCAATATGCGTAGAATAAAATTAACCTGAAGTCAATAGCATCATTCGTTCTCGAGATATTCGAAGCTGAAGAAATTTAAAAATGTTTTTTTTTTAATTGCTTTAGTAAAAAACCGCTTATTGAAGTATTTTGAAAGTCCTTTCTGTGCGTATTGAAACTACTATCCATAAAATAAAATTTATTTGAAGTCAATATCTTCATTCGTTCTTGAGATATTGTAAACGAAAAAAAAGCGAGAACGTACGATTGTACGAACGTACGTACAAACACAGACATCTCTCTAAAAATTCTAGGCAGCTCGGACCGTGAAGGTTTGTCAAAATTTTCGGTTTGGCAAATCGGACCAATTACTATAACTTCCAATGGGAAATTAATGATTAAAGTAATTAATAAATTAATTTAAATTGAGATGAACTAGTGTCTAGCGCAAAGTAAAGGCGTCAAAATATTCTAAAAAACTGCAATTTTTTTTTTTAATTTTAAATGATTTCGTAAAAAATGTATTGCTTTCGTCTAATAGGTACATAATTAGTTTGTTAGTAGAAATAAATACAAAAAGAAAAACTAAAATAAATAATACTAAACCAAGTGCTTGAAAAGTGGTAGTCGAATGAACAAAATATCAAAATTAACTGCTTTACTACTCTCTATCTCTCTCTTACCCATTGACATTTAAATTGTTTTTTATTCTCCAATTCATGAATATTCATCGACAGTCTTTGATAAAAGAGTTTCTTTGGTGTTCTGGGCTTGGTAAAACATAAAAGATCCTTAATGGTACAATCATATAAGCAACGTAATGCATTCCCTGGAGTGTCTTTGTAATTTCTTTAAAGAGAAGAAAGAAAAATTTATATCAATTTCGTTGTTAATGAGAAAATGGACAAACAAAATTAAAAACAACCTACGGAATGCATTTAAAAAATTGAATTCTATTAGGATCGGTATTTATACGAAGTGCCACAGCTTGAGCCATCTGGTCATAAGTGTTGCGGTTTGAGAGTTCCAAAAGAAATCTTAAAGAAATCCATTATTAAGAAAAAAGAAGTAATCATTCAACCAAAATAAAAACTCACCCCGGGTCATTAGGATTGCTTTTGTCGCAGAAAGTCAATTCAATGCGTGACTGTAAATCTCGAAAATAGTCCTCAACCGTAGGCAGTTCGAGCTTTTCGTCGACGTGCTTCTTCTCGAATATCAGTATATTCCCATGCAAACTATCATGGTTGGATAGATTGAGCGTCCTATCAAGAGTTTCAGCTTGATTTGACAAACGTTGCATTGGATTTTGGCCACATTCTTCATACACAGTCAGTTCGGTAGTTGGATCGAATCCAAGAAGTAAATTAACCTGCGGAACCAAATCACTAACTCTAAACGACAAAGCATATTGTCCGCAGTTTAAATAATGCAAACGTTTATTAGCCGGATCGTAGTATTTGAAGAACAGCAAGATGTCGCGTTTGCGTTCGAATATCGGCAATGGTCCAACATGGAGTGGACTGGCTAGCTCAAGAAATATCACCCAAGGTCCTTGCAGCTCAATGACATTACTCAGTGTCCGATTGTATTCTTCAGCAATATTGAAATAGGTAAATCTCTGGACGTGGGATCGCTGAGCCAATGGCCAAATTCGAATACGCTTCTCTTGCACACTGAATGCCTGCAGCAGAGTTTGAATCAAATCTGCTACAGTTTGGGTTTTCTTCAGTTTGAAAGCTCTGACGGTGACCTTCTCCAAATCGAATATCTCAGTACCCTGATTGCCTTCAAAGTACTCTTCGAGAATAACATGAATGGCTACATACAATCCAGCTTCGGCACGATCCTTGCGACGAACTTGTTCCATACGCTTTTCCTCATTCAGACGTTCCACCAAATCTGATGGAATGTCACTCTCTGTGATCTCCTGTAGGACACGTGGCAATTCAGACACACGAATATACACCAACATGTAAGCGTTGCTGCAATTCTTCGCGTTGGCAATTTCATCATCGGCTCCGCCGTAATTCTGTTCGATGGCCTCCGTCTTGGTGCAACTGGAGACAACATCATCATCAAACTTGCACCATTTACCCTCCGCATTGGTATTGATGTAGACGACATAATGCCCGCCATGATTGTCACCCGAATGGACTAAGACTGCATGTAATTTATACGTAGCCGGGGTTGATTCTTTCTCGGCCAAATAGCTGTCCAAGTTGATTTCATCATAGAACTCAAAACGGTCATTGAACTTCACCGAGTTATCAGTAAACGGATCATATTGGAATCGCATTAAATGCAAATGCAAAACCGGTGGGAATGAGGTGAATATAACACCTTTTTCAGCCTCTTGCAGGCCATGTATACCAGCATCGTACTTATTATCGCCTTCTAGTGTCTCCGGATCGATATAGTCATGGAACGACTCATATATGTTTTTTTTGTTCTTAATATTGAGTTGAATGTCGTAGAATGTTTCACACCGGGTGCTATTGCAATCGACATTCTTGCACTTAATATACGAAGACATTTTGCCTTCAAATAGATGAGGAACTGTCCCCTCGACGCAAGTGCCCTTCATTTTAGATTCTAGTTTGTCGAGTAAAACGCGCAAAAATTCTTGAACGTCATGCTGCATGAACGAATCCAACGTCTCCCATCCAAAGCTCTTGGTCAATTTTTTAGTGCCAACTGGTTTGTCGGAAAATTGCAAATCATGAAATACTCTTTGTAGTGCCAAACCAACACTCTTTGAACTGTCATCCGCCTCTGTGGGCATTTTATAAACCGACTTTCTTAACTGACAGGTGAAATAGAGCGTTTGCAACAGTGAATTCATATAGCAAGTTGCTCCCTGATTCTTAAGCCCTACATAACCGGTGTGTTTTTTTGAATCCCAAAACACCCCGTGTGGAGCTTCGGCCATAACATGAACCTCCAAGACAATACAATCTTTCTGAACATAACCTTTTTCTTCATTAAAGATATCATTCCAAGCTATGAAAATCGAGAAACCCCAATCGTTCTCCTTGCTATAGAAGAGATGTTTGATTTTCTGCACAAAAGCCTCTTGCCCGGGCTTGAAGGATTTCAAACGTAATTCGGCCGAGGCATTGCAGGACCATGTCGTCGAATCACTTTCGCCATTGCACTGTAAAAAGAATCCCAACGACTTGGCCTCGGGTTGATTACGAGCATTATTGCGCATCATGACCATAATTCGCCAGGGTAAATTGCGTACGTATGTCGGAGGTGACAGTTCCGTTTCCTTTAAATTGGAAATGTTGCGCACAACGTAGGAGAAAGTGGCTTCGGAACGAACTTCATCTTCCAACTTTGGTTCTGTCGTGGACCTTGTCTGTTCGACATCGATGTGTTGCTGTTCTTCGATAACGGCGGCGACAGCGTTGTCATCGTCAGCTTTTAAGGGCATTGTAGTTGTATCCATGCTCCCTAATAATTCATTTGCTGTTGTAATTGAATTGACAACTATGGGTGATGCCACTTGCATATTCGCATCATCATCAACATCAGCCAACTGACGTGTTTCAGCCTCTTCTTCACCTTGGGGCTTCTCCGAGAATTCCAATGGCTCGAGGCTACCTGGCTGTTCTTCAAGATCCTCCAAACTCTCTGCTGCTGGTACTGGACTATCTGGTGGTGTTTCGGGGGGAGTTGGTGGCTCAGTGAGGGGTGGTATCATCATCGTATTGTCAGCCTCTTGAGTGTCCATAGCTTCCTCTTCATTCCCGTCGGCAACAAACTCAAGTCGCCTACCTGGAATGATTATTGTTGATGCTGTAACAACTGTTGGTGTTGTATTTTCAGAAACAGGAGCTGACGGTGAAGTTATCATAACAAAATTTGTTGTATTATTAGTTTCCATTCTTTCTGTTTCCGTTAATGATGGTGGTACGAATGATGGTGTAGCTGATGCTACTGTTGTTAAAGCTGCTGCTATTGCTGCTGTCGTTGTTGCTGTGTTGTTTGTTGTTTGAGCTGATGTTGTTGCGGTAAGGGGACGGGCTGCCAATTGCAATACTAATTCAACTATAGTATTGATTTCTTCTTGAACTATATCGTCACGAAGATCAATACCTTGTTGTAGACTAATATTTTCGTAGAGGGTATCGACGTCGTCGTCACCGTCCCCCTCGCCGCGTTCGCCAACGCCGTTTGCTGTAATATTGTTATCGGGCAGTGTGCTGGATTTTTTAATTCCTTATATTTTGTATAATATATTATCTCTTTTCAGTTGTGAAATCTTGTACTCCTGGAAAATTAGCATACAAATCAATTAAAAATAGAAAATAGAAAAAATATATAGCAATAGAAAAAGGAAATAATTTGTGAAAGAACTAATGGGGTAGGGGCCCATTGTCATTATCATTATGCGGTAGAAATATTATCATAATGATTCAAGATACGACAAAATCATGAATAGAAAGCGTTCCCTTTCATGTTCCATTTTTTTTAAATAGAAATACATATAATAAAAAGCTTCCAAATAAAAACAAAAAAATTGTCAAAATTAGATTACCGTAAGAATATAAAACACTTTATAGGATAGGACGTAAACACTAAGAAAAACAATTGTGAGCATTCAAAAAAGCATTAACATAAAAAAAAAACAATTTTGAGAAAAATGTTTGTTGGATTTTTCCTACATAAGAATTCAGTTTTTTTTTTAGATATCTCATTCGAGTAGGATTAAGTTATCAGCAAATGCTTCTGTTTCTTCTTCTTTAAACTTTGTGGGCGCAACCCCATTCGGCTAGGGCCCTCTTTCAAACAAAAGGATAGAATGCTCCTTAAGCTGGCTTCAAATAAACTTCAGGTAAATACCCCTATCTTACTTCTGTCGCTGTAGTAAAGTACCGTAGAAACTTAAGTACTGATTTGTCTAACACATTTTTTAAACGCCATTTTCCAAAATGGCCAACGGATATTATAGTTTCCCAACTAACAATTTTTCCTCGGTTATTTCCAATGCATTTTGAGGCTGTATTTTTCTCAACAGCTTCATTGAAACCTTTAAAAGGTGTACTTCAAAACAAGTTTATGTATGTGCAACATCATTTGTATTTCAATAAAGCTTCCTCAAACTCATTTGTAGAAGCACGCGAAGTAAAAGCAAGGGAAAAGCTTTCTTCTATATCACAGTTTTTTAAGGCCTGCTCACAGTCCTGAAACAAGCTGTTACTTCTTTTAACTATTCAATGAGGTTGTATCAGCGAAGTGATGTCAACTAATTTTGATTGCATCAGTCCTCTGAATACCGGCCGAATACAAGCTTTGCTTATTAGTCAGAAGCTGGGATCATTCTTTTCGATAAGTTGACCTGAGAGCAGTAATGTCACTTAAATTTATGAGTTTAAGTCATATGAATACAAGCTCGATACAAATATAATTTTGTGTATTGTCAGGTCCATTCAGAAATAAGCAAAAGTGGCTAACTTAACGAAAGTTCCAAAAGAAACCATCACAGGTGACAATGATAGCATGGATGCATTAATAATAAATAACAACAAACTTCAAACTTGCTCGGACCTTCAAACCTTTGTTAAGAAAACAGATAGCGGAATTATAATCCATCTGTTCCATGCCGTCCAGTGAGGCATAAGATGCCTTATAGTGCTATCAAATGGCCCACATACTTAAAGGTTGTTATATCACAAGCAAGATAGAAACAAAATTATCAGCACTAAAAGAAACGTTGCTACTCGTATTTCGATTTGCAGAAGATAATATTTTATCTGAAGAAACACTTGACAAAGTAGAGGAATACCGTGATCAAGTTTTACATTCTTCAGTAAAGTTTCATACATTTGATGCACTTCGTTATTGATTAAATAAACAGCAAAAACCCCCATTTATTCGGCTTAATACAAGCTAATTCTTAATCTAACTTAAAAACTAAGAACTTAAGCTAACGTTAGTGAGGGGGAGGGCGTTTCAGAAGCCGGAGTTTTAAGGAAGGAGTACTGAGGTTAAAGTCGAAGGAGGACAAATTCGAGTTAACACCCCGCAGCATGCGAGAGATAGGTTCTATGGAGCCATAACAGGTTCGGTGGGTGGGTATGTAAAAGAGACGAGTGGTACGTGTATTACGAGGGTTAGTATTAAAAGAGACAGAGTTGTAGAGCGACATGCAGTCAACGGAACCAGAGAGTAGTCGATGAATGAAGAAAATGTCTGATATATCTCTTCGTTCCTCCAACGAGTTCAGGTTGATTAGTTTAAGGCGGTCTAAATAGGGAGGCAGAATAAAAGGATTATTCCATGATAGACCCCGAAGAGCAAAGCGTAGAAAACGACGCTGGATGCTCTCGATTCTGGAAATATGTGTAAGTTGGTAAGGGGACCAAACTTGAGACGCGTATTCTAGGAGTGGACGAACGAATGATATGTATAAGAACCGGGTAACGTAGGGATTGGAGAATTCTTTAGACCATCTTTTGATGAATCCTAGTGCTGAGTTTGCTTTGAGAATGATATCGTCTATGTGAGAAATAAAATTAAGCTCAGGGTCACATAAAATGCCAAGGTCTCGAATATTATCGACGGAGGGTATGGGTTGATTATGGATCAGGTAGAGACGGGGAGGAGATTTTATGCGTTTGCGTGAAAAAGTGATTGATTGACACTTGGCGACGTTTAGCTCTAGGCAATTTTTTAGACACCATACTGAAAAATTGTCAAGATCTTGTTGAATAAGAGAAGAGTCATGTCTTGAGGAAATGGTCTTGAAAAACTTGGTATCATCTGCGTACAGAGAAATAGAATAATGTTTGATGATTCTTTCGATATCGTTTATAGCAAGAATGAATAAAAGTGGGCCCAGGTGGCTTCCTTGGGGAACCCCAGATGTAGCTAAGAAAGGACTAGAGGTGGCAGATCTAAAACGAACGCTGTAAAAATGGTTTTCAAGGTAAGAAGAAATCCATTGTAACAAAGAGGGTTCGAAGCCAAGAGTGGACAATTTGAAAAGAATAAGCTTATGGGAAATTTTGTCAAAGGCCTTGCTGAAATCCGTTGAGACAACATCAACTTCGTGGCCTTTCTCTAAGGCTAAGAGGGTGAAGGACACGAATTCAACAAGGTTAGTGGTAGTAGATCGACATTTAAGGAAGCCATGTTGTGAGGGGGAGATGAGAGATTTACAATGGAAACTTAAGGTTTCATACAAAATACTTTCAAAGAGTTTAGGTATGTGCGAAAGCTTGGCAATGGGCCGATAATTGTTAATATCACCCTTCGGACCCTTTTTGTGTATTGGGGTTATGAAAGATGATTTCCATATCTAAGGAAATTCACCTTGATTTAGGGAAAGGCTGAAAATTTTTGAAAGAGGAAGAGAAAGGGCGGAAGAGCATTTTTTTAGAAAAATGGCAGGAAGACCATCTGGACCAGGATTAAATTCATCATTAAGTTGATTCAATTTATATTCGATGAGAAAAGGATCGACGGTACGAGGGAGAAGCGGTCCTAGAGAGAAACTTTGCAGATAATTGAAATAGACAGAATCTGGTACAAAGGAGTCATCGGCAAAAGATTGTTTGAAGAATGTGGCAAAAAGGTTGGCAATAGTGCTGGGATCGTTTGAAGTTTCGTTATTGAGAGAGAGAGATGTTGGGTAACCATCGGATTTTCTTTTGTAGTTGACAAAATGAAAAAATGACTTCGGATCCTTGATAGGATTGGATAGTGTTTCCGCTATATAGCGTAGGTAAAGGGAATTGTATAGTTTGGTAAAATGTAGATAAGAGCCAAGATAGTTAGAATAGTCAGTAGGAGAACGAGAGCGGAGGTATATTTCCCACAATTTATTTCTTTTATTTCGGAGAGAACGAAGTTTGTGATTATACCAAGGTGGAGAAGAAGACGAAGTTTTGTGGCGGCAAAAAGGAACATAAAGAGAAATAGAGTTGAATATTTCTCTGTAGAATATGGTTATGGCATCGTTTACGGTAGAGTTATCAAAATTAAAGGTGACTTTGTTGAGGTATTCATTTATTTCGTCGTAAGAAGACAGATCTGTAGGCGGGGTGGACTGTAAAGGAGAATCATGAAAATATGAAAAAAGAAGCGGCGGATGGAAGTTGTCGATGGTCGATAGAGAAAGAGGGCTAAGTGAGACAGAAGAGTTAATGGGGTCTGTTGTGAAGATAAGGTCAAGTTGTCTACCCATGAAATTTGAGATTCCGCTAACTTGGCAGAGGCTAGAATCAGCAAGGCTATCTAAAAACAGACATTCTTTGGCAGATGAGGGATTCGAAGCAGAATAAAATGAGAAATCGTCTGATGGAGTCCATTTTAAATTAGGGAGGTTAAAATCCCCGAAAAGGAGGATTTCATCATGTGGCTCACACAAGTCAGTGATTTTGTCAATTGTTTCAATGGCAAGCTCATAGGTTGTGAAGGTAAGATGTAACAACAGACAACGTAGAGTGACTTTCGGGGTAGTGAAATCTTAATTGACACATAATCAAGAATAGGGGAAGAAGAAATGGCTATAAGGGAAGAGTCAATAGTATTTTTTACAGCAAGAAGGACACCACGGCTAGGGCAATCGTTGGTGGGTCGGCTAAGATCGTCATCACGATAAACGTTAAAAGCAGAAGGGAATAATTCTTGATTTTTGATGCAGGGGATAAGATTCGTTTCAGTCAGTGCATATAATTCGAAGGGTAGGGCATGAGTTTGTTGCAAAACTGACTGAGTTTTTGAACGAAGGCCTCTTACATTTTGGTAGTAGAAAGAAAAAGGGAGGTTTTTGGAATGAGAAGCGGAAATTGGGAGTTCATTAGAAACGAAAAACCCGATCATGGTCAGCTCTGCTGCGCTGAAGGTGCGAGGTTCGCTTTGAATGAATATACTGTCCCAGGGCTTCAAGATCATTTGCCACCTTTTGGGGAGACAAATTTAGAAAATCATGGTATTTTATGAAGAGGTTTTTAAGGCTGGCGAAATCGGTAGGGAGGCCTTCTTGTTGAATGGAAACTATTACGCTTGTTTTCGTTTTACCTTCATAGCAGACAGAGTCGGGTTTATCGTGCAGATACGCCAAAAACAGTCGAATGTTGTCGTAGGTTTTCTTATCTCTAAGCCTAGAGAGAGCATAGCGACGTTCGGTGGATTCACTAGATTATTGGGTGCATTTGACTGTAGGGGATATAAGAGGATCAATAAAGGAAGAAGAGGATGTTGCGGTTGGGATAGTTGTAAAGGATTGGGTGGGTATTAATGAAGGAGTAATAGATATCGGGGGAGAGGTAGAGTAGACTGAGGAAGAGGTGGGGATTGATGGATAAGGTCTGGAAGAGGATCTGTGGTTAGGTGTTGTAATGGGAAGAGAAATTGGTGAGGGGTTAAGAATATGAGAACTTTGAAAATTAGGATATTTGGCTTCAGAACTAAGGTCAGCATTTGGATTTAAATTAGTTAGTGTTAATTGGGTTGGAGTTGAGAGAAGCGGGGATTTGGGGTGAGCAGAAGGAGTTAGGTTAAAAGAAACCCGTTGATTTCTAGGTTTAGATGAGTTACTGGCAAAAGAGGAGTTCTGAAAGAGGGAATGAGAAAAGTTAGGTAAGATACCCGTTTTAAAACTCAGCTGAGTTCGTGGATAGTGTGGAATTTTAGGAAATGAAACAGCGGACAAATTGCAAGGTTTATCGTTAGATCTAAGCCAAACAGACTCAAGTGTTAAGATTCCACGATGTGCCATTAAACAGATTATTTGTTAGAAGATAGTTGATCTTACCAATGACGGATAGAACTCATACGAAACTACAAAGAATCTTTAATCTACCTAAAATAAGAAAAAAAAGTGGACAATATCATAGACCTGAAAAAGAGATCTCTGAATCTTAATATAGGCATTATCACAGGACATTATCTCTTAGGGTATCATAAAGCAATTAAAATAAGTACTGAATACCTATGCAGAGGCTGGGGAGACGAAGAAGTAGAGGAGGACACCCTTCACCACCTAAGTCACTGTCCGGCACTCTGGAACATAAGGACAAATTTTTTTTGTAGCTATTTCTTCAACGATATAGCAGAAATCTAAAAGTCAACGGGTGATCCATGGACTTATAACTATGAACTTCATCAACGCCTTCAAGTGCTCGATGGATAGGATTTCGTAGGTTATATTTTTAAAGTAATGGTCCAATTCATCATGTGCTATGTTAATATACCTTATATACCTTAAGGTATCTTGCGAGAAAATAATTTACCATATTTTTTCGACCACACCAGAACTTGAGTCGCCGTACAAAAAAGCTACTCCTTCCTAGGGTCTGTCTCAGGTCTTTTCAGTTATAAGATTGATTATGTCCTAAAAAACAGGGCAATAAGGAACTTAGACGTTCATGGGTTTTTATTGTAAAAATCAACGGTTTTTTCCAAACAACTCGAAAACGAAGCAAAATTTCGAGATAATATTGAATACTTTTTTTTAAGACAATAAAGTTTACCATAAAAATATAAAATTTAAAAAAATTTTAGTACTAGTTTTTTGTTTTTAAGAGCAAGTTTATTGATTCTTACAATTATTTTAAATTTAGAAAAAAAAAAAAGATTTTTACTTTAATGGTCAAGAATGAATCGTAAAACCACTTTGAGGGTATCATCTAACAAGTTTCTCAAAATAGCCATAAATGTGCTATATATTTTACTTTTAAATCGTGAAATCAGCTTAGTTTGAACGACCATTTATCTGTCGTTTTGTATCCAAAACTTTTTCGGAATATGTCATTTTAAAGAAAATTAAATTATCTTTCTTTAACATGGAGCAATGCCTATACCTATCTCTGCAGGTAAAAAAATTTAACAATGTGAAAAAATCACATTTTTTTGTATTTTTTTTTTTTTTGTCAATTTAGGTAACTAAATTTTTTTAGTTTTTTTTATTAATTATTCATTTCGATGGTAAATTTTCTGCACAAGCTATATAGACGAGAAGGAGTAAGAAACGATTCCTCACCTTTTCTGTACATGTCCTGCTCTTTTTTTATAGATGTAGGTGAGGAAACGTTTCTTGCTCTTCCTCGTCCATACAGCTTCTGTAGAAATGGTTTGAAAGTATACCAAGCCACGTTGCGTGCCTACCTCTTAAACAGTGTCCTGATTTGACATCTATGTACATCTGTTTAGAGATACTAAACACAAGCAGCGCTGTTGATCAAAGTTTGGTTATACTAGTTTTGACGTCAAACAAGTAGTGATGTTGTTCCACCTAATATTTGTTCTCTCCAAAGCATCCCGCTTAAGCAAAAGTTTACACGTAGTTATGGGTATGTCAATATTTGTCTTTTCAGATAAAATGGGTAATAATGTTCCCAGTAACGTCTTTAGGCCTAGGCCCGGTAGGCCAGGGGGCACCCTAGACTGCGACAGTAAACCAACCGATGATAAACTTTGAAAATATGCTATGTTACGGTTGTATTTATTTGAATTTGCTAACATTTGTGTACAAACGTTTGGGCGTTTCAGCAGTGGCGTATTTACCCTAGAGCCAATACTAAGGAAAAGTAAAGCCTAAGATGCATCACACAGTAGTCTGTTTTTTGAATTTTGGCGACAAAAATCATTTTCCATTCCAATTCCTGATGCATTTTATTGAAATTTGGTTTACTTGATGATTTCGGCAGGCTGAACTCAGTCGTACTGCTTATTTTTTTTTATTTTAAACAAAGTATTCACTATTAAGTGAGTTTAGTTTATATTTGAATTTTTTTAACAAATGTGCTTGAATGTATACTTTCATACAAAAATGATTCAAAATTTATATAAAACATTAAGAGATGATTGTCCAAAATGTTAAAAAATGTCACCAATCGATTAGAACTAATTTAAGTGCTAGTTTAAACAAAAATTGTGTTGGGAATTGTTTTTTAGACCTAATCTGATCGAATCCGAAAGAAATGTAGCAAATTTGATAGTTTAAGTTGCCAATTAAATTTAAGATCAACCAGGTACTGAAAAATACGAAAAAAAACTAAAATAATAATTTTAATAATGTTTAATATATGTATAAATATGTACTAAGACACAATTAAAAATTGCTTAAAAGCAGTCCCAGATGTTCTAATTAAGACAAAAAACAAGTTACTGCTCGCAGGCCTTACCCTGCATATGCTTCAGATGACTGCAGTGACAAATTGCAGTAAAGAACGTTCATTTTCCCTACTCAGAAAAAAAGGAAAACTTATGCTCCCGGAAAAGCAGAAAACGTTTGAACAGCTAAGCACGTTCCATTTTTTGATATCTAAATTTGTATTTTGTTTATTTAAAAATGTGTATTATAAAACTTGAATTTAATTTTTAAAATTAAAAAAACCATCGAAACTACAAAATTCATTTTTGCGTACCAAATTAGAATTTTAAAATGTTCAATTTTGTGCAGTAAAACAATGACGATTTTTCTATTTTTGTCTGCCAACTTCAAATTTGTCTAGCGGAAACTTTAGTATTCAAAAATTAGTTGGAGCTGCAGGTTATTTAATTAATTACAAATTCAGATGAAAAATACAAATTATTTATATTCGTATTATTACAAATTTTCAACGAAAACTTCAGAATTATTAAAGAGGAAATTTAAATAAGAAGAAAATACTCAAGCTAGAAATGTGTGGTTGGCGCAACAAGTAAACTTTTAACTTGCTACAAATTCAGATATCAAAATTATTTGATTCCACCAAAAAGTGTCTGGCAAAATAAAGAACGTCAGTTAAGCAATCTCTTAAAATTCTAAAATATGACTTAACACAATCTGTCAGTAACAGACCAGCCGACCAGCCTCCCATCGCGTGCACTTGTGTTCCGTCTTGTCAAGGGAGGAAGTTTTCGTCTCGTTGTGTTATACCTGTGCCTTAAATTGTTCCACCAAAAATTAAATCCCCATTAAATATAAGTTCATCCCATCTCTTCATCTAAAACCAAATCACAAATCAATAAATAATTAAATTATAAAACCTAACTCGCGCCGTGATTCCCTTAAAAACAAATTCAATATTAAATTCAACATCAAATAATAGTGTTAAATGTGCAAAAAAAAAACAATAACAACAAGCCCACATAATTGAAACCATCATAGTGAAATGAGAAAAAAAAAAATAACACAGTGCAACGAGTGGTAAATCTTTCTTTTCCCTTCCCCTTCGCTACACAGTTGTGTTAGCTTGATCGTTGTAGGCAGTGTTTGGAGCTTTCCATACAACGCATGCATCGATTAGGCTAATACGACGTCAGACAGATGGTTGTTTGTTTTTTCTAGTTAACCAGGGGCGGATCAGTACAATTTTGTCACTTAGGCATAACACTAGTGGCAAATTGTTATTGTGATGTTCAGATTGGGATCTAGATTAATCACTCAACTTATTATTGTCTAACTTGAGTTTTTAGCTAGTATTGAATTTTGAAATGGGTGGTAAGTTTAGGGTCGACTTTAGCAACATTCGCGGACTTAGAAAAAACTTCTATGCCACATACGTTTATACTGCAAAAAACAGGCCAGCTGTTTTGGCTCTGAGTGAAACTCAAATAGGTGAAAATTCTGATCATTCGGAATTCAATCTAAATGGGTATAATTTGGTGCCATTATTCTTCCCCCATCATGGTCTTGCCGTATATATAAGAAAAGATATTGCTTACCAGCTTCAACCACAATACGAATCGTGCTCTAACACAAACTATAATTTCATGTGGTTAAAATTTACGGTAAATAAGCACATCATCCACACATGCTTTCTTTATCGAAGCCCAAATCTGGACAGAAATTAAACTTTTAACCAGTTTGATGCTCTGTCCGACTCCATTCAAAGAATTGTTGCCCATTGTCCTCACACTGAAATCGTCATTGCGGGCGATTTCAATGTACACAATTCTGCGTGGCTTCGCTTTTCTGGCCAGACAACACCCGAAGAAAGGGACGTTGAGATCTTTGCTGAGCTAAATCATCTTACTCAGCTTGTCGATGAGCCAACTCGAATCCCTGACGTTGCAGGTCAAACCGCCAACACCCTAGACTTGTTTCTTACCTCTAATCCTGATAGATACACGGTTAGTGTATTATCGCCTCTAGGCACATCAGACCATTGTGTCATATCTGCCAATTTCTCGTGCCAGCAAACCTCAGTTAAAGAAAAAAACCCTAGAAGAACCGTTTGGCAATACGAGAAAGCCAACTGGGACGGTCTGAACAGTTTTTTCAGGGACTTTAACTGGTCACTATGCTTCCTCGATAGTGACGTAGACTCCAGTGCAGATATGATCACAAACTTGATTCTTTACGGAATGAGAAATTTTATCCCTCATAGGATAAAATCTATCGCCCCGAAAGAGAATTCATGGTTTGATTTGAGCTGTAAAGAGGCTATCAGGGTTAGAGAAGTAAGTTTCCGATGTTATAAAGCCAACCCTACTGAGGAAAACCGGATCAAGTTTAAACAAGCTAGAAAGACCTGTAACGGTCATATTCAGAGAACAAAATTTTTGCATGATCAAAAGTTAAGGCAAAAAATACTACAATGTCCCAAAGGTAGTACAAATTTTTGGTCATTTGTAAAAAATATTAGAAATACAACTTCGTCTTCGGTTCCAACGCTCGTCTTCAATGACTCGCCCTACGTAAGCTCAACAGAGAAAGCCAATTTGCTTGCAGCACAGTTTGCTGTTAATTCGACGCTACCAGAGAGTGTCATGACTCCTCCTGCACTTGAGAGCTCCAACGATTTTATGGGACGAATCTTCTTTCGCACTCGTGCAGTGGCAAGAGTTCTAAAAGATCTTGATGAACACAAATCCGCTGGTCCGGATAGTATCCCCCCTATTGTTATGAAGAGGTGTTCTTCAACGCTGGCAAAGCCACTGCGTAAGCTTTTCCATCTTGCCTACTCTGCTGGTCTCTTTCCGAGTGGATGGAAAACAGCATTTGTCCAGCCTGTCCCTAAAAAAGGCGTATCTTCTTCTCCCTCTAACTATCGTCCAATTGCACTAACGTCCCTTCTTTCCAAGGTCATGGAAACGCTGATTAATCATCAACTTAAGAAATATCTTGAAGAACGAAAGCTTCTTAATGACCGGCAATATGGCTTCCGTAGCAATAGGTCCACTGGTGATCTGATGGTATATCTCACCGAGCAGTGGAACAAATCTTTACATCGTTTTGGAGAAAGTAAGATTATTGCACTTGATATTTCAAAAGCGTTTGATAGAGTTTGGCATCAAGCTCTCTTATCGAAAATGCGTGCATTTGGTATCGATGAATCTCTTCTTCGTTGGATTGGAAATTACCTTTCGGGCCGTTCAATACAAGTTGTATTGGATAGGTTCAAGTCTGACATTCATAAAATAAATGCTGGTGTGCCCCAGGGCTCTGTTTTGTCTCCGACTCTCTTCCTCATTTTCATAAATGATCTTTTGTCTGAAACTTCCAATCCATTAAATTGTTTTGCAGACGACAGTACCCTCAGCTTTTCATATTCGTTTCCAGATTCACTTCCTTTTTCTTCGGATGTTGAATTTGAACGGCAGCGTATGATAAGCTCATTAAATTCTGATCTTAACAGCATTGTCGAATGGGGAATAAAAAATCGTGTAGAATTTAATGCTTCGAAAACTCAACGCTGTCTTCTGTCGTTGAAGCGAAATCCACCCCCTTTGCCACTATCCATGAGTGGCAATTGCATCGAAGAAACCGAACATCTTTCAGTTCTAGGTATGTGCATCACAGACCACCTTCTGTGGAATGATCATATATTCGACATCGCCAAAAACGCTGCAAAATGTTTAGGTTTTCTTCGAAGATGCAAAAAGTTTTTCTCCTCTTCTGATCTGGCTGTAATTTATAAAGCCTTCATTCGTCCAAAGCTTGAGTATAATTCTCATATCTGGGCGGGTGCTCCTAAGACCCAATTAAGTCTATTACATAGAATTCAAAATAGAGCTTTAAAAATGATAGGTGATAGAGCTACAACGGAAAAAATTGCATCTCTTGAACACCGCCGCAATGTTTCGTGTCTATCATTATTTTATCGCTATTTTTACCGGCAATGTTCTAGTGAATTAGCCAGTTGCATTCCTCCCCTTAAACAATTCCGCCGTAATACTCGTACTTCTAGGAATGCTCATCAGTTTACCCTTGAGCCCAATTTCGGACGTACTGTTAAGTATAGAGATTCTTTTCTTAGTCGCACTACCCGAATGTGGAATGCTTTACCTGACTCTGTATTTCCCTCCCATTTTGATATTCAGAACTACAAAACCAATGTGCATCGGTATCTCCTCTTGAATCCTTCCCTATTTTCCTAACGCTCGCACTGTGTTCAATCATTTTAAGGGTAGTCACAACCCCTTTAGTGCGTGCTTATTATAAAAAAAAAAAAAAAAAAAAAAAAAAACAACGCTATTGATGAATGTGTCAACCAATTTGTGCTTCACGGGTCACATTGTCTGATGTGTAAACACATAAAATTATGTTTTTTTTTGTGATTAGTGATTTGGTATTTTAACGAATATACATAGGTAAATTGGACAGGCTTACAGACCTTTTAGTTTCCGAATGCAAATAAAAATTACTTCATTCTTTCCCAACGTTTCGCTGGCTATTTTCCAACTTTTTCCAGGGAAAGTAAGAAAAATTGTAAAAAATTATCATTGTGTAACAAAGTTTGATTTACAGTAAAATAAAGACCCAGTCCCTGGGAAAAGTTGAAAAATAGCCAACGTCGGAAAAGAATGAAGTAGTTTTTATTTGCATTTGGAAACCAAAGATCTGTAGGCCTGTCATATATACCTATGTTCGCTAAAATTATATTTGTTTTTTCTATATGACTTGTTTTCAATTATGAAGTGAACTCAGCCTATTCTTTAAATACACCACTGCGTTTGAGCGGCCATTACGCTTAACTTAAAGATACAAATCTAAAATCCATAACAACATCCATGCTTGAATAAATAAGCGTATATTTTGGCTTTAATCAGCAAGTGAATATAAATAAACAGAGAACTTTTATTACACAGCAAGCAAGGCAACAAAAATTCAACAAATTCCAAGGCTTTTTGTGTAGTTTGGATTGTGATTATGTTGTGTATGCGAATGTCTCAAATATCTTGTTTCATAAAACTTTGTTCTTTTACTTATTGTGCACTCGTAGGCGTATTATTGTACTAAAAAAAATGGAAAAGTAACTGATTTTAACTTCCAAAAAATACCGTAAGGTATTCAAAATTGACTGTCGCAATGCATTTTTTTAAATTTACAAACATTTTTTTGTATTATTAAAATGTTATTAGATTCAAAATTAAAAATTTTTCTTCAAAAGTGTCCTAATCAAAATAAGGAATATTATGTTATTTTATATTTGTTTGCAAAAACTGCTATTGTAGCTACATTTGCTTTGTAAAACAGTAATTTTCACCAGTTTCTCTATATGTGCTCTCTCATTTGTTAATGAGCGCAAAAGAGTTGGTTTACGTTATTATCGATGCAAATTTTAAAAGGTTTGTTTTAAAATCTTTTTGTTAATTTTTATTTCTATTTTTTTAACCATCTTCATAGGCAAAGGAAAAGCCCCTTCTAACACCAAGGCAAAAGAAATGCCGACTTGAATGGCCTTAAGAGCACAAAACTTGGACCTTACATCAATGGCGCCAAGTGATTTGGAGCGATGAATCTAGATTTAAGGTTTGTGTTGGTGATGAGCGAGAACGAGTACTTCGCACCTCCAAAGAAGCGTTCCATAAAGACTGTTTGAATCGAACAATAAAGTTTCCAACATCACAAATTATATGGGGATGCATGTCTGGTCGTGGTGTTGGAAGCTTATGCTTTGTTGATGGCCTTGTAAACTCCGAAATATCGCAGCATTTTGGAAGAGCATCTGCTTCCGTCAATAACACGGCTTCAATCAACCGAGGGAGGCTACGTATTTCAGCAAAACGGTGCATCTTGCCATACGGCGAGGTCAACTAAAGCCTGGTTATCTGCTAAAGCCATCCCATGAATGGAATGCCCATCCAGCAGCCCTGATTTGTCCCCAATAGTAACTCTATGGCACAAAATGAAAAAAAAAATAAGGCAGCAGCCAGCAAGGACCCTTCAAGAATTACGACAGACAATCAATGATATTTGGCAATAATTTACGATCAATGATTGCCAAAAACTCGTGGGATTGCCAAAAACTCATGGACACAGTGCCCCAGCGAATTCAAGCAGTGATAGCAAGAAAAGGTGATGTAACGCAGTGGTAAAAAGGCATTTTCAATTACTAGAACAACTATTTTGCCCTCAAACGAAAGAAGACCAAGTATTCTGCTTATTTTTAACCAACAATAACTCGAAGTGCCCAATAACTTATTCATTTAATTTTTTATATTTGTACGTGAAATATAAAATAAAATTTACTTTCATCAATTTTTTTTTTTATTTCAAGAAGAAAAACAAGCTTTGAACTTCTAAACAGTTTGTATTCGAAATAAAATAGCATAGACCAACTATTTTGCGTTTGGGCTACTTGTAGTCGTATAGACAAAATGATCGAGTGTAATGCGCCCAAGCAAACCTTACTCTAGACTTGAGTCTAGATTTAGCCAGTGCCGTCGAAAAATATTTTATTAGCAGCTCTTAAGATTCTAAAATAATCGCAAAGCGTCGTTTAAAAAATATTTTCTCAATGGAAAATCAGTTTGGAATGGAAAAATTGAAAATTAATTTTCACACTATAGTCGAGTCGAAATAGACATTTGATCTAGCTAGAATTCCGATAAGACTGAAAATTGGTACAACAAATCAACAAACAACAACAAATCAACTTCGAAAATTCCCCGTGCGTCACAAAGCTTAAGTCGCAAACCTCAGATTCAAATTTAGCACCCGCGAAAACATACAAAATTTGGTCTCTAATAAAATAGTCTTCTAAACAGAACAAAATCCAAGTAATGCCACTGTCAAACTCTTACAGATCAAATTAATTGTTTGTTTTTCCTTAAATTTACAATTAAAACATTTACTATTCATTTCATTCGGTTTACTCTTAAATTACGAAGTTGTTTTAAATCAATACATGTTGAGCTCGTAAACCATTAAACTGTCTACACAATTTAAAATTAAATTCTATTCAAGCAAAATACCTGCCTTAATTTCTAAAAATTCTGATTTTAATAACAATTAAAGAATAAAATATATATATTATACACTAGTCACGGAAGTTAGAGGAACAAAACTTGGTTCAAATTTTGTTAGTGTTTTTGGAAGAGTTGGATCTTTTTTGACGAATGGTCGTATTTAATTGAAACTAAAAGCATTACACAGCTTTATGTTTTTTGTTTCGATATTTTTGTTTGCAAATAATATTTTTGCAGTACCGTTGCGTTATTGTAAGAACTGACACCAAAAAAAATTGTTTTGTTTGTTTGTTTTCATAGGTAACTTTTTTGAGTCAATCAAATGTTATGGTCAGATAACTTGTTAATTCAGCTTTAATCCAATTTTTTTTGCTGTCTTAAAATTTTGTTTGCATGGTTTATTCTGTATTTTAATGAAAAAAGATACGTTTGGTTTAGATTACCAATATCTCGGCAAATAATGACGTCATAAAAAAATTCAAGGACAAAAATTTGTGTAAGATTTTTATATGATTTTTTCAAGATTTTGTAGAAATTATTTTTTACTCTTCACCGTTAGTTTAAAAAAAGGACAAAAAACCACTTTTTGTGGTCTTTCGGTAAATCTTTTGTTACTTTTCAAGTTTTGATTGCGTGACTTGTATTAGGCTAGTCGCGCATATGCAACTGCTACCGCAACAAAATAGTTTAGTCACAAGTTGACTACTGAGCGCGCACATGTGCAACTCCACAAGTAATCGCAACGAACCTAATTCAGTTTTTCTAACTCATACATTCAAAGAAAAATATTATCGCCTTCGTCCTATTCTTTTGCTCAGCAAATTAAAGAAAAGATACATTCGTTCTCTTTCGCACAGAGAACAAAATTCAACGATGTGGTTAAATATCCGCAACTATTTGGTTGAATGTCCGCGCAGTTACATATTATTCCATATGACACAAACTGAAAAACTGATTTCGGGCGATCGTCCAGTTTGTACCAAAACGTAAACTGAAAAGTTGCTCGAATCGACGACGGAATAGTTTCTGCATTTGCGTGGAGTCTCATACGAGTCCATAGGATTCAATTCTGCAACCAAACAGTTTCGAAACTGAAAATTGCATGTGCGTGACTAGCATTAGTATACAGATTTATAGACTTTTACAGCATCAATATTTCTGTAAATTTTCAAATTGATTCACGGGACTATTTTTACTCACCAAATTTTACAATTACTTACAAGCCAATTAAAGGGATAAATTGTGTTGTTCTTACATTGCGTAGGGAGTCGTCATCAAAATTAATTAAAAACAACAATTTTCGTCAACTTTTCTCACAGTCTTGAAATATAGAGTACCTACATTTTTCAAAAAAAAAAATAAAAGCAAACATTTTTTTTGTTTTAAAAATTTTCGTTTTTTTTTTATTTATTTGAAAAATCTACTTTTTATTTTATTTCATTTCAAGTCAAAAAAAATGTCTAACCAAAGCGAAAAAAGGCTGACGAAAAGTGTGGTTTTTAATAAATTTTTATGACGACACAAAATAAGGGATACCCTCCATAAGATTCGTTTTGAGTGAATACCTATGTATAAATTATCTAGAGTTTTAAGAAATTGAAGCAGATATCTTGCTAGTGTAGAATAACAATTTAAAAAGACGGTGTTGACAATTGTATGGTCTACGAACTCAGCATATACAACTTCGTCATTTAAGAGTAAACCGAAAGAAATCAGGGGTGGAATCACCTAAGGTCATTGGTGATTGTCACATTTATGATAATAAAATGTGATCACATTTTATTTTTCGTCTGAGTAAGGTGATCACCAAAGATTATTAAAAAAATTGGCATCACTTTGAGAGACAAGTACTGAGAGCTGTCAACTTGATTTTGTAACTTGAAGAAGTTGTCTCACACATTATAATTCGGCCGCTTTTAGCAGACTATTTAATTAGTCGATACCCGGCGGCGGGTGCTACTACGATAAAAAAGAAATATACTTTTAGTTTATTTTTTGGAAAAGAGAATTTTTTGTATGTGAAGAGTCGAAAATCGATTTTATAAAACCTTTGCTTTCGAATTAAACAGAAGTTTACATTTGTGAACTTTAATTATTTATTAATAATTTAAACTTATAAAAATAGTGTATGGACAAAATTATGTCCACGGGTTTGATCCTGGGGTTTTTCAAGAGTCGCACATTTCTATTGCTCCTAAATGTTTTTCATTGTCCAAATTTTGGTTTGATAAAAATGATTCCACAGGCACAAATAGATTCGTTTTTTTTTCTGTCTTAGACCTCAGAAAATCAAAACACAATTTGTATTTTATATGAAAATGACAACAGAATAGCTGTCACAGGAATGTCACAAAAATTTGATTGTCACATGTGACAATCACCTTACGCAGACCGAATTATATTTTTGTGACTGTCAACTATCAAAAATCGCCTTAGCCGATTCCATCCCTGATTCCACGGGCACTAATAGATTAGTTTTTTTCTGGGGTAGAATCGGCTAAGGTGATTGGTGAATGTCACATTTCTGATAATGAAATTTATTTTTTTTATTTATTTATTTAATTCAAAATGAGGTAGTACAAAAAGAATATAGTTCTTATTACGAGTACTTAATTTTATATATTAATTACAGAGGTCAAGATTGTTTATTACAATTTAATTTTAATTCATAGCATACAAAATAATTGATTTAAAATCACAAATTAATTAAAAAAGGATACCTAAAAGAGAAAGATAAATGCAGGACAGGATAAAGAAGTTAGAAAGAAGGAGTAAGAAAAAAAAAATATATATTAGGAATATAGAATGAAGAAACGAAGAGCTAGAGCTAGAGCTTTCCTATGAAAAAAAGCTATTATTATTGCTGGTCTTAACATATTCATACATTGATTTTTTGAAACTCTATTGGGTCCTGCAATTTCGGATCGAAAACGGTAAAGAGTTCCATAACTTAATCGAATGAAAGAAAAATAATCTCTTGCTTTCTAAGTAGTTATAATTTGGTACGATGATATTACTTGTTCTACTAGATGCAGCAAAGTAAATTTTTTCGTAGAGATACTCTGGTTCTTTATTCCTGATTACATTGAAAAGTAAAATACAACTTCTACAGTTTAAAAACTCTTTAAGCGAAAGCCCCGTTATTTGCTTACTAAATAAAGATACATGGTCAAATCGTCGCAAGGCAAACACATATCGCACAATTGTGTTATAAGCTACTTGCAATTTTCTCATTGAAACTGAATCAAGACAACTGTAGACTGCTGCACTATAGTTAATTATTGGTAATATTAAGGTTTTGGCAAGTCTCATCCTAGTGGCTTGAGGTGTAAACTTAGATGAGACATTAAGCTGCCTCACACCGCCATAAATCGATTTTGTAATGTAATTCACGTTATCAGCACCAGATAGTTGAGAATTAAAATATATTCCTAGGCTTTTAGTTGTGTCTAGATATGGTATTATTTTAGAAGATAGGGAAATGGGAGGCAAGTACGAGGTATCGATTTTATGCTTGGAAAAGACTATACTTTTTGTCTTATCTGGGTTAAGGATAAGTTTATTAGATAAAGCCCAAATAGCGATTTCCTGCAAATCTTCATTAATTCGGAATACACAGTCTTCAGAAAGGCCACTTCGACAGGAACGGTATATCTGAGCATCATCTGCAAAAAAATGCATCGACACGCTTTTGCAGACTTTGGGCAAATCATTTATAAATAATGAAAATAATAGGGGTCCCAAAATCGATCCTTGTGGAACACCTGTTTTAATAGACAAGCGATCCGAACTTTCATTGCCCAAGTGTACAATTTGGGTCCTTTCCGACAAATAGCTTTTTATGAGCATGGTTGATAGATGACTTAGACCAAACAAATTGCCAAGCTTATTACAAAGTATTTCATGGTTTACGCTATCGAAAGCCTTAGAGAAATCCAAAAGGCATAATATAGTGAGATTATTTTTATCAAATTCAATCCTTATATCATCGAGAGTTTTTATCGTCGCGGTTACACAACTGTGCTTAGATCTAAACCCAGACTGAGCATTAGAAAGCAATTTGTGTTCAGTAACATGAGCATTTATTTGGTTTCGAATGATAATTTCCAAAATCTTGGAGAAGCAAGGTAGAATACTGATGATACTCCAATAGTATTTGATTTGATACTATTCACCGCTTTAAGGACATCAACTTCTGGAACACAACAGAATTCCAAGAGTGGAATATCTGTTCTTCTATCAAAAGTGGTCATTGAATTAAAATCGGTTGATTGGCTCATGTCACCTTGAGAGGAGGAACTATGTGATAGAAAATAAAATGTGATCACATTTTATATTACGCCTGTGTATCACCAAAAATTATTAAGAAATTGGCATCACTTTGAGAGACAAGTACTAAGAGCTGTCAAAAATGTATTTATTTGATTTTCTACCCTTCAAGCAAACGAGTCCGGTTTCGATCCGCAAACGTGTAGGGAACAACGTATGAAAGACTCCGTTTTCGGATCCAAAAGTGAATCCTCAAAACTGCGTTTTACGGCTCAAATTAGAATGGAAATTAGAATCACCGCGGACCCACTTGCGCATGTATTGTGAGATAAAAAGTTCACCATACTTAGCAAGTACCAAAACGAAGACATATGAAAAGGAAATTCCCTTTTCGGGTTTTTCAACCACACACAAACAAAGAACATAAAGAACTTTTTTCCTTCCAAGGCACATTTATTTGGATTTTATACAAATAATTACAAAAACAAGGTAATTTGCCCTACTGGAGATTAAATAAATTACAATTGAATTTGGTTTGTATTATTAACCGAAAATATTATTAAGTTTTCACGACAAAACATACAACACGCAATGATCTTCACCGCACGACCTACAAAAATTAACTAAAAAAAAAAAACAAGTGGGAAAAAATAAAATCCCTGTGTGAGACTCATTTTTTTATGGATCCAAGAAGTACCGACAAAGTGGATCAGTAAATTGCTTGAAGGGTAACTTGAAGAAGTTGTCACATAAATTATACTACGGCCCATTTTAGCAGACTATTTAACTACTGGATTGGATACCCGGAGTGGGTGCTACTACGTTAAATAAAGACGAAGTTTATAAATACGATTGTTTATTTTTTGGAAAAAAGGAATTTTTTGTATGTTAAGAGTCGAAAATCGATTTCATCAAACCGAATGCGCCTAATGCTTTGTTTTAGCTCGCATTATTGTCTTCGAATGAAACAGAAGGTTACAATTGTGAGCTTCAATTATTTAAAAATAATTTAGAACTTATAAATATGTATAGTGTGTGGACAGAGTTGCACATTTGTATTGCTCCTAAATGTTTTTCACCTCCCAAATTTTAGTTTGATAAAAACTGATTCCACAGGCACTAATAGGTTTGTTTTTTTTTTCTGTTTTCTGTATTTTATATGAAAATGACAACAAAATAGTTGTCACTAGCAAAAGTCACAAAAAAATGATTGTCACATGTGACAGTCACCTTACGCAGACCGAATTTGATTTTTGTGACTGTCAACTATCACAAATCACGTTAGCCGATTCCGACCCAGTGTTATTAACTTTTAATAAAATCTTAAAATGATTTATATCTTTTGAATTGTAAATTTAAAGGAAAATAATAATTTGTATCTGGTAGAGTATGACATAATCTACATTTGGCCCGTTTTCAATCGCTATATCTTTTGACCAACCATGAGCACATATTTTGGTTTAAACAACAACATGCCTCGCGGGTAAGGAAAAAGAATGGGTCTTGTGAATAAAAAGAAGCTAAAGCTAAAACTTGCATTTTTTCGTTAAAGCAAGGTTTTGTTTGAATTACAACAAGCTTAAGCTAGTAAATAAAAGGCCCTGGTGGATTTCCTTCTACTATTTTGAAAAAACTATGTATCTGAGTCACATGATGTTACCTTTGTCTGATATTTTTAATTTATCAATGTCCTCTTGTGTATTTCCATCTATTTGGAAGAAATTCTTTCATTATCCCTCTACATAAGAAAGGTTAAAAAGATGAAAGCAGAAATTATAGACCTATTGCTAGATTATCGGTTATACCAAAAGTTTTCGAGCCTATTAACTGTAAATCTTTATGTTTTTATGTGAATTCATCTATAGTTTCAAATCAACATAGTTTTACAAAAGGGGGCTCAACTTTAGCTTTTTTACTAAAATTGGCTGAAAATTAATTGTATTGAATCATTTAAGAATTTAAAAAAATATTTTCAATAATATTTTTTTTAATATTTACCCCATTTAAAATAACATTTAATATCGTTGTTTTTGGACATTATTATCTATTTTTTACGGAGCAACTATTGTTTTAAAAATTAAAAAAAAATATATTTATATTTATATATATTTTTACTTGCGATATACATAGGTACTGTAGGGCAAGTTTTGGATTCGGGAAAAAAAATTCGAGATAACAATCAAACATAACATTACGATGATAGAGAACACCAAAAAAGTGGGTGGCACAATTCTTCTTCTTCTTCCGTATATTGACCTACAGCCCAAACCACTGAAGCAATTTACTTCAAATTCTTGAGGTTTTTTTTTAACTCTCCAGAGGGGAAATTGAAAAAAATGTTTGCACCAAAAATAACGGTACTTGCCCTTCAACCTTAAATGAAAAGCTTAATTATCTCAAAAACGGCTTTAACGGTTTTGATTTTAAAAAAATCAGTGAATTATTGTAAATATGGTGGACTTTTTGATAAAAAAAATACCAAAGACTGTTATTAACGGTACCTGCCATATAACGGTTTTTTTAACTTTCGATTTTAGTCAAAATTTTTTTTCAAAAGCTCTTTTATAATATTAATAATATTGCATATAAAAATTAAAAAAAAAAGTTTGAATTTTTAAAAAATGAGTTGATGAATGATGAAACTAAGTTTAAAAATGTATTTTAATACATACTCAAAATTGGCATAACAAAACTTTTTATAAAAATGTTTTTAAAAGTTTATATATAAAAAATTACGTTTTAAGAAAACCGCTCCAACGATTTAAATTTTTTTTTGCAAATATTCACATTTTTTCAAGTAATCAAATGACATATGTACTTATTTTTGAGCTCTAAGTTTCTTAACTAGTTGTTTATACAATTAAAAGAGCGATTTAAATGCTTTTTTTATATTTTTATATATTTTTTTCATAATTACTTTCATATTTAAAATATCTTAACTCCAAGCAACTTGAACATAAGAGCAAGTACGTGCGCTCCAGTCATGCATTTTATTTCTTACCTACATGCTCTGAATTGTTTGGCAGATTTTACGTAAATCACCTAGTATTCAAAAAATAAAAAAGGGTATTTAATAAACCCCTGGGCGATTATAGGGAATGAAACAGATTAGGATATTTTTTGTACTTCATTAAGAATCGATTTAGCTCTATCCAAGATGACCTTTTTTCAACGCCCATCCTAATGTATTATAGATTGACATGTGACACAATTGTCATTTAAGTACCACGACAAATTTGTCATTAGTTTTTCAGTCCAAATGTGAGCACCGTCTTATGTAGCTTGAAAATGAATTCTGAAGTAAAAGATCTTGTGGGTGATGTATTGATAATAAATCTATAGATACAGGGTGTCCCGAAATTAAACATTAAGCGGGAACAGGGTGATAGGGGAGGTTATACCTTTACTGGAAAATAAGAAAAAAATCCATTTCACTCTAGTAATAATAGCAATATTTTAAAAAGTAATGAAAATCTAACCCTAAGCCAAATTTTTTGATACCTACTGTGGACACAATTTTGCAAATTTCAAAGTTTTTTTTATTTTGTCGCAATCCTTAATGGCTATTAAATGTATGAAAAATAGATTTATCTCACTCTTATTTACGGCAGACAGAGTTTTAATTTATTTTTTCTGGTTGTGTTGCACACTCTACTATAAAACCGATATTTCAGAACAAGCTCAAAAGTGAACTGGGGCCCTTTTGCAAATAAAAAAAAAATAAAAATATGTGTTGTTCCATCTTGACAAGGAAAACTTGTCAAATACTAGTGAGGCCCTTGATAGAAAAAACTTGTTGGATGAGTCTTGTTATCCCATCACAAATACGCCATATATAACAAAAACAAAAAAAATATTTCATACCCATCCTACAATAGTTAGAAAATTCAAAGTAGGTTATAGTTTTTCACTTTGAACATTATACATTTGCATTGCGATATAGCTCAGTGGCTAGCATGTTGGACTGTTTCTAGTTTCTAATTAGTTTTAAGTTGTTTTAAGTAGCTTTAAGTAGTTTTAATTAGTTTTAATCAGTTTTAATTAGCCGTAATTTAGTTTTATGTAGTTTGTAAGTTTTATATAAAACCAAAAAAAATAAAGACAAGATACCGAGTTTTTTGTAAATTTTTCTCGGGGAAAAATAAAAACCGATCTACAATTTTAGTATTAAGATAGTTCTTAGGCCGAAAGGCATTAGCATTAAGTTATTCTAGTTTAACTTAAAGCGTCCGATTGGGGCCAGTAAGTTAGTTTTAAGATATTGATAAGTAGGCTAGTTTTTATGAATTTTTGTCTAGCTTTAAGATAGTTTTAAGAAAATGGAAAAATAAAAATGAATTAAAAAAAAAGCATGTTGGACTGGTAACCAGAAGATCGCAGGATCCAATTCCAGTCGAAACAACTTTTTATATTTTTATTGTCTCTCTAGGCAAAAGGTTAACTAACGAGCAAGGCCCTAGAAAAAATCGATAGACCCTTCCTAGCATCGAAGTCAAACTTTATAGGGCCTCGTTAAAAACCGGTTTATTTTTCCAGGTGGGACATTTCTTACAAATGAAGTGAAAAAAGTTAGCTTACATTTTTTTTTAATAGTTTTTTTTTTTTAAATTTTTTTCCCGTGGGTAGGTGCTCCACTTCCCGAAAGCAACTAAGTTGAAACTAATCTAGCAATTTATTTTTATCGGAGTTGAGTAACGTGTTGCAGGTTACTTTCCGATGAGAGTTCCTGCTTATTCCGCGATTTAAAAGCGGTTTTCTGTTTACCGCACCAAGTCGGAAGGTTTTGTTCTCCGCAGACGGTGTACTAAACTCGACTAGTCAAGAATTTAAATAATCGTTGAATTAGCGTGTTCTTATAGAGAAAAGTGACTTAGTCAAACATTATTTTTCTTATGGATTAAGCCTAGTTCCCATGCGAAAAAAATCTAAATTTTCAAAACAATTTTCCACCTATTCTATGCACCAAATTGTAAAGTAAAATGTTTGCCTTGGCCTAAACCACCCATTGAGACATTAATTTACCCTAAATTAATAAACTGTAAACTAGGCTTTACGTGAAAATAAAAAACTTTAAATTTAGATAATTGTGAAAGTTCGGCTTATGGTATCGATTTATTTAGTTTTGAAAATACAAATTTAAAGTCCAAGAGCTAGTGATCGGCAGACTTAAGGAATTTCAGTACGGTTCATATTAAGTGGAGTCATTCTATTAGACTTGCTGAGAATTTAATGGGCATTCAAAATCTCAACTGATCGTAGGGCAGGGTTTGGCTCCTTTGGAAGGAGGGGCACTTTTGACTTTCGCGATTATCGAAAGACAGTTGGTTTTTAAATAAAACTTTCAATGTGGGTTCCACTACTCTTTCGAATTAAATACAAATTTTTACAGATCTAAGATTAAGTAGTGATTTTGGGTCACAGTACACAAATAGACATAATATGTGTACTGTGTTTTTGGGTAATTTATATTTAAGTAAGTATTTATTTATGTAATAAATATTTTATTTTTTGCTAACGGAATTTCATTTCACGTTTTAGTGGTAAATATCACTGTAAGATTTCTATAACTTTTTATAAAATTATGTTCACAATAAAAAGTTATCTATATTTTTTTATGTGATTGTTTGTGCTACAATGATAAGCTGAATGGATGATGAATAGTCAAAAACTAATTGATATTTGGTTTACCTTACGTTTCGCTGAACTAGTTTTAATTTTTGCTGTTCTAATGGTTTTCAATATTAATTTATTTATTTGTTAATTTATTTTATTTATTTTATTGTTTATTCAAATAAATTATTTCATAAAATCTAACAAATAAATAATTAATTTTTCACAAACATGCAAAAAAGAAACCCCTGAGGAAGCCGAAAAATGTGTCGAATCCACCCACATCTACCCTACTACTGAGAGCACCGGTGTCACATTAGTCGAAGAAAAATGATAGCAGCACGTCGGTTGTCCTCTTTGTGTAAGACTATAGTTTTTGATATTCAAAAATAGCAAAAAATTTAAAAACACACCATAACAATTCCCAAAAAATGCTATTACCTATTTCTAAGAAATAAATGCACTTTATGAAATAATAGGTCTAACTCTTTAATTATATTTAAGTAAGTATTAATAGTCAATTTTACTAAAAATAATAATTAATTTTCAGACACTTTGAAATTTGAAGCAATTACATATTTACGAAGTCTTATTTACTATAATTTAAAGAACAAAGAAATCCGTTTACAATTATTATTAACAGGGTACAAAAGCTCACCTAGTTGCACATGTAGTTGTTGGAATTGAAATCACCTTACTTTTAAGCACTGATGTAGAATAAAAATTCTTTGAAAATCTATAAATTCTATAAGTAAAATTGAAACCAGGAAAACTTTGCTCACCACAGAGCATAGCCGGAGGGATCCGCTCTTGGCGACTCCCAAGACTTAATTGAAATTTTAACAAAAACCGAATCCTTTACTTCGATTCAATTCCTTAGTCTTGCGTAAATAAATTTATATGTTCGTTATATTACGTAACCCCGTTATAGTATTTCTTCAAAGCTAGAGTCAGCAACAGTTTTTTTTTCTTCTTCTAAGAAATCTTTCACTTTCTCCCATCTTAATCTATAAAAATAGAGAAGGTTTTCTTAAGAAACCTGGGATTTTGTTTTCCAAAGGGCAATTTTAACAACCTACGCCAAGTGGAAAGATTTATCGAAATGTGAATAAAAAAAACCTCCTACTGGATTCATGACACATTTCATTATTTGAAAAAAAAAAACTCAATGTTTATTACATCCCTTGTTAAAAAGTAATATTTTCAGAAAACGGTTGACTGATTTTGACATGTATATGAAGGTACTTCAAAAACTTTACTGCACCATCATTTGGAAAAAAACCAATTCTTATAGTTTTGTAAGACAATTGATGAATGAATTTCTTTTGCTTCATTTCACAACATGTCAAGTGCAAAATTGGGTATATTTGAAAAACAGAAAGACAGCGTTTGTTAAGTGTTTTCCGAAATGAACAAAACCAGTCATTTGCTAACTTTACGTTTTGCATATATAAGCCACAAGGATGACTGTGTATATTCTTAGAATAAAAGGTTATTATGTACATTAGGGTGGTCCTTATATTGGGTTTTTTGAAATTCTGAGATGGATAGCACTAACGGTTCTACATAGAAAATAAATTTTTCCTAATTTTTTTCAGATTTTTATTTCACCCCCCTGATCTCCCTATTTTCACTTTAAGGTACTAACTATGGCGTTAGGGTGATTCTTATAAAACGCGAAAAAAACAATATGAGGGTATAGATTAGATTTAGACGAGAAAAAAAATAGTATGGGAGGGGGGTCTATTTCACCCCGTTTAGGCGGGAGGGGTAATTTTCTAAAAATTTGGATCAAAACAGAAAAAAATCATTTTAAAAAAACGGGTTACGCGTTAGCTTTTTTACAGCCGCAATTCCATTCTATAATATGCTTCCTAAAAATTTTGCTTCAAATAGTTTTTGAAAAATAGTTTTCAAACTTAATAATTAAAAAAACAAAAAATTATAATATTTTTACATAAAAATTATTTTTTCAAAAACAATTTAAAATAAAAACTTTATTTAAAAAGCATATTATAGAATGGAATCGTGGCTTTAAAAAAAAAATAGTGCGTGTTCCCGTGTTTTTTAAATAATTTTTTTCTGTTTTTGGCCAAATTTCTAGAAAATTACCCCTCCCGCCTGAACGGGGGGAAATATACCCCCTCCAATGCATTTTTTTCTCGTCTTATGCCGGTTTCGCTTGGTTTTGTGTTCTGTTCCATTCCTATGGCTTATGGGAAAATTGGAGTAGTAGGAGTGAAAAAGAAGTAGAAAAGGAGTACTCCAAACATGCAATCGAAAACGACATTAGTTTGCAGTGTTCAGTGATGAGATCGTTATTATTCTGATTTTGTTCCAACTTAATCTGATGCAATATAGGAAATGTTCTTGTTTGTAACTCCTTAATAAAATGTTCGTCTGTCTCAGGAGTTTTCCAGATATGTTTTCTCCTATACCGTAACGCGTGCCAACCTGTATATAAGCACAGACATCGACTGCTCTACAACATACAACATTGTGCTCATTTAAATGCAGAGCAGAATGTATACTATGTGAGAGCAAATATAGTTTTGTCTGAGTTGGTATACATTTTGCTCCGAAAGCTAAGAGCATGGTTCCTGTGATTACAGACATTTCAATGATATCCGTGTACCTTAAGGTAATTATTTTGGTTGACTTTAGAGCAGAGTTAAGAGAGAGTTAAGAGAGAGTGTAATGTTTCGCACTTATATCGTGCTTGAAGTTTTTTTTTGCATTTTAACTAACACAGTTTGAGATTTTGAAAGAATTCTTCTAAAAAACGTGTTTCTGGAAAATAGTTACATTCGTTTTTCATGAGTATCTCAAAAACTAAGATAGATTTTTACACTTAGTTTTTTAGTATTATTATAAGATTATGTGATATTGGAATATTAGTAATATACGTGACACTTATAATGAAAATAAAATTTTTAATGTTGTCTAAATTTTATTTTTGAGAAACTGTTCACAAACAACTTGAGCCAAAAACATATCATAGAATGAAATATGAACTTTCAAAAAACCTAAAAAATGTTTTAGACGGTTTTTATAATTTGGTTTCCATTTTGAGTCAATATTCCAGGAAATTACCTTTCCGTTTTCCAGAAATCTTTCCCCAAAATATCCATAAAAAACTAATGAAAACTAAATTTAATATATATATGTACTTATTGGCTATCAAATATATTTTCAGTACGGAACTTTATTTAATTTCAATTTTTAAGACAAACTCTATAATTATGGTCAATAAGCAATCTGAAAAACAGCTAATATTGTTGTCTGCCCACAGAATTTTCTGTAGTTAGTGTTAGTATGCAAGTGAGCAAAGAGCACTCTCTGATAACATACAATGTTGTTAATTTGGAGAGCAGCAAATGGCTCAGCACAGACTACGTGTGTCTGTGTTGATAGTGTTGATATACATTTACGCAATACACGGCCCGGGACCCATTAGAGAGTGTAACATTGTTTTTCTGCCCCAGATCGTTTAGCCTGTTCACGCACTCCCATAATAAATTAGAACCGATGGTATATGACCAGGCTGTCTAACTTGATTGCAGTATTTCTGTTTCTGTATATTCTTCCAAGGTTACGTTCTGCACATTTTCCTATGGCATTTACTTCTGCATGGAAGATACTGTGGACTGTCCCATCGGTATAGAAAGTTTAGTTCTAAGCCCAAAAATTGCAATACCAGGCGTTCTCGATCCATCAGCGTACCATTTGACCATTTGTGAGCATTTGCTTTAAGAGTGTAGTTTACCGTTAGTACTAAATGCTATCAGCAGATAAACCGCCAATCACCCTTATCAACTGATGAGAAGGATGATAAACCAACAACGACATCCGGAACCAAGGTCCTCTATGCAACCAAAGAGAAAAGCATCTGAAATATCTCCGGTAAATTCACCAATCTTCAAAAAAGTGTGTCTGTCTATCAACAAACTGGAAATGGCTAAAAGTTCTTTACAAGCTGCCGAAATTAAAGCTATAATTAATGATTGTCTAAATGATCAATCAAAAAAACATTGCCACAAAAGACGACGTCGCCACAATATTAATTGATATACAGCTGTTACGGTCTGAAAATGTCGAATTCTCGGAGCGACTGGTGGTATGGAAAATTATTGTGAAACACTCGAGAGACAACTTGAAGTTTTATCACAAACATCTAATGGAAAAGCTGTTGTAATGCATTTTCCTTCAGACAATAAGACAGACAAGCTTGGATTTTCTAAACAAACCTGTCTCGGTTTTCTTGACCTAAACGAAAATGCCGATTTGTCGCGGCAAAGCTCCAAAGAATTTAATAACCAGCACAATAAAACAACAACAATGATTCTCAATTTTAAAGATGAGGAACTTGCAAAACAAACTAATCGTAGCCGCACCGAAGTTAAAGGGTACTGGAGTTTTTGTACATAGAGAACAATCGCTTGTTTATCGCAATAAAAGGAGAACACTGAATGACATTAAAGGAAAACTCCTAGCACTCAGCCCAACTACGAAAATATACATTAAAGGTGTTAAATTACAAATTGATAAATTTACTTTCTACGAGTACTTTGAATCACTTCGCGGTTTGCAAGTAAAAACAAACGATGAATTTGCATTTATCAACACAACGTTTGGAGATAGTGCAATGTGCTTTTTAGACAGTAGGAACATCAACCACCAAGCAGCAGCAGCGCTACCTATACGTCAGAAGATATACAACCTGAATAGTCCAAGTACTAGTCACAAGACACTGTTCTCAATTTTGTATTTTTTGCTATAACATTACTCAAAAATAAATTATTAATGCCCGATTTTTTAAAATTAAACTCAGACTATGATATTATTATTTTATTAGAAACATTTGTGGAAGAGGGAAAAGAAATGCAATATCGTAAATATTTGGAAAAATTTAAAGTTCAATTTATCCCACCTATTAGAAATAATAGACTTGGAAGAGCAAGCGGTGGGATGCTGATAGGTTATAGAAACAATTTCAGATCATTTAATTAAATCAGTTTTTGATCTAGTGGAAACAAATTTATAGTAGATATTTTGTGTGATTCAAATTACTTTCAAATTGTTCCCATTTATCTTAATTATAAGGCTTGGAAATCAGATTTTGAGTATCTGCAGAGTTTTCTGTTAAATAATAACTGCGAAAACATAATGCTAATAGGTGATTTAAACGGTCGTATTAGAAACTTCCAGAACAATTCAAACCTGAACGATGGGTACTTTTCTTTCGACAGAGACGAACATTTGAACGCAAACGGAAGATTATTAATAGATATGATTGAAGATTTTGGTTTTTTTTGTACCGAATGGAGTTACAATTGGAGATGTTAATGGAAACTTCACTTTTAACAAGGATGTTCTATAATTGATTATTGCATGGTAAAAGAGGATTGGCTGGATATTGTTAAAAATGTCAAGGTATATCCTGCTAATTTCTCTTCTCATTAACCAGTTTTAGTTTCTTGTGAATATTTATCCCAAAATACTCATTTTCAAAATGGAGAAAATACTTTAATGATGGGTTGAACAAAAGGCCAGAGTGTTTAAGCAAAATTTATATCAAAACATGTTGTCTTCAAACTTTCAGATATCTGATTCAGTAGAAGATGTAACGAACGCTACGTTTGAGTTGGTACGGAAGTATGCTACCCCGAGTAGCTACCGTTTCACCCCACCGTGGTCAAAGTCTAAATGGTATGACGAACAGTGTAGAAAAAGTAGAAACAAGTCTTTCAAATTCTTGAAACTTTTTAGGGAATCAAATAATGGCTCTTTCAAAAATCTCTATCTGCAGCAGAATAAAATTTATAAGGAATTATGCAGCTATTAAAAAGCAATTGTATCTTAGGAATGCAGTTACGAACCTCATTGACTGTAGAGACTCAAAATCATTCTGGTGCAGCGTGAAGGTCTTGGGAGGGCGCAATAAATCAGTTGGTCTGAGAAGTGTTTATCAGCTCGCATTTTGTTTCGAAAACGATCCATGTCAAAATGCACTAAGTTTTGCGCTGCCTAACGTTTCGGTTTTAGAATAAGATTCCACATTTACCATGTCTGAACTACTCACAAATAAAATGAAGAACAATAAAGCTCCAGGGTCGGATGGCATTTCCATAGAATCTTACAAGAATTCAGTCCCCGAATTTCTAGAAAATATATTAGATCTTTTAAATAAAATGTTTACCGAGAAAGCCTTCCCCAGCAGTTTTCGCTTCGCAAAGATACCTGCTATTTTTAAAAAGGGTAACCCATATGTAGCCGAAAGTTATAGGGGTATTTCAGTGCTTAGTTCTTTGAGGAAGCTATTTATTTTTTTTTTTTGCTCTGACCACCATAGCAAGGCGGTTCATTGATAAGAAAAAGCCCTTATTTGCTCTGTTTGTAGATTTCAAAGCGGCATTTGATACTATCAATAGAAGTTCACTTTTATATAAACTCTCAGTAATTGGGGTTTCAAGTAAATTTATTCGAGTTTATAAACAGCTTTTATTAGATATGTCTGCAGTGTTATGTAGTGATAATAGTCAATCGAATGCTTTTAAATGTGAAACAGGTGTCCCGCAAGGATGTGTTTTAAATCCACTGATGTTCGCTCTGTTCATCAATGATATTGAGAGTCATCTTCCAGGAGGTGTCTCCTTTGGAAACATATTAAACTAGATGTTTCAGTCCTCTCCCTTATCTACACGGAGTATTGGTATTTAAAAATCGGACAATATTATTTTTTGTTATAAATGGTTTCATTTACATCTGAAACGGTAAATAATACCATTTTTCAGATAACTTCTCTCTAATTAAAACAAAAAAAACACTATTAATTTTTGTTTGCTTTACTGTATTGTCGAAATAACATGTCTTTCATAGTAATATTTATTTATAAGAAGATTTTTACTGATAATAATGTATGATTGGAGTACATGATATTTTTCTTATGATTCAAGGCTATAAAATCTAATATATAGGTATAGGTAAAGAAGTCAAAATTAGTAACAAATACCTTTAAATAAACAGAAAACGAAATGGCGGAAGCATGCGGAAAGTTTAAACACACTTACTAATGCACCTTAGTCTAAATTTTATGCCCACAGAAAAATAATAGCGGAATTCAGCGGAAAATATAAGCAAAAAACAATTTTATATCTAGGGTTTTTTAAACAAACCACAAACAGGCACTTTTAAATGTTGCCCAAGAACGCAAATTAATTAAGTACAAACCCATAGCTTTTATATCTAATAAAATATTTTTAGAAACTAAGCCCCACAAAAAAAAATCCTAGTAAAAACAAATAGGTATCATAAAAGACAGTTAAATGAAATAGAAAATTTATTAATAGAAACTTAAGTGGAACCGGGCGGAAATTTTTTGGATCCAGATTAAAAGAACCATCATCAAACTTTATAAAAACCAACGTCAAGTACTTAATAAAGGAATTTTTGATTTTGATTGTTTTTTTTTTTTAATGCAAATCATCTTATTTGCGGCGTACATAGTCAAAGATTTGATGGAGGAGCAAAATGTCGAATTGCTTCAGTGCAAACCCTACTCACTCGACCAATACCTTATTTAAATGATCGTGATTGGTAAAAAGTAAACGAGTGTAGATGTCAGTTTAGGGACAGAAAATACCAATCGCCGCCATAGAATTAACCTGGCTCGAAATTAAGATGGATTATAGACAGTTCTGCGCATCTGACAAAATCAGTGAAAAATGGTGAATGCCTTGACCTCCACTTCATATTTTGTTCTGCGCTATGTGTTCATTTGTAACTTGTTTATTAGCAAATATAATATTTTTCAAGCGTTATTTAAAATTATTTTATGTGTTTAATAATATTATTTTACTATGCAAACAACATTTCTTCCTGGTTTTAAGTGTTTTTTAAATAATCATTTTGTGTTTGTTATCTTTGTTGTTGTTGTAATACAGTGGACGGGCTCACAGAAACGGCCATTTTGAATTTCATCTGACAGTTCTTACTTTGCACAACATGCGCAACATAATACCTTAGATATGTGTACTGTGGATTACAGAGGCAGTATAGTAGAGACAGTATAGTACCCATTAAAACCCAATAAAATACTTATCTACTTGTTTTACTTCCTTATATCTACTTTTATTGCCAAATTTCAATGTTTGCGTCTATTCATTCTATTTGCCGCAAAAAAATACCTTTTTCGATTTGGAAGTTCTTGCAATTATTTTTTCTGATTTATTTTCCCTAAATCATAAACAAACAAGCTTCATCAAATGATACATTAATGCACAATGTTTGAAAAGAATGGACAGAGTGAAAATTTGTGTATCTATTCAGTTGAAGCGGAGTGTATATTTTTTAAATAAGTATAAACAACAACAAAAACACAGTAAGACCTATTTAAAATTACAATCGCGGTTGAGCAAGTCATTCATTTTAAACAAAATAAAGCAAAAATATATTTTTTAAATTGGTTAAATTGGTTTTTAATTTTTTTTTAATTTCCGGCTCGTCAACGTCATTTGAACTTTCAGGAAGTCCGAAATACGAGTTCGCTTGTGTATGGCTTAGTGGTATATTATGTTTAACTTCAAAATTAAGGTCCTCAGCAAAATCCAGCTTTTTTAAAGTTTGTTGATAGGTATTCCCTGAACAAATCATCTTTCTCCGATTCATGATCAATATTTGTAAAAATGCCGTAAAGGGCCACTGTCCCCACATTACGAGGGTTACCTTAGTGAAAAGCCATGACCTATGTCAAATGAAGTGGCAAAAGGTAGACCATTGAAAGGATTCAATTTGTTTAAATTAAAGTAGACCATCAGGATAAAATTAAAACAAATAGGTATCCATAAATGTATCCTCGATTCAAAATAAATAAGCCTTTAAAACAAATTCTTTGCTAAAAATTATTGCCTCTTTTAACAACTTCTAATTTTTACTTTTTTCGTTTAAATCAACAAATAGGTAGGTATAAAATTTTAATTAATATGAACCACCTTTGACAGTCAGTAAAACCACCGAATTCAGTACTTGTTAATTGATGTGAATTTGAAATTTAAAACAAAAATAATAACACAACACGCAAAACTTTGTGTTTTTGCATTATAAAACTTAAATACACAGTTCAATTGTTTTCATGAGAGTACAACAAATTCCAGAGATATAAAGGAGGAAAATTAAAACAGTCAGAAAAAGGGAGAAAACGAAACAGAAGCCCTAAGAGAAAAAGAGATATCAGGGTTTGTAAAAACTGTATTTAAGACGATAGAAAAAAGCAGAAGAAAAATAAAAACAAATCCTAACAAGAATACAAGAACAACAACAAACCATAGTAAATAAAAAGAAATAAATTATTCTGCAAACAACCGAGGGGGCAGAGCTTGGAAATGCAATGTTGAATAAAAACAAAAAGAAATCAAATTTTTACCCCATGAAAGAAACAGAAATGGTTTGCAATTTATTTAAATAAAAAAAAAACAATAAATAAATGCATTCAAATTTAACTACACTTACTTCAAATCAATTTATTTTTAATTGGTCACTAACTAAGCACTCAGCACGATACACAGATCAAAAAATAGAAAAAAGAAAAAACAAGAAAATTGCATTTAATGCACCGAAGTCTTTTCACTACTCTTGCAATACTGTTCACTGCAAATTTACTTATTTATATTAACATTAATAAATCAATGAAAATTTAACTGAGTTGATTTTTTTTTTATTTTTTTCCCGACCCAACCAATGGAATAGAATTACGTTTCTTATATATTTTGTTTTGTTAAATAGCGGCCGGAAGAAACGTAGTGAACTGTATTTAGGACTGTTTGTTAATAAATACCTCGAACCTCACCTCATAGAGCCTGTCTACATTGTCTTCTTACTGAAAGTCGTTTTGATGAGCAACGTTTCTTCATTGTGCAAAAAAAATCGGTCACGTTCGGCTGGTAAGACGATAGGGTAGCCATGACGGTGTTCACTTTGGATTGAAAAACTGGATTTTTTTTGACGTTTCAGTATTCACATCTCGCTCCCACTTCTTCAGTAAAGGAAGATGTAAATACTGAAACGTCAAAAAAAATCCAGTTTTTCAATCCAATGTTGAAACCGTCCATAATCCAAACAATTTTCAGGTACGTTAATTGTTTTGCTCAGCTGTTTTTTAACAAGGGACTACAATACAAACAAATCTGGATCGCTTAAAATTCGTTGCCGAATGCGCCCATTCTTTCAGTTCAATAACCATGCTATTTTAAGCCCTAAGTCCCCTTTCACGCGAGGAAACTGAGTTGCTAGCAACTTTCAGCTTCTAGGTGAGAAGGGCAGGAGGAAAGAAGGGTAAACGAAGCAACTTGTTTCTTCGTGTGAAAGGGGACTAATAGCTATTCCACACTATACCCTTGAGTATTAACACATGTCAAAAAAGTGGGGGAAAAAAATGTGTATAGTGTGGAAACAAAATATGACAGGTATTAATACAAGATGTGACAGCCCATCTTACACAGCTTGACAGCTCTGCATGCATGATTTGACATGTATTAATACTTTACAATTTTTAGGGTTGGTTCTAATTTTTAATACATTTCATCTGTGTGTTAACACAAGTTTGGCATGTATAAATACAAGCCAGTGTGGAAGGAAAATTTGAAAGTCATATTTCCCACAAATTTGACAGTCGCAAGAAATTCTTTCCCACTTTCAATTTGACATGTATTAATACTCAGTGGGCTAGTGTGGAAGGGCTATTATGTGTGCGTGATATGAATTTCTTGTTTGCCCTCGGTTTCGTACGACCACATTCGCTGATTTCCACCTATTCTAGTTCTACCTTAAATCCGGCATAATACCGTCTATGAGCTTGATTACATGATTCGTATTTCTGTTCGTTTCGTCTTTTTGACAGGTACGTACCTTTGTGATTACACGCAAATAAAAAATTATAAAATAGATATAAATTTGAACAAGAAGTGATTTAAAATATTTTTAATTATTGTTGCTGTCTATTTTCCAATAAATAAACCTCATATTTTTGGGACGTAAGAAAAACGAATGGACTTTTTTGGTTATGTATAATCACGAAGGTACGTACGTGTCAAAAAGACGAAAAACGAAACGAATGAAAACACGAGTCGTGTAATCAAGCTCAAAAAAACGAAACACGAAACGTCCGAAAAATCCAATCGTGTAATCAGGCTAATATGTACTGTGATTCAGCTGTTCGTTTCAGCTTGTAGGCAAATCAAAGTGACGGCTGAGGATTACCATCTTTATTTGATAATCTCTGGTATCAACAAAGAACAAAGCTGTCTGCTGGTTGTCTCTTCCCCTTGATAGACGCATAGAATTCCCTATAGCTATTATTTGTATTTATCGATTTTTGTTATAAAATGTTTTATAGTTAAATCAAGAGCCTAAACAAAATGAGTGAATTTGAATCGAGGAAAATTCATAACAATAATCGTCAATTAATTCCTACCGAAGATCAAATGGCTGCTTCTTATACAGAGATTGCTTTTCAATCCTCGAGTCGTACCAATAACACACAAGACAACAATGATGATAAGGGTTCTACAACAACAAATCGGAGTAGTGAGTTAGCGGAGGATATTGATGGCTCTTCTCCCTTCAATAGTGAAGATAGTTGTTTGGTTGAACGAATTAATCGAAAGAATGGTTATGAATTTGGTAGTTATAAAGTTAATAATGATGTCAAACCACAAAAACGGCCGGCTACGTTGTTGTGTGATAAATGTAAGTTGTCGCACATGAAAATCTTCAATCTTTCATAGAACCTTTGTTTCTAGCATTCCCATATGACTTGGAGGGGACAGTTCGAAAGGAAGGTGATATGACACATTTTGTAGCTGAAAATCTTGAATATAAAATCAAACTCTCGAGCCCTATTGCGAAACGAGGTATGAAAATTATAAACAAAACTAAGAAAAAATGTGTCTTTTCTTTTTCTCAATTGATTCAGTTAATCTCACGTAATCATGGTAATTTCAATCAAAAAAGAAAAGTAAAAACATCTAAGTATGTGGAAAAGTTCAAATGAGCTCAACTACGAGCTGGCTCGTCAGTTTCACAGTGCACATATTATTCTATTTGTGTACTGTTCATCAGTTTGAAGTTACATCCCGACTCCACAGGAGATAATTTCTACCAGAATGCTTATCTTGAAATGAAATATCCAATGGAGTCACTCCGTTTCATCTCTTGTTGGGATGTCAGAGATATCTCCGCGATTATATCTTGACAGAGATCTCCGATATGAATTTTGACAGATAGAGATATTTTTGCTTTGTGACTAGAAATTTCTTTTTTTGTCTCATTATCTTGTTTCCTTATACCAGTGCAGTGTTGATGTTAATCTTTGCATTTGTGTCTGGCAATTAAGTTTTTGTTTGTTATTTAGTGTAATTTTCGGTTTCGTTTCGCGTTTCGCGCAGACAGAAGACAATGTTAGATATAAATATCTGATATTTAGTTGGAGAGAAATTATCTCCTGTGGAGTCAGGGTGATAAGCTCTTGAAATCCGTAAAAAAAATTGATATCTACAGGGTGTCCCGAAATTTAACGTCAAACGGAAACAGGGTGATAGAGTAGGTTATAATTGTACTGGGAAAAAAACCATCTCACTTGGTTTAGTAATAATAGCGATATGTTTTTAGAAAAGTAATGAATATCGATACCCTAGGCCGTACTGTTGTCACAATTTTCCAAATTTCATTTGGATTTCGTATTCCATTCCGATCAAAAGCATGGCTATTAATGCTTTTAATCGCAATCATAAATTCAAAAACAAATATTGTAAGTTGAGTAAGAAAAATGAAGTTTGATTGAGTCATCTTTCAAAAAAAAAATATAAGCTACCTTTGGCACTTCGTATTTAAAAAAAAAATGTATTATACTATCCTCGGCAAGTTAGTCATCAAGATTTCTAAATGGTACAACACTTGCTACTTATTTATTGAGAAATAATATTGTTTATTTGCAAAAGGACCCCAGTTCACTTCATATCATTTTTATGTGAATTCTACCTTTCATACGGTACGCTACGATCTACGTTCGGTACGCTATGCTCCTGCGTTTACTTGCAACTCGTAATCGTGAGCTTTTGTGTTACCATAATCGGTTGCTTTTGTGGTACCCCGGACCTGATTAGTATTGTGGAATCTGTTATTTTAAAAATTGAATGCAATATACCGAAAACAAAATCATACCGCAGATAATAGTAAATAGAGTATCTATTTTCAAATTTTATTTTGTTTGAAAAATAGTGTGAAGTTAAGTGATAATTTCTTTAGAACAGTTATATTAACACCGACATTTTTTATTGGGTATAAGAAAGAAACAATTTTCAAAACCACACAAAAAGAAATAATGTTCATTGTTCGTATCTAAAAGTGATAAAATCAGCCCATTCATAATCATACAAATAAGAACACTAAGGAATTATCCTTGCGAGTATGAGAGGTGTGCATAGGTGAACACACGTTGGTCTGAGTGACGTACCACATTTGAGTACCTTTCGCGATAGAATCTGGTGGCGACATGGTCATTACGGCGCGGTGACATCTTTGTATATAAAATCTATAGTACTATTATGAAAAGACTTTTCGTAGTAGTCTTGATATCTGCTGTGGCGCTGCGGCGACTTCACTCATATTTCTAATCTAATTTCTTAGTTGTCTTAATGTGTAACAGATGTCGCCGCTATCGATTGCCATCATAATAATACTATGGATTCTATATATACAATGGTGACATTCACCGTAGAAAACTTGCATATTCGTATTTTCTTGAGCTGTTTACAAATACGGTCTATTTGGAAAGGTTTTTAGTACCTGTTACCAGAAAATGACTAACACTACGCACTCCACAACACTAATCGAGTCCGGGGTAACATACCGAAACACCAAACGATTATGGTAACACAAAACTCACAAGTTAAGTTGCAAGTAAACGAAAGGACGGAGCGTACCGAACGGATGAAATGTAGATTTATCCCACTCGTATTTACGGCAGACAGTGTTTTATTAAAATTTTTCTATTAATCTTACACACACTACGATAAAACCGATGTTTGAGTACAAAAGAGCAACATTCACCGGCGGCTATCGGCCGAAGGCCATGATTAAGCCAAGCCATGGGTAGAAATTTCTGGGCGCTTTTTATTCTTTGCATACTTTAAGGCGCTGTTAATTCTGGGTCCAAGGTCCACCGCGTGTCGTCGTCGTCGTCAAAATGTTTTATTATTTTTACCATGCATAATCAACGAACGTAAAATTCATATAAATAGAGAAACAATTTTTGTTAATTTTTAAATGTGTTCAAACAGTGACAGTGATAGTAGTTCAGTGTGCAGTTATAATTATTCAAATTCTGAAAATTCTGAAAATGAAGACAGCCAAAAAGGTAACTATCAGGGAGCCGGTGATTGTGGACGACGATTCTCAGGTAATGTCCGAAAAAGAAGAGGACAATCTCCAGGATCTTCAGGATCAAGAAGACAAAAATGAGGATATCCCGACTCATATGTCTCTTTTGTCTGTGAAATAATTTGGACGAAGGAATTTCTCATACATTCGATTACGATTATAGAGATTTTGACATCTGTCTCCTTGAAAATGAAAATGTTCGAAGCGAAAAGGGTCCTACATACGTTGATGGAATCCCTTCTATATTCCAGAAAAATGTTGGTAGGCCAGAAGAAAGAATTAAGCAAATGTTCGCTAAAGAATTTAGTGAGTATCCTCTTAAGCAGCGAGTGGTCCACGACATATTTGGAACCCAATATAACTTTGGAGACATCCAACTGGATAACGGAAAAATTTGTGGAAAATTTGGAGGGGCCATCCTCATCATCGCACACCACGGGAACCACCTCCATGTCATCCATGATTGCACATACTCCAACAATTCCTGTAGATGCGCATTCGTCCAGTGCCTTGAAAACAAAGTCACTAGAAGATTCTCAAGAAGAGTTATTCCAAGCTGGAAGTACACGCTTCAGCACTGGGTCAATCTCTCAGTCTATTTGCAGAAGGACTCAAGACAATTGCTTTACTATAACATCGCCAGGAGAACGTGGTTTCCAAGTAGTGAAATTTGATGTATACGATTTTTCCAAGATCTGCAAGAAGCCAAAGACGGAATGGTGGAGGAAAGCCAACTTTCGGTCGACTTTTTTGACACATTCTCCATTGGATCCGAACTACCAATTGGTGATGAAACTGTTAGTATCTGTAACGAAGCAGTTGAAGGACATACCAGGAATAAAAAAAGAGGAAAGGGAGATAAAGTTATAGACTTTTTGAAAGAACATCCAATGGCACCAACACATCATATACTAAATACATCAATATGGCTATCGTCGGAGTTTAGGTTTTGGGATATTAATTCTACTTTAATCAAAAATTGTATTAAAATTATAAATAATTATATTAATAATTTAACATTCCAGGAATTATATATATATTTGAAATCAATTGAACCACAAAATTTAATTTTTAATGCTCCTGTTGGTAATTGTTACGAATATTATTTTTCAATAAACGAATCAATTGAAATATTAGATGATTTAAAAAAATTTCAAATTTTATAATGATAAAGAAAAAATTTTTGAATTTTTAACAGATTTATATAATATTATAAACAAAATAATTCCTAAAAAAAATACTATTTTTATTTTATCTCCTCCTAATGCCGGTAAGAATTTTTTTTGATACTTTTATTCATTATTGTTTAAATGTTGGTCAAGTGGGTAATTTTAATAGATATTGTTCATTTCCTTTAATGGAATGTGTTGATAAAAGAATAATAATTTGGAATGAACCTTTATTAGAACCATCAGCAACGGAAACTTTAAAAATGCTGTTCGGCGGAGATACTGTTGCTGCTAAAGTCAAATATTCAAATGATGCTGTAATAATGAGGACACCAGTTATTGTATTATCTAACAATGATGTATTTCTCAATGATACTGCTTTCCGTTCGAGAATGTATACTTACAAATGGAAATCTTATAAAAAATTAAAAATGTATAATTGTGTAATAATGTATTTACTGTGTTTTATTAATAACTTCATATTCTTCGTTGTCTTCATCTTCTATTTCGTACTCTACTATTTTGCCGTTTTCATCATCTGTAACTCCGAATAATGTTTCACCATCTGTATAACCTCTATCGTAATTAGCACATAAATTAGCTTCAAGAGGCCAACTGACACTGAATCCTTTTCCAAACGCTGAAGTAATATTACATTTAATATCTATTGAACATTCAACTTTCCAATAACAAGCACTGTTTAAATAACTACTTGTATTATCTGTTGGTTTTAATTGTGGTGTTGCAACTATTCCAACATGTAACTGAGGTTGAGTATCATAACCAAATCCTCCTTTCAATGGGTGATAAGTACCGTATGATTCTATAGTTCTAGCATAAATGTCATTTATATTGTTTATAACAATTGGAACTGTTTCTTTTGGAACTAAACCGATATCACCAGGTATTATCTTATTTCCAGTTTTAAAAAATTGAAGAACATGACTATGAGGTCTAGGTTTGTTTGAATGTACCTTATATTTATTTCTTGTATCAGGTACAAAATGTTCTTTACCTCTTTTAATAAATCCACTTTTTGGTTTATATTCATAATAAGCAATAGGAATTCCAATAGCTTGATTAATTAGAAATTGATGAACTTTTTCATCCATACGTACACTTCCTTTATTATGTGTAATATAATCTGGATATTTACTTGTATCGGGATTTTTTTCTCTATTCCATTCGTGAACAAAATATTGATCTATGGGTGTAGGTACACATAAAGCATTTGAAGGAATATGCTTATAATATTCATCATAAATTGCTTTAACTGATATATTTTGTAACCCAATTACTTTCATAGGATCAGTTGAATTTGCTGTATACGAAACATTTTTACCATACAATTTTTTATTTAATCCTTCTGCTACAAGTCCAATTGGAACATATTCAGATGTAGCAGTTCCAGATATAGTTGATCCAACATCGAATGCTGTACGTGTTCCCAATGGAGGAACTTGACAGGTTACCTTTACAACTTCAGCAGTTGTTGGTAACATATTATATTCAGCTTCACTCAAATAAAATGGAACAAAATCAATTGGTATTAATGCTAATGGTGTACTCATTTAATCTATTATTTCACTAGTTTGAATATTTTCCGTACTATATCCATAACTTTTAAAATTTTTGTTTTCGAAAAATGCATATAATTATTTGAACATGGTTCACTAGGTCTTATCCATGTGATGCCCGAAGAAGGGGGATTTCCACTTCCATTTGACGTCGCACCTGATCTCGCGCCCGTATTTGGGCCATGACCTGAACCACTTTGTTGATCAATATTTTCTTGATCAACATCCATACTAGAAGTAGAATTATTACGATAATTAACAATATTATTATCTGACTCTGTAGGTTCAACAAAGTCAGTATCTTCTGCAGGTCTTCTTCTTTTGGTGGGGGGTTCGTTATTGGTTCCGCTGCTATTTTCTGCATCAAAATCTCTTTTTAAAGCTGAGTAATAATAACCATTTACTTTATACGCGTCGTATATTTGTTTACTAATAGCAGCTTTTTGTTTAAATTCTGTAAAATTTTTGTATCCTCCTTTGTCGGGTGTATCTTTAATATGAGCCCACTCCTGAGCCAAATGTTTTTCTCTAGCTGCATAAACTAATTGTGGAAAAGTTTTTTTCCTATCAGACATGCTAGGGTAAGTAACACCAAAAACACTTTCAAAACCATATTTTATTGTTAAACCAATTATTCCCGTTAACTCGGCTAAAGATTTATTTTTTTTGTAGTCTTCTATAAATGCAGATATTGCTTCTCTATCAGCTTTTCTTATTTCATTTTTTGTTGTTGCTAACTCGTATTCTAAATCATGAACGTAAGCGTCAAAATCAACATCATCAACCGGTTCGTCGTCTTTATAAATAGTATTTCCCGGTCCAAAATAATTATGACCCGGATATGTTAAACCGTCAACTTTTAAAACCATGCTAAATAATACTTTGTAATTTTCAATATTTATACAAAGTAATAACTGCAACAATGTATAAGTATTGATTTACTGCAACAATGTATACTGAATAAATTAATATCAATTACCTGTTACGTATAAATTAAAATTTCCCATTATATTTTGTATTGCGCAGTAAAAATAATAACACATTTTGACGACGACACGCGGTGGACCTTGGACCCAGAATTAGCAGTGCCTTAAAGTATGCAACGAATAAAAAGCGCCCAGAAATTTCAACCGGCGGCTATCGGCCGAAGGCCATGATTAAGCCAACTAGGGTCCTTTTGCAAACCGAATACACAGACATCTTGATAAAAAGGACCAATTTTTCAAACAACTTGCCGAGGGTAATATACTACATTTAAAATAGGAAGTGCCAAAGTTAACCTAAACATTTTTTTTGAAAGATGACTCAGTGAAACTTTACTTTTCTTACGAAACTTACATAAAGGTATTCAAGCAACTTCGTTAAACCTTAGATAAGTTTACAAATTGGTTAAATGTATCTTTTGGGTAGTGAACTGTCAAATTTTGTATGGGAAATTATTCACGCAATTTGGTTAAATTTATCCAAAGCTTTTGCTGCGTAAAATTAACCAAACTGGTTTAACTTATCCAAACGTCATTGTAGCTCTTACTCTGATTAATGGGGTTTTCTTTTGGTAACAAAAATTGATTTTTTTCCCCTTCCGATTGGTCAATCCGATTCCGATTTCCAATGGTGAAAAAAATCATTTTTTATCGAAAATCAAATTTGCAGATCTGGATTTTTCGGCAGATTTAACCTTCTTTTACTTACACCATTACACACCAGAACAATTCACAGCCATCAATTTGACAAGCCTGAATCGCCACAGTTTCACAGATACAAATTGTACACCAATACAATAAAAAAAAAATCAATCTGCAATCGTATACCATTCGCGACGAAAAAAATCAATTTTTAGATCATAGATAGATTACCTAACATATAATCAAATTTATACAAAAGGTCGTTCATGCAGACATTGCGTAAAATTATCATTTTACACAAGTTTTAAACTTACGACGTTGCATGAATACCCTTAATATTTATTTTTGGATTTATGATTGCGATCAATAGCATGACTATTAGGGAACACGGAACAAAAAAATTGGAAAATGTGACCACAGTACCAACAAATTTGGCCTGGGGTATCGTTTTTCATTACTATTCTGAATATTACTACACCAAATTAAATACATTTTTTTTTCTTATTTTTCCTAGTACAGGTATAACCTACCCTATCATCCTGTTGACGCTTGACTTTGAGTTTCGAGATACCCTGTAGGACTAGTCATTAGTCCTTACTGATTTTATAAATACAAGAACCAATGATTTTAATACCGAAACGAAGCGACAGTTTTAAATCAAATTGAAGGGCTAGTTTCAAATTGAAAACAAAATTATATTATATTCTGTTTTGCAGATTTGAATCAGCCAAATTTTTCCTCGAAAAACAGTACACCATCGACTTCAGCTGGAATTATACAAAAGCATTTTCTTCAATCGCAACTAGCTCAAATCGATTCTAATGTTCTGAGTGATATTGAAATTGATGCGCAATATTTAGCAGCTTCGGTTGATAATCTTACAGAAAATCTTTACAACTTATTGCATTCGGTATGTGTTATGTATCTGTTTGTCTAGATAAAAGTATACATTTATATATTTTATTTTTTTAAAGGTTTCATCGATTACAGCTGATAATGTTGAAATTCATAAAAATTCGGTCAACAAACTAACCGATAGTATGGACTCAAATATCAAATGTATGTACACCATAATGGCAAAAACTGAAGAAATATCAAAGTCAATGAAGCCTACCGAACAGTTAGCATTGAGAATGTATGAATAAATGTAAATTTTTAATATGAATCATTTTCTAACTGTTATTCCTTCGACAGTCGTGAAATAAAAAGACTTGTGGATATGTTGGAGAACAATCTGTAAATGTTGAGAAATGAGAAGTCGCTGAAGGCTGAACTTGTATTATATTACTAGAAAGGCGTTCAAACTAAGTTTATTTATTTTCGTTATAATTATTATTGTTGTTTCTGTTTGAAGGCTATTTTGTCAAATCAAAGCTTTCAATTCTTAATAATAAATTAAATCCTAAAATTTGTGTTAATACGAGTATATTAATAGAAAAAATAGAATTCGAAATCACATTAGGTTCGGAAATTGAATAGGCCAGATGATTTAACAACTTTTAGGTATTTGAGTACGTAAGTTAAAAAGCAGATCAGTCAATGTTATTCTCAGTACCTTAATGACATTGAAATAGATCTCAAAACAAATATTAAATTCTTTTGGTCATATTCTAAAGAACTACTGAAATCTGATAAGATTCCCAACACAATGTTACTTGATGATGAAGTTCATTCATCAAATGAAAACATAACATAAGCTTTTGCTACATATTTTCAACGTAATTATAATCATACGAAGTTTTTATAACAACTCAATTCATCAGCTAGAGGATGTATCTGTTCCAATTATGACAACAGATAATGTGACCTAATGTATTAAATAGTCTCGATACAACCAAAAACGCCGGACCTGATGGTATTCCGAACTTATTTTACAAAAATTGTCTAGCATCAATTGTTACAACTTTATATATTCTGTTCAATATGTCTTTGCACGATAAAATCTTTCCAACATGTTTTAAACATTCATTTGTAACTCCAATTCTCAAAGATGGTAGTCCTTCTGATGTTAAGAACTACCGTCCTGTTTCAATTTTAAATGCTTTGTCCCTAATTTTTTCAGGCGTACCACAAGAGTCAATTTTGGGGCGGTTACATTTTTTAATATTTATGTAAACGATATAACTTAAAACATGCTTTCTATGTCATTAGCTTCCACAGACGATTTGAAAATTTTTAAAGTTATTAAGAAAGTGAGGGATTGTGTTTTGCTTCAAAAAGACCTTAATACATTATTTGAATGCTGTCTTCATAATAATTTAGATCTAAATATAAAAAAAATGCTCAGTAATGTCTTACTCCAGAAAACTCAACCCCATCGACTTTGATCATCGGATTTTCACCAACCAGCTAAAAAGGGTAACGGAACATTTAGAGACCTTAGAATTATTTTTGATATAAAATTAATATTCAAATCGCATTATGATAACATTATTAAAAAATCGTCAAAAGTCATGGGTTTCATTTTCAGAGTTGGCAAATTTAAAAAAAAAACCCGAGTCTTTTCTTCAACTATTTAGTATGTTGTGTAGGAGTATTAGAGTATGGAGCTGCTGTATGATCTCCTATTTATAAAACTCACAACGATACAATAGAAAGGGTTCAGCGTAAGTTTATCAGATACCTTCAGTATAAATTATATGCTGATAACAGTGTTTACGAATATAGACTGAAACTTTTCAAAGTGCAAATTGTGATAGGTAGGGAACGATCTTCGTTTTCATTGGCTGAAGTATACATCACATGACCATCTCGGCCCAACCATCACGCAATGCAAACATTTCAACCACCTTGAAGTCACCTGTCATCCGGATGCAAATTTATCATAACCATTATTTTCTGTCGTTTGAAATTCTTAATTTTGAAATAAATGTAATAAAGTAAGGTCACAATTATTGAGACCTTACCTTACCTTCTCATTCCTCCTCATCGCCATTTTCTTAGTATCAATTCTCTGAATCTTTAGTTTTCCGTTGTTTTTCTTCATTATTATTTTTATTTAATTTTTTTTCATATTATTTTCCTATTTACTTTGTTTTTTTTAGTTTTTCTTTTTTTTTTCAATTTAGCTTAGTTCCATATCTTTTCATTATGAATTTTCATTTTTGTTCTCTCATTTTAAATATTATTTTTACAATTTATATACCGTTGAAAAGAATTTATCTCTGTGTGCAGAATCTAAAAATTATGTATCGTAGTCGATAAGCTAGGTAATGGTTATTTGATTTTTTGACGTAGTTGAATTATCTTCAAGGGTAACGTTTAAAAATTTGTAATTTTGGGAGATAATGATTTTGATTTGGATTTTTGGTGAAAAAATGGGATTTCTAACTGACCATGCTTCGCGGAAAATTATAGTTTCAGGAGAGTAAAATAGAAACGGAATTCCTCACAGAAGTCTCTTTTTCTTATCTTCTTATATATGTAATTTACATGACTATACATTACCGCTAAAGTAGATGATTTATTTTCGACTTCGGTTGGATATACATTTTGAAACTTTAGTGAGTAGGAGGGTACAATGGTGTGCCTAGAAGTGTTTGGCGTAAGCCTGCATGGAGCCGCTATTGGTACAGATCTTGGTGGTAGTAGCAAATAATCGAATGAGACCTTGGAGAACTGAAGTGGAGAAGGGTTTCGTGTGAACAGTTGTTGATCAGGAGTTGGTCGGTCCTAAGTTCAAGGCGAAAGCCGAAAATTTTCAAGTTAAAATTGATTTTATTGAAACAAGCTATTTAAAATATACAAATAAATATATACAAAAAATATATTTGAATAAAATATTTTTTTAAATATATATTATTTTAAAAGCTATAAAACTATTTTAAAAACTTGACAAATTTTGAACGAAAGGAAATACGGTTCCAATTCCGTAACCTGTTGAGTATCCGTTTGTTATTAAAAATGGGCTTTTTGCTCATCCTGGCAACAGGAACGACCATAAAGAAGCCGTCGAGAGATATCGAAAGAGTTTTCTTTTCTGTTTTATAGTCGTACTACCATGAAAGTCTTTCGAAGAGAGATATGGTTGATGGACTAGAAGAGCATGACATTTACTGTTGTGTCGATATTTTCTCCTCGGACCTTGAAAATTTATGGTGGGATTACGCAAACTTCTCAACAGGCCGTACCGATATCCGCAGCTATGTATGTGTATGTATGTTCTTTTGATTTATAACGACTATCAATAAACAATCAATTAAGAACTGGCACCGACTTGGGGAATCCGACTGTCGGGCATTGTGATGGCCCTAACGGGTGTTGACACAATGTGATTTCTGCCCAGTGCTCTGAATGTCAAAGTGAAGAAATTCAAGTAAGCGCGGGTAAACGGCGGGAGTAACTATGACTCTCTTAACTCTCTTTGCGAACTCGATTGGCCCTGTTGAGATGACGGCCATACTGGGCAATTACATTCTTGCACTCTTTCCACGCCCTAGCCACAACAACAACACAAGACGACGACGTATGCCTGCTCAACCAATTAACAGAAGACAGCGAAGACGTATCCAATACCGCGAAACCCAAGTTAATTGGTCCAAACACCAGAGCAGATGCATAAAGAGCATTCTTGAAGGTCCTCAAACCGGACAAATGCCTCCGAGCGAAGTTACCGACCCATTCTGGAGAAACATAATGGAGCAAAACGCCACCACAGCTCCCATCGACCTCCAGTCCCAACAAATACTTGAGGCCATTTGGGTTCCGGTAACCTCTGATGAAGTCAAGAATTCCAGACCCTCCACGTCAATGTCGCCAGGCCCTAATGGTATAACGGCTAAGAAATGGAAGACCATACCCGACGAGATACCCCAACATCTCTATGAGTCAAGGACCACACTCATACCAACGAACCTTGATGCTACGGAGCCAGGTGACTTCAGATCGGTGATATTAAGGCAGTTCCGTAATATACTAGCTCGACGGCTAAGTAACACCATAGCTCTGGACCCCCGAGAGCAGGCCTTCATCGCATCGGACGGATGCGCCACAAACATCACCTTGTTTGACCTCCTGCTAAGGTATCAAACATACTCCAGTTATTACATGGCCACCCTGGATGTCGCCAAGGCCTTTGACTCGGTGTCTCACCCAACAATCATTGGGACCCTCAGGTCATATGGTGCTCCAGCAAAATGCGTTAAGTATGTTGAAGAACTCTACCGGAACTATATGACTCGTATTCAAACCGCTGATTGGTCCTCCAACCCAATAAGTCCTAAGAGTGGTGTTAAACAGGGCGACCCACTATCACCAATGCTGTTCAATATGGTTATTGACTCATTAGGACACTTCCAGCAGACATCAGCTGTTAACTGGGTTCAGCTTCAGTAAACGCTATTGCCTTCGCCGATGATCTAGTCCTCTGTGCGTCGACCCCCTTTGGACTGCAAACTCTGCTGAACCATACCAACACCTTCCTGGCAGAGTGTGGTATGCATATCAACGCTGCCAAATGCAAGACCATCAGCATCAAGGGGCAAGGCAAGCAGAAAAACACTATCATCGACAACACAACATTCAAGATCGGCAACCAGAACCTACCGGCTCTCAAGAGAACCGATACGCTGAGGTACTTGGGTCTAGATTTCTCACCGGATGGAAGATGCAAGATCGACATCCCAAATGGACTCGTCTCCAGACTGGAGCGCGTTACTGGGGCACCTTTAAAACCCCAGCAACGCCTCCATGTCCTGCGAACAGTGCTGATTCCTCAGCCTTACCACCAACTCACCCTTGGTAGTGCGAACATCGGGGCGCTTAACAAAATCGACAAGAAGATCAGAGCAGCAACAAGGAAGTCGCTGGACCTGCCTCATGATACACCGGTAGCCTACTTCCATGCACCAATCGAGCAAGGTAGGATAGGTGTACCTGCAGTTAGGCTCTCAGCTCCCCTAATCAGGTTGCATCGCCTGAATCTTCCCAACCTCGATTTAAACGCCTCTGCGAACATCTACTTATCCAAGGAGATTGATGCGGCAGCGAGAAGGCTGAGGATCTCCAACACCAATATCCAGTCATCCGCTGACCTCGCCAGCTACTGGTCAACCAAGCTTCACTCCTCGGTTGATGGGAAAGGCCTTGCAGAAGCCAAAAACAGCAAGAAGTCCCATCGCTGGATTCGTGAGCCCACGAAGCTGCTCACAGATAGGGACTGTATCCACTGCATTAAAACGCGGATCAACGCCCTACCTACCAAATCGAGGACTACGCGAGGACGCTCCAGTCAAGATAGGATGTGCAGAGCAGGATGCCCGGATGTCGAAACACTTAACCATATCTCCCAATAATGCCTACGAACACATGGACCCACGCATCGATAGACACAACAGCGTCATCAACTTCCTGTGACGAGGAGCCCACCAGAAAGGCCTACTTACGCTTGATGAACCAGTCATCGCCACAGAGGATGGTCCTCGCAAACCGGACCTCATCATCAAGGATGGAAACCGTGTGGTCATCGTAGATGCTCAGGTGATAACTGACTCGTACTCCCTCGAGCAAGCTCACCGAAACATGGCAGTGAAATATAACACCGTGACCATTAATAACCAGCTTCGATCCCTTCTTGATGTTGAAGAGCTAATATTTACATCCGCCACCCTCAACTGGAGAGGCATGTGGTCTAAGCACAGCCTCCAAGAACTGCTTGACCTGGACCTGGTGAAAAAAAAGGATACAGCCCTAATTTCAACTCGCGTACTCATCGGAACCTTCATTTCCTTCCGGAAATATAATGACACCACGTGGACTACAAGGATTGACCCTGGGTAGAAACCTCCCCCCCCTCCATCTTTATCCCTACAGATGAAATGAACGTGCTGCCTACGTTTAGGCACAATTCAGTACGACCACTTGATGGATCCTGCGTGGATCCCAACGTCGTATTTAAAAAAAAAAAAAATAGCCAAATGCCTCGTCATCTAATTAGTGACGCGCATGAATGGATTAACGAGATTCCTACTGTCCCTATCTATTGGATACCGAATTGGATCACGGGGATGTTCGGAAATCTTTGGACCTATCACCAATTGAGTCTGATCATCTAAAAGTGATTCAAAATTGCCGAATTGTGCACCTCCAAGCAGTGAATATGGGACTAGGAACTAACAGCATATAATGAAAAAATTACCCAGATCAGGATGAACTTGTTCACTTGACTGAAAAACTCTACCATCTATGAACGTGCTTTGGCGACTGGTCCTATTAAATCTGTTGTAGCGAAGCACAATAGGCTAAATAGGTCTATGAGGATTACGTCCCAAAAATTACCCATGGAAACATTTTCTCAAAGACAAAGGGTTATCGTCCCTGCTTTACGGCGGGGTCGTAGACATAAAGCAAAGATCTGTTTTTGCGATTTTATTCGAAGGAATTTAAGTTATTGGTTATCTAACGATTTCCATAACTTTTAACAGCTCACCTTCGCTCAGTCATCTGAAATCAGTGTAATTAATGGAAGGTACCCCGGGATCACAAAGATGACCCGCTAATTATTAGGCCAAAGCTTTGTGATTATGGGTTGGCCCTCTCGGGGTGTATGATGTGGTGGCTGTTTGTTATCCATCATGTAACGCCCAGTTTAGTTGCTAACTATTCTGGATAGATAGAAAAATATCAAACCAAGATAGGCTTGATAACCCGCCGGTCAAGTTTAATTGGAAGTTATCCTTTTTAACAAGTAAATTGATGATACGGAGATGCTTCTCGAATAATAGGTGTAGCGAGCCTTGGATTTCTTGAACGTCACTGTATTGTCAAAAGAGATGGTATTGAGAATAACGTGCTTTGTTGACACAATCAACTCCGCAAGTGAGATAGGTCTCGCCGGGAGATTAAGGCCCTCAGAGGTCAGGTGCTCTCGACAAACTTATTTTCATGCTGTCCCTATCTACTATCTAGCGAAACCACAGCCAAGGGAACGGGCTTGGAATAATTAGCGGGGAAAAAAGACCCTGTTGAGCTTGACTCTAGTCTGGCAATGTAAGGAGACATAAGAGGTGTAGCATAAGTGGGAGATATTCTAATTTATTTAGTTTATCGTCAATGAAATACCACTACTCTTATTGTTTCCTTACTTACTTGATTAAATGGAACGTGTATCTTTTCCTAGCCATATTAAGGATTTATTTATATAAGTCTTATGGTATTTAGAATTGATGCAAGATTCTAGATCAAAATATCAGAGTTTGTTATATAATTATAAACAAATTTAATGAAGTAACAATTTAGTAATATTTTGTTATTCTAGTTTAATTTGGTATAACTTTTATGCTCAGATATGATCCAATTCAAGGACACGTTCAGGTAGGGAGTTTGGCTGGGGCGGTACATCTCTCAAACAATAACGGAGGTGTCCCAAGGCCAGCTCAGAGCGGACAGAAACTACTCATAGAGCAAAAGGGCAAATGCTGACTTGATCTCGGTGCTAGGTACACACAGAGACAGCAAAAGCTCGGCCTATCGATCCTTTTGGTTTAATGAGTTTTTAACAAGAGGTGTCAGAAAAGTTACCACAGGGATAACTGTCTTGTGGTGGCCAAGCGTTCATAGCGACGTTGCTTTTTGATCCTTCGATGTCGGCTCTTCCTATCATTGTGAAGCAAAATTCACCAAGCGTTGGATTGTTCACCCATGCAAGGGAACGTGAGCTGGGTTTAGACCGTCGTGAGACAGGTTAGTTTTACCCTACTGATGACAAAAAATTATTGCGACAGCATTCTCAATTGAATATAAAAGAAAAATTCTCACATCAAAATAAGTAGCAAATAATCACTTTGGAAAAATTTGCAAAAATTTTTCCATACAACATCAAAAAATATTTTATATGAAAAAATATTTTAAAAATTATTCTAAGTCTTTTGGACTTCTTGAATAGAGAAATCAGTAGCAAATAAACAACATCAAAAAATATTTTATATGAAAAAATGACTAATCAAAATTGAGATTGAACTACGAAGGATATCAGAAAAAATCCGTTTTTTGTATTTTATTTAACGGTGAAAGGTCGCAAACAAGGTCTAAACAAAGTCTAAAATTATTGTTGTTAAATACTTATTCAAACATTCATAACTGTCCTTGAATTTACATATGTCCTCATTAGAAGCCGGGAAATATTGGTGATAAAAAAAATTGTTCATTGAAGGTCACATATATTTCAGGCAAAACTAATTTTTAAAACAACAACAAGGTAAATTATAGCTGAAATAATAGTCACCTAACTAAAGTTCCGAGTAAAAAGTTCGGAGATTTTCTAACTTTGACCAAAGATAATCAGCCTTATTATGAGTTTCTGTTTGTTCTCCCGGATTTTTAAAATCTATTGTGAGTTTCGCTTAACTTCTATTAGCCTAAAATAATCAAAAAACTAGCGCAAAGGTAGCAATCCAGTACCCTCCATTTTTCTTTCGTTCGCCTGAAAAAAAAAAATAAATGAATATGACTCACAATAAGGCTGAATATAACATGTTATATTATCTTTGGTTTGGCAACCTTCAAAAATAGAAAAAGTGCTTTGTTTCATCTTATACTTACCACAAAATTAGAAAAAAAAAAATTGAAAACAAATATTTTGTTTCCATAAATTTGTTAGAATAGTTGAAGTTTGACGTCAGAGTCCGACCATTAGAATTACTTATTTTATTAATTTAAAACTAAAAGCTTAGTCTACACATACATATAAGAATTTTTTTTTTTTTATTGATTTACGTTCTTAATTTTCAATGCTTTTACAAATTTAAAGTCAAATTTTCAAAACCAGATGGTTATATAATATTTAATTTTTGAAAATATTGAAAATTAGAATAACTACTTTTTTCTTAACTTTTTTTTTAATATTTGCTACCTACATTAAAACGGTTACTTTTATTAACAAACGCACTGATTTTAGAGTGTGCTATTCTAAAATGAAACCTCTAGTATAATCTCCCACCATTGTTTCATTATATTGACATTTTTAATGACCCCAGATCTCGAAGTCCATAAAGTCGTTATTTCCTTATTTTTTTTTTTTTTTGAGTATACTACCAATGATATTTTTATTTTTATTTTCTAAATGAACGTGCAGCATATTCAATATTCAGACACCCCTGGATGTCTTAATTTTTTTGAACAAATTTTCAAAAATGATAATAAGGTGAATTTTGATAAATAAAGATAACCACATTTATGTGTTAGCATCACTTTAACACACTCTTAATAAAATTTTAATATCATTAAATAAAAAAAATGTGTAGTTTGAGACACAAATATAATCTAAACTCTAGCTAGAGGTACCAAATGGGTATAATAATTATCCTCCCCTCACCCCTTTAAAGAAAATATTAGAAAAAATATTTATTTTTTTTTTCTAAACTATGATTACTGTATTTTAACTATACTAACTCTACAAAACCAATGTTTGGGGGGATATGGGCATTTTTCCACGGTTTTGGAGCATGACGAATACAAAAATTTTAAAAAAATAAACCCAGAAACAAAAATAATTTTGTATTTAGTTGAGTTGTTTTATTTATGGGGTTATCAAAGGCTAGATAATAAAAAAGTTTTCTCTCACAAATATGACCATATCAAATTAGTTTATCTAGCGCTACCACAGATTTAACAATTTTTCTTGAGAATTGTAAAGAACTACACACATTCTAACAAATGTTGCGTCGAACTAAAAGCGGGACAGTTATGGCAGCGGAACAGATACATCAACAACGGGACTAAAAGCGGAAGCGGGACGTATGGTCACTAGATAAAGCGAAATGCAAACAAAAAAATTATATTCGGTAGGTATGCGGCTTTAGTTTTAGTTTAGTTTATTCACCAATTGATACAATGATCTGCTGATTACTTAATAATACATTTATAGATATACATATATACAAAAAAGAAACTTGATATAATTAACTATTACATATTTCATTAATAATGATCTCTTTGCATGCAAAGGTCGACTTCACTGCATATTGAATTATATAATCTCAAAGAACGCGTTACAGGCTCATTGGACCCATAATTAGTTCTATGTGTGGAAACATAAAACAAATCATTCTGGTTTTAGTTTTATTTATATTGAATACCTATCTACCAGGTTTTGCCAAAAAATTCGAGTAAGGGCTTGGTTGATTTCGTCATAATTTTGAATTTCTAAGTTTGTCAAAAATATTTTTTTACGTTTCTACTACGTTTTTTTCAATTCCAAGCACCTGCAACATAGGAGCGAGGACATGCAACCCAGTAGTGCATTATATTATAAGGCGGTTCAGTGATTTTCCTAAATATTCTTTAATTTTGTAACTTGTCAAAAGCAAGAAGTTTTTTTTACTTTTCACAAGCGCATTGAAAGCCAAATTAGGTCGAACATAAAGTCGAATGCAAGATAAAACGAACCAAAAAAGATAAAGAAAAACACGCACATTTTGTTTATAGATCATTTATTTTTGCACAACATTTTTTTAGGAGCCAGTGTTGTCAAAATAAAAGCAGAAAAATATCTATATTAGGGTGGTCCTAAAAAATTAAATTTTTATATTTTAAATGATGCGCCCCTTGATTTTTTCCAAATAAATTAAACAAAAATCTTGTAAAATTTTAGTCATTTAAAATAAAACAATGACATTTCTAATGACCACCCTAATATATAATGTGTGTAAGTATATATATTTATACAGCTATAAATTGTTTTAGTTAAGAAAAAGGCTTTCTGTTTTTAGTTTCTTTTAATTCAAAAAATTAATTTATGAAGTTCACTCATCTTTTTTTTATTTTAAGAATATCAATTTAAGTGCTTACAACAGTTCTGAGGTTTATTTTTTATTTTACTTTTGTTCAAAGCTTAGTAATATGCATATTACCCGTGGACTGGTTATGGAATTTGAAGCGAATCTTTTTTGATTAGATTTATCATTTTTGACTCGCTTCCATTTGCTCAACTTGCGAATTCGAAACGAAATGTATGTATGTATGTCAAGTAACATTGAAGTCGCCGAAGAGAAGCTTTAAACCAAAAATCAAAACCACCTTCAAATAAGACTCGCTCGAATTTCACATTCAGTTCACTGTTAGTTGTTTTTGTGCTTAAAATAAATAACAACAAAAAAATCCTGGTGATATCTCTTTTACTCATCGTTGTATTTACAATCAATTTGTTTGTTTATTTTTAAATTCTTGTCTAATTTTAAAAAATATATATTTATTTACATTATTACATATTATATTGTTAACTTTTAGATTTTTTGTTTTAATATTATTGTTAAATTATGTTGAAGAGGGTGGTATTTTATAGTTTAAAAAAACACCCAAAATATTTAATTTATTTGTTTTTTTTTTTTACATTTAGGTACACTCTAATATTATAATTTTGTAGTAATTTTTAAGAGTCAAAAGTTCGATTAAGGTGGAGAAAACATTGATCAAAACAATAAAAAAAACATATATCGCATACAAATTTTTAAAGTTTTTTGTTTTTGGTTTTCGACTGCGGCTAGACTGCTAATTGCTTGGCTTACTCGCCCCAGTCATTGGCATTTGGTACATTATTGCTACAGTTGTTACTTGTGCTACATTTTAGCGAGTCAATTTCGTTGTCAATAAATTCAACGTGGGTAAAGGGAAAGTGACCTTTTTTGCCTTTAAGCTCGCCCTCCCATTGACCATTGATGTTTGTTTTGGTTACTTTTATAATATCATCGACTTCTAGTTTAAGGGCGGTTTTGTCGTAAGCATTCGGCACGCGAGCTTGTTTCACACGAGCATAAGCAGGTAGCTTCCGCTAGAAATAAAAAAAAATCAATCATTTCTATTTTTTTTTTTTATTTTTTGAGATTATACGTTTAAATCTGACTTCTTTAAGGCATTGCCCAATTGGTGTGAACTTTGAAGAGCTATACCTCCTCCACCGCCAACACCACTACCAACACCACCACTGCCACCACTTAATACTCTCGTTCTTGAGGTTGAATTAGTTCCACTTATTATATTGCCGCAGCCACTGCCTCCAGAGCTTGGACGTTCTATGCTATTGTCTTCAGTATTTTCATCATACTTTATGAAAAGAGAATACAAAATACCAACAGTATTAAAAAAATAAACGTTTTTTTCCCAAAAACTATTTCCAAACTTGAAACCTGGGCTAGCTAAAGTGAACTCCCACTTAAGCTCATAAGTATACAAAGAATGGATTATCCTTTAGTGGATAAAGTGCACATGCATTCACCTGTCTACTAAAATACTCATTATATATATAATATATATATATAATATATATAATAAATATAATAATGCGATGAAAGAAAATGTGTTCATTCTTTTCCTTTCTGTTGTGTGCTTTTGCGATAAATTTACCTCTAGTATAGAATTTACGTAAAGAACAAAAACCCACTATTTGGATTCAATTTTTTTTCATTTTTAGGCTTAGTTAATTCTACGATTGAGTTTTTGTTTTTAAAAATCATGTAAGTTCATATGAACCGAGTCCTCAATTTGATAGGAAAATAATTCTTTGGGAGTGAAGTCTTTTGTGAGCTAGTTCGAATCGCTAGTTAACTATACAAACCTTTTGTACATAAGGAACTGGAATTTGACCAATTTGTCCCAGGGCATTCTTTGCTGTCCACCACTGATCTTCGTCCTTGCGGATTATTGTTAATATCTCACCACGTCGAAATGGTAAATCATCATGGTCCTACCAAACAAAAATAATTTTAATTTATTCCCTCCAAGTTGGTATGGATTTCCACAAAGAAAAAAATCTACTTACATTACTTTCAAAATCAAATTTTCCTATGGCTTTTTCTTGTTTCCTTGGGGCTGGTCGACGCAATGGTGTTGTATCCAAATAATGCAATTTATAAAATGTCAGTAGCTCAGGTAAATCTTCAAATGATTGATCACCAATCCTGTAGACTATTTGATCTTGTTGTTGGATTTTATTTATAATATAGTTGCTGACTTTGGTGTCTTCTCTAAATGTTGATTACAAATATTAATAATCGTTGATTTTGTTTTATATAAACAACATTTATTCTCACCGAACACATAAAACATAATCTCCACGAATCGAATTACTATCGCGGACTAGAAATACACCTCTTTCTCGTTCATTCATTAAAACTTCGGTGGCATCTTGTCGTGACATTGGTCCAAAGTACCAACTGTAAGAATATGAAAGAAAAATTTTTTTAAATGTAAGAACTTAGATATAATGAAGCTTCATAAGCATTAGAGACATAATTTAGAAAGGCAATTCTTCTGCTTTACGAGAGTAGATTCATTTTTGTAATCTGCTTTCCATTGGATACGCTACTTCAACATACCGCTTGTTGTTTATGCTTTATTTACTAGAATACCAAAATGCCATAATTTCTGACAAATTTTGGCAATTTGTCAATGGTCTAAAGCCAGCAAAAGTTTGTTAAACTTTCACGATTATCGTTCAAAATCAATCGTTATCGTTAAGTTGCGATTACGTTTTACTAAAGTAGTATTTTTAAAACGATGCACGTTTAACTTTACCTACTATTGCTTTTGGTAGTAGCTTTTTATAGTTTTGACACATGTTCGTACATTTATTAAGTTCGTTGTTTTTCTTTAATTTTTTTGTTTTATCTGGCAGTATTTTCAAGCATTTATTCTCGTAAATCATAATCGGTCAATGTCGTGACTATCGTTTCTTTGAGTATCGTTTTTTGGTTTTGGTTTCGTAATCCGTAATAGAGGCTCAATATAGATCAGGAAACTTATTTGAAAAATAGTTTCCCAAATTGTATTCGAAATAAAATTCCATCGTAGGGACCTTTATTATGTATCAAATTTTGCTGATGTACAAATACTTAAATCAATAAAAAATACAAAATAAAGGTGGAATGTTATTAAAAATGAAAATAAATTGAATTTGCTATTATTTTTCATTCCTTTGATAAAGTTTTGTGCTTTTACATTTAAATATTTTAGGCAAAGTTTTATTTTTGTTTCTAGAATTTCCGTAGGGCAATGGTTTTTACAATTCAACGGAGAATCTTGTCCCACCAAAGCATTCTACCTCCGTCAACTTGACATTAAGCACTCAGTGAGATTTTAGTTGGTGAGACGCGCCTAATGATTGTCTGAAATATCAGTAAAAGTGCCTTTACACTAGGTGTGTTCCTTAAATTCTTCGCACTATTTCGGGTTAAATGTCAAATTGTGACAGGTGGGAATGAAATCCTCTTAGAGAGAAGAAAAACTGTCAAAATGTCGGGAACGGTTTGGGCACTAATTTGCACCACGTCAAAAGAAATATTTGACTAGAGCTGCCGTAGAGCAATCATAAGTCAATCAATTTGTTTTATAAAATCACTACAAAAAATTGAATGTTAAGAAAAAAGAAACGTACATGTATAAAAATGATTAAAGAATGATTTCTCACGGAAATCAAGTTCACGAAAATCAAGTTCAACAACTCATGAAATAATATAGTCTTTGCAAATCTGCTGATTCGCAAACTAATAATAATGTAATTGAATCAACTTATGAAAATCAAATTAGAAAACACAGCAAAAATGTAATCGAATCAACTTATGAGAATAATAATAAAGTTTAGTTTAATTTTGAGCTTGAAAGCATTAAGTAATCTTTTTTAAAGAGCAACATACATATCATGAAACATCAATTTGTGATAAAAATACAATAAACAAGAGTTGCACAAACTTTCATTACTAAATTTTTTTATTCTCAAAAAGATCTTCCTAACGACACATGCATTTTAAGAAAATCATTTGATTGATAAAAACATAAATAAATTATGAACATCTACCAAAAACGAAACAAAAAAAAGTAACACTTGGGTAACCCTAGCTATTTGTATTCGGTTTGGTTATTTAACTTCTAACTGGCAATTTGTTCAAATCTGACATAGGAACACTTGGCATTTGACACCCAGTACAAACCACATCTGGCAAGTAGGGGCAATTTTTCCTCTCTCAAGAGCGCTCTCTTTGGTCCGAAAAAGTGCAAACTTTTACTTGTGGGACGACTTCGCACTAAAAATGACTAAATCTGGCGGTTTCAAACTGTTTGAAACTCGCTCTGGAACGCACCTACTATCTCACAAAGTATTAACACTTGTCAGAATAAAGTGGAAAAGAATTTCATATGACTTCCAAATTTGTGTGCAGAAAATGATTTTTATATTTTGCTTCCACACTTGTATCCAAACAAATTAGTTTCATCATAACTTTCTAATAATAGAAAGTGTGATGGTTTTAGAACCCTTACTAAATATTTTCATGTAAATATTAACAAATGTCAAATCGTATCGGATGCGCTATCAAGTTGTGTGTGATGAAATTTTATATTTTGCTTCCTACATGATTTTTTTCACACTTTTTTGACATGTGTTAATACTCAATGGGATAGTGTGGAATAGCTATGAGGGTAGCGAAGCCAAAGATATTCGTTTTTGTTTCCAAAAGAGTTATATTTTTCCTTGAAGTTGCTTATTAAATGAGACTTGTTATTCGAAAATATCGACTCATACTACGTTTTTATTGGAGCCAAAATGAGGTAATTTCGCAAATCACCGAAAAAGTGTTTTCATTTGTTATTTGGTAATTTTGTTTGACAGCTCATTTCATTTTTGAATTTCAACTGACTATTAATCGCTTTTTGTTTTTCTTTTTTCCAGCTTTGACTTTTTCATGCAAAACCTTTTCAGAACTCTTCAAACTGTGACCAATTGGGTGTGTTCAATAGGTTTTAGCTTAATTTTTAACCTAATTTCGGGCAAATTTGGTTGAAATTATCTCAATTCGAAATCTGAATTTGTATGGGAAATGAAATGAGATGATTTCCTATTGAATTTGGAAATTTTCAACGAAATTATTGCTATAGAGAAAAATAGAGAATAATTTTTTTTTTGGGAATAGAAGATGTTACGATGTTCTTATCATAATAATTGTGAATGAATCTTTGCTTTCGGGATGTTTCATGGAAAGACTCGTTTATATCACCGAACCAAGAACTTAAAGGATCGATGTGAAGCCTATCGTTAAAATATAAATACAAAAAAAATTAAAATAGACGCTAAAAATATTATAATCAAAAACACTGAGCGACAATCAAAACTATCCTCACCAAATTCCTTTCGAACTGAAAGAGGAGGTTTGAGCATGAATCTCCTCTTTTTATCCGATTTAATTTGTGAAAAATATATCCTTCAAACAAAGTTTTCTCAAAAAGAAAATCATGGCATTTAGCCAAAATTATTTATAAATCTGCGTTCTTGTTTCATTTTGTCAATTTTACTACAATTTTATATTCTAATAGTCGATTACGTTGTTACGGGTTAAGCTTACTCAAAAATTCGTATAGTCAAACATTTGATTCTCATTTTAAGACCTTAACTTTATAGATCTATCTATTAGAACTTAAGGTATCAACCATAAATGAGTTTGTATGTAGTAGTAGTGCTACCTAAGTAGTAAGCCAATTTTCCCTTAACTGTAGCTTCGATAACATAATCCTACCCAGCGTAAAGTTTCATCTTCATTTTAAAATCTTAACCTTAAAGATCTCACTATTAAAACTGAAGTTATTAACTTGGAAAGGCATGCTCCAAAGACTGTTTTGTAACACCGCACATTTAAAATATGTAGATTCATATGATGTTATCAGACAATCACATTTTGCGAAAGCTTTTTTGTTGTTATTTGCACCAAGTGGTGCCCGCTGGATAGCCGTTACGTGAACTAACGACGAGCGTTGAATCTATTGGATCCAAGAGCTAAAACACCTGAGTTACCTTCTCAGGCACTAGGAGCAAAAGATAAGATATCGCTCTGAAGAATCAGCTCACCATAAAATCCAAGAGCGCCTGGCGCATAATGTGAGGCTCATTGGTCAGCGTCTGATCCCATAGGGGCGGCTGTATTTTAAACCTTGATTAGAAGAAGTAACTACGCAATTTATGGTTAACAAACAAAAGTTACAAAAAACAAATATGGCAATGAGTAAAACAAACATTAAACTGGTAAATCCACTCTCTTCGGAGATCGATCCTACGGATTCTAGGAGGAACCAATTATTTATTCTAGGAAATAGAAGGAGTTCAAAAACACTAAGGACTCCACAAAAAATATTTTCTCAAGGGTTACTCCATCGAAAACCTCCACACAAAATTCAAATGACATAAAAGTCATTAATGAAAAAAGGAACAAAAACCTATGAAAGGATCGAAATAAAAAATCAGCAGAGTTCAAAAAAAAAAAAAAAAAAAAAAAAAAAAAAAACGAGATCCACCAAGTTGAAAATTATTTCGAGGAATGGTAAAAAGAAGTTTTAGCCAGAAAAAAACTTGAAGTCCTCGTTGAAAGTCTTCAGCAACAAGTTTAGAGACTTGAAGAAAAAGTCAGCTTCTTAGACAAGAAGAACTCAAATGACAACAAAAAAATTGTTTGTATTGAAAATTCCACAAAAAACTACATACTGATGAGGAAGAGCTCTTTCTTGAAACTAATGGGAACAGAAACAAATATAAATCCAAAAAACCAAAAGCAGGGGGTAGCCCAGAGACTGTCCCAAAAAGTCAGCAAACAGCTTCAAAATCAGATACTGCTGCAATAATGAAAACATCGAATAAAAAATAAGAGATATACCCCAAAGGAAGTCTTATGTTAAAGGTACTAGACAAACTGCTTGGTGAGCTTAAAAACATAGTTGAAAAAATGCACTAATAAGGCATGTAAATATACATCATCAAATAAAGACACTGTCACTGAAGGATTGAACAAAGAGCAAATTCAGTGGCACTCAATAGAAAATAAAGCTACAAGATCGATAAAAGTAGTAGCGAGAGGCCTTCAATCTTCAACTAAAAATTGGCCCATGGGCAGAGAACAGAAAGAGAAATGTGTTTACTGTCAAGGCAACCATCCTGCAAGAGACAGAGGATGTCCAGTCGCCAAAATTCTACACGACACAAAAAGAAAAAAACAGAACTGGAAACTAGCTTAGAAACTCAACAAACACAACAGCAATAGTTGAAAGCAAAATAGTAGCGAATGAAAATAAAAAAATGTTTTTTACAGGTATAGAACTTTGAAATTAAATAAAACAGAGATGGTTTTTTTTTAAATTGACATAAAATTAAATTTATTCGAAAGATAATCTTCTGGCATTATAATTTAAATATGATTTCTGGCATATGACCGAAACGATCTTGAAACCCGATTCACGGGTCTGTTACGTGAGTCTATGCGGTTACCAAACATTTCCTTTAATAAATCAGGAGCACGAGCTATGTGACATATTGCGACATCTTGTTGAAACCACAGCTCCTGCACATCATGGTTTTTCAAACGAAAAAGCCAGTTTTGCTTATTGACGTATCTATTCAACCAAAAGTTAAGCAAAATTCGCTTATGAAAACGTTTTTCAGGCGTCAGTATAATTATGTTGAAATGCCAAACTACACTTAAAATAAATCACTTGCAAGTTGAAAAAATGGCCGCCAGTTAAAACAGTCTTGCCAACTTAAAGTTTTATACCTCTAAAAACAAAAACACCCTTTATAAGCAAGTATTGAAACTCCAATATTTCATGTTTTTTGAATTACAAACTAATTTTTTTTCTTCAAAATTTGATGTGACTGAGTTTAATTTTTGCTTTCAAAATTCAATGCTTTTATTAATTTTCAATAAAAAACAGAGAACAAGATGCTAAAATTATCTTTGATTTTGAGAAAAACCAAGAAAACCCCTTTTTTAGTTTTCCCAAGTTTGATCTACTCAAAGTATTAATTATTAAATTAGTGAATTATTCGGTTTTTAATTTTTATTGCATACTATCCGGTTTTTAGCAAATAATTAAAAAAAAGTGAACTAACTAGATTTCACCTTTTTTACTGAACCATGTAGTCCGGGAGCTCGTTTCAAATTTCGGTTAAAGGGGCCATTATAGACATTAACCTTGCACTTCATCCTGGTGGGTCGAGCTTTGTTACACTAGTAGTACCTGTCCTAACTTTACTTACAAGAAGTATTTCTACGAAGGCAACACCTGCCGAAGGACGAGGGGAGGTTTGCTTTCTTACCCACATCAAACACTGAAATTCTCCCTAAGTTGGTCCTCAAAATCGGGAACCAGATATCGGATGATAACTTGAGGGCGCTTTTTGGATTCAAGGTAATTAAAAACAGGAACACATCATTCATTTACCCCCTCTTTTCTCCTACGTAGGGGTGGGAAACAGCCTTTGCGCGGTACGCTGTGAGTCACTCCAAAAACAATAGCAAAAATTGTTTTTCATACGATGTGACTTAAACTAGAGGGAGTAGGTTGTGGCTAGATAAAAAAAAATCGTATGGGAGGTGGGTTTCTTCCCCTCTTTTCGTCAGAAGAGGAATTTAATACAAAATCTACTTAAAATATAAACAAAAAAATACAACGGCAACACTTACAATGCCACGTTGTAGATTGTTTAAAGGCCAAATTCGATTCTCTAATGAACTTTTTAAGTAGAGTTATATCTTTAAGCACAAACTTTGAAAAAAAAGTCAAATTTAATATTAGAGAACTATACAATTTTGTTTAAGGCTTGAAAACTAGGAATCAGTGAAAAAGTCTATAACTTTTTTGTAACGTGGTTGTTTCGGGTTTATTTTGATTAAACAAGGTTGGTCATTAAAAACACCCTTAAACATTTAGTTTATAGATACCAAGCTACTAGAGAACGATTGAAAAATTCATTTTTATATTTCTTATATTTCATAAACATCTTATATTTTTCTATGGTAGAAAAAATTGGACGAAAAGTCTTGACATTTTTTTTTTTTTGTAAGTTGATATTTTTCAAAATTTCGCGTTATGTAGTGCCTTTTTGTGTTCGATATTCAACTCCGTTATTAATTTTAACTCAAATACCAAAAAACCATACTTATTTTTTGAGAAATTAAAAAAAGCATTTATGCCAATTTGTTTCAGAAATTTCCTCAGAGAGAGTTTTCCCTCCATACGATTTTTTTTTCTTAGAATATAGCAAAGAACCAGCCCTTAAATAATATAACTATGACGAATTATTATATTCAAAAAAGTGAAATTAGATAGATAAAAAAAAATAAAATTAATATAGAAAATATTGTAATTGCAAATTGATTTTCGGCAAAAAAGTTGAATTATGAGAATTTAAATTTAATTTATAAGTTAATAACTGAGTTATAATTATTTCGATTTTTTTTTATTTTCCTGAAACTACAAAAAGAATGATACCCTCTTTAATAAATATCAATATTAATTACTTTCTATGATTAATTGAAAGAAATTTTCTCAAAAACTTCAAAAATCGATTACTCAATACCGGTGTGGGATATTAAGCTGAAAGTTGGTGTTGAAAACATACCACAACATACAAAATATTTGCTAAATCGAAAAGGGTCATGTCAAAAATTCGGTTGTTTGGCATGGAATGCCCCATATAAATTGGTATCTGCGACTCTTAAGGATAAACATAAAAAAACATGTATTTCCACACACATATTAGCATCTATTTATTATAAATAATTAACGTTCACAAATGTTACAGGTTCATTGGAGTTCGATTAACCTATATTTCTATTAATTTTCATTTCCAGTTGTGTGCAACGTTAAATTTCCTTGGAGTTGGTGGATGCCAAATGCAAGTTAGTGCCGACTGGTCAGTTAAATGAGCCATGGTGAGAGACGACTTCTACAAATTTAAAAATCAAATAATTTAATTTATGGCAGCTCTCCGTACTTGCAAAAGTGTAACTTTTTTTTCTACAACCAGAAAGAACGCATTAATTTTCCACTTTTACACTTTTGGTATATCCTAAACCCTATTGTAGAGTACAAATAAAATGTGTAAAGTTAACACTTGTATTTTTTGAGTTTGCTACAACGTAACTACAGGTAAGAAAAGTACCCTTCACTATCTATTTGAAAATATATAAGACTTTTCTAGGCTTGTTGTACCAAGTCGTGAGTACATCCAATATTTTCAAAGTCAAATCAAGCAAGTATTGCACTCATAAACTCCAAGTCATAAGGATAGAAGCAGACGTTTTTGAAAAGTTTAATTGATTTTATTGCCGATCCACCAAAATAAAACTGGAAGAAAGACTAGTTTATTTACAACTTAATTCAGAATTTTAAGAGTGCAAGTTAACCATGACTTTCAATACTACTTGCAAATTATATTTAAAATATATGCTAATAAATCGAGTCATAAGATTAAAAGCAGTCAAAATATCAATGGTTTTTGTGAAGTGGTAAGTCTTTTTTCTATATAAAAGGTAAAATATATTTATTTTGAACCCTTTGCTGTATGTGTTAGTTAAAATGGGAAAGAAAAAATGTCTGAATTTGGAGGAAAGGACAAAAGTAGATGTTTATCACTCTGAAGGACTTTCAAACCGCGCTATAGCTGGGAAAATCAACCGAAGTGATCATGCTGTCGGCCAATATTTAAAGAACAACATCTTACGGGAAACTATACAAAGGAAACATTTTTTCCGCTTTAACTCCCCGCGAAATCCAAATAATCCAATCTGCATCTGCATTGCATCTTACTCAGCTTTCTCAGCGGCTAAAATAAGGCGTCAGGCTAATGTTACGGCAAGTTCATCCACTGTTATCAGGTAATTCGAAATGCTAAACACCTAAAGCGACTTAAGCTTAAAAAAAACACCACTAAATGATGCTAGGAAGAAGCAACACTTGTGTTTTGCGAAAGATCACATGACCTGGAATGTTCAGCATGGAGTTAGCTCAGAAGATTGGCGAAAAGTAAATTTTTCTAATGAAAAGAAATTTAACTTGGATGGACCAGGTGGGTACAATTACTATTTTCATGATCTGAGGAAAGAGGAGCGATTTCTGAACTGTCATCACAGCAGATAAGGAGGGGTTATGGTTTGGGGCGCAATATCCTATTATGGCACCATAGACTTGGTAGTTCAACATAATAGAAAATGTGTGGGGATGGATCACACGAAAAGTTTACGAAGGAGGAAAACAATATGATGACAAGGAAGAGCTGATTAACGCCATTAAGTTGGCCTGGAGTGAGATTTCACTGAACTACTTGGCATCACTGAATAGTTCACTTAAAAATCAATTTTTTAAAGATATTTTGATAGGTTGTGGCTGCACACATTATTAAGAAAAGGAAATAAAACCAATAAAATCTTAAAAACAAACAAAACCATATTTTTTCTTCGTTTTTTGTTAGTGCTTCTAATCTTATGGCCCCATAAAACTACTCTAAAAAATAACTCAGTCAACATTTATTCTCGTAGATCCGGTAATTATTTTTTAAGGTTTTTCTATAGCACGTTAATCAACCTCTCTTATGGCTTACAAATGTTTGTTCTCTTTCCAACATAACCGGAGAAATTTAAGTTTAACTTTTGAAAAATGTGTGCTTATAACCTTATGACTTGGAGTGTATTTTTTCGAGAGCAAAATTTTTATTCAATGGAGTATTTTATAAGAAAATAGTAAACTTAATTGAAAAAAAAACACGGAAATGACATCCAATCCAAGTAGAATAAGAAGGATATTTTGTTCGTGATTTCGAATATACATAGATGGTAGGAAATAGCCATTCACCAAGTTCATACATACATTAAAAAGAAAAGCGCTGAACACAAAATATTGAGTCGGCAGAGAATAACCCATTGATTCAAAAATAGTAGAATGGCTTTCGCAAAAAGGAACAACATTATAACATCAACATTTTTGGGAGTACCTCAAACCTTGATACTTGGTCGGGTTAGGTTTGCCGACGAATGCATCAACGATCACTCAGTAACTAAGAGAAGATTTCGAAAACATAAGTACACTGTCGTTAAAAAATAAAGTGCAAAAGCAGTTAATTCGTTTTTAAAATACTAATATTGAAAAGCAAAGAGGATAGTCTAAAAGCTCACAACGTCTTCGAGAAGTTAGTAGGTATAGTATGGCTGTTTTCTTATGTATATATATAATATGCTCTCTCTAACTTCCTAGATTCGCGTGAGGGTATTCTGGCTGGTAGGAAAAGTTGCGCTGTCCTCAAAAAGGGCGTTTAAAAATGTTTGGCTACAAACATTTTTGACATCTATTCAAAATGAAAAGTTTCTGAACGAAAAAATTATGAAAAAGTTGTTTGCAAAACACTTAATTCCTACATTTTTGTATAAAAGGAATCTATGGGAAACTAGTCTAGTAAATCTATGGTTTGACCTCATACAATCTGTAACAAAAAAAATTGTATGCAAATGACTCAGAACAGTAGTACATAAGAAAAATGAATTTTTAAGTCACCATTTTTAATTCTCATTCAAAACCGAAATTTTCATCCTACTCTATACTGAATTACTGTAGTTATTTTTTAAACAGTCTTGTTTCTTTGCTTTTTTTTAATATATTATGGTTTTTAAAAAATCAGTTTCAGTTAAGAATTGAGAAGCACAACAATGAAAAACAATACAAAATGTTAATTTGAAAAAAATTAAATGTTATTTTAACGGAAAGTCGCTGTCATAGTTGTATAATCATTTCTCACGTGAAATAAGAAATACTTCCTCTGGAAAAAAGAAGTTCCTCTCATTGAAAAGTGAATACATTTCTTACTTCAATGAGAGAAAGCTCTAACTTAAAACCAATTAAATTCTCATGTGGAGCAGATTTTTTTAGAATTATTATATCTCTTAAACGTGAATTCCATAACTAGAAGCAACAAAACTTAAAATGAGTTGAAAAACAGAAAGAATAAGTTTTGAAATGCCAACCTGTTACGGGGGTGACATAGACTTAATTTTTTATTACGGGCTCAGTATTGAATTTAAATGCTTGAAATTTCGTCCGACAATAGATCATAATATTCTTCTTTTTTCTTCTGGTAATGAAACATATAATTTTTTTACGGGCGTGACACAAACCACTTTATGAATCGATTGTCCAAAAACTGAACTTGTCTTTATTATTGCATAACCAAATGTCACAAAAGCATGCTAAGGAGTTATGATAAGCGAAAATAGACCCCAGTTTTCAAATTAAGAAAAAATTAATTATTACAAAAAAGGTTTATAGTTTCTTTCAACGAAAAAAGGACTTTATGAGCCATTCTGCTAGGTGGTTCTAATACTGAAACAAGTGACGATAAAATAGATTATTAATAATTTTACTTTAAAAATGAAACATGGAAGTTTTTAAAATTGTCTTACGGTATTCTTTTCAATTCTAAGTCATATTAAGTGTTTTTTTCGGAAAAGGTCGCTTGGTATGGAATCAACCTAATATAAAATTTGTCAAATAAAAATTAGTTTGAACAATTTGCTTTTAACTATGTTTTCAAAATTTTAAGTTTGAGGATCAATTACTTAAACATCTTTATTTACAAAGAAACCAAATATGTACTGATCTTTCATAAATTGATCCTGATTCACCGGTGGATTTAGTGCGGTAAGAGTCCCACACAACTCAATACTGATTCTTACCGAGAGACTTTTGAAGATTTCCATTGGATAAAAAGAAATTAAAGAAAATAAAAGAAGGGTTTTCTGGCTTTTTAAAAAACTATAGCATGATGTTGTATGTGTTTCTAATATTTTTTCTCATTTGTCATTTAAAAAAAATTCCATTCCCGCTCAAACGGGGAGATTTGGATTTGTTTCTTTTTTCTGTGCAACCTATGCGCATCCTCTTGTCATTTATTGCATCGTATGTAAAACGCCCTGTATATGTATAAATGCATTCGCTGTTGCAATTGATAAACAAAGAAACCTGCATTGGGATTGAGCTAATCATGTGGCTTCAGGGGCGCGGTATGAAGTGCTTCGGCCTCTGAATCGCTTAGTGGTTTGCTCGGCAAAGAATTTTTCAATTAGTACAAGGATAACCAGATTTAGCATCATTAAAGGAGTCTGATGATCGAAGTGGCACTCGTGAAATAGCTATAACTCCAACCTATATACTTGTTGCTAACACACACAGAGATTGTTTTTTTTCATTCAAAGTTCCATTTTTGACTGTTAACAAACAACAACAGTGCTTAAAACATAAGGGAAACTATACAATTTCAATCAATGGAAAAGCTTACATAAAACAGAGTCCGAAACCATAATGTTCAGTTATTGTTTATTGGTATACAAAGGTGGAAATACTCTAGTATTTTAAGTTCCATGTCTTAAGGTTTAAAAAAAATTCCTCAAACCAAGTTTTTTCTTTTTTATATGATAAAATGTCTACCTATAAAATAAGTGAGATGTGCCACCAATTCCGGGTATTTTTCAAGATAGTCTTGGTTGTCGCAGCAAATTTACGATAAATCTACACGTTAAATAAAATGCTGTTCCAAAAATTTTCTAATTGTGGCCAACATCAATCGCAAAAATTGAATGTGTCAAACATGAATCAAAATAAGTAGTTAGGTATCTTATATTGTTTCTGTGGATAGAAGCTAAGAAGAAGCTTGCATTTGTGGGGATTATAAGATAACTTTAAACCTTCGATTAGAGGTGGGCAGCTATCCAGTACGCCCGGAAGAAATATTCCAGCTACTGGGCTTGCTAATTTTTAAGAGGATTTGCACCTTATTTTAGCTAAGGATACAATTTTAAATGTCAATGCTGGACTCCATTTAGGTATATGTTAACGAACAAGTTTTTGAGTTTCATACACCGCTTACATCAATTTTTAATTCAAGCTAATAACTTCGACTTCGACAATATATTTATACGCGCACAAAAACACGATCACTATCCACACTTTTGTCATAAGAGGCTCAAAACTTTTTTGCCGGCTCAAGTTAACCTTCATAATTGATCACGCTTAATACTGCGACTAGAAAGTTCATAAAATGAAGAACAATAAGAATAAAGTCGTAATCGTCGTCGAGTTTTTCAAAGAAAAATAGTACCTTCTGTAGAATTATAAAATTATATACCTAACCATTTTCTTTAAAATTCAATTCTTATGAATGAGATTTAAATACCGGAGAAAACTAAAGCTTTTCTCATTTTAATTACGGTAACAAAATCAATTGAGCATAACTACCGTCTCAGCATATTCCAAGTTGTTTTTTTTTTCAGACTTTTCGAGTTATTGGGAGCAATAAGTTGATATATTAGAACCGAATGGTAGCAATATAACGATCGCTTTGCTCTAAGCAAAAAGCGTGTCTGAGATAGTTGGGTGGATAATTATCTTGCTCATTTTGCTCTGAAAACATTCGTTGTTAGGGAAACGCTTTGATATATAAAGAGATTAGAATTTAAAATGCCAAAATAGGTATAACACTCTCGGGACGATATAATTTTTTTTGTTTAAACATCAAGATACTTGTTAAGAAAGGACCTACTATGTAAACAATGATAAGATGTTTAATTTTCAAAGGAGAAACTTACCTATTCCGATCGAAAGCATCAAAAGTCGCCATATTATAGGATTATTTAGCAAACGCGTCCAACCAAATTTCTGTAAACCTAAGCAATTTACAAATTTAATAACTAAAAAACGCCAGTGTCTAGTCTCGTGTGAGTTCTCTTAAACACGAAATCATCAGTTCAGAAATGAAATGTTCTTCTTCCCATCTCAAAAAACAACCAAGGGAAGTTTTGGTTTATTTATCTTAAATTTCTTTCACTTTAGAATATCTTCGAACATCTGAAATGATCTTTGAAGAAGTTTCGGGCTTCGCCAGAACCAGCAGCGCCACTCCCCCACTGAGATAGATACCTCTTATTTGATTATAGACGAAGAGTCTCTGTCGTCAGTTAATAATGACAATGACATAAGGAGGTGCATTGGGATTTGGGAGTGAATATTGTGTATCGGAAAAACTCGGCGACACCTCTTTCTTGTAATAAGTATAATTTCTTGTTTAAAATTCACTTTAAAATCTGTGTTGATACAGAGGAAGGAACAAAATTAAACATATAAAATAAACAAATACTAAAAAAAACTATAATTATTCGTCATTCACAGTGGCCAAGATGATAGCAGGGGCCGTGGTCGAACAATATCGAATTGTTTTCAATATCTCAACTGAACCCCCTCCCAACCAACACGACTTTGTGGTGTCATTCGCCTAAATTGCCACTTAAACAATAAATAATTTAGATCAATTTTGTTTTTATTTTTTTTAAAGAAAAAAACACATTAACTCTCAACTTTGTTAAAAGACAACCAAACTGACGGTTGCAAACGGGTATTTAGATTTTTCTTGCGGGGAAAGAATCTTTGTACTTCACCGACGAGGAAAATCTTTTTTGATGGATGGATAATCATCGGAAAAGCTGCTCATATTTTGTCCTATATTTGTCTCACTTCTTTGAGAGATGAAAAGGAAGGAAACAAGAAAGAAAAGCGCAAGGAGCGCAAAGTCCGTTCAGCTGGATTGTGGTGCGTTTCTTTTCTCTATAATGGCCGCGTTCCGATGTTAAGCCTAAAGCCTGATTCACAATACTACGTTTACAAGCAGGTTTGAGAGCGCGAGTTGAAATAGGGTTGAATATAAGACCCAGGTTTTTCGTCACTTGGGTTTAGTGCTCCATTTTGAGTTGAGTTGAAATGGTATTGAGGATCTAGAAAAATGAATGGCATTAATGTATTTATTTCAATGCAAAACAAATCCAATTGAATTAACACAATCACTTACAACACCTATGTTTTAAAACAAAGCTGTATTTGTACACAAACATGCAAATAAACAGACCATAAAACCAACTCGTCGACCCAGGTTTTTCATCAAAAATTTCAACTCGACTCCGCTCCTCGAGTGCAGTCGAGTCGAGTCAAACTCATTTCAACTCGACCCAGGTTTACAAAAAGTTGAAGCGAGCTTCAAGCTCGCTTCAACACCATATGTAAACGTAGTAAATGGCGGCATTTATCATACTGGAAAAATCGAGTCATGTAAATAGACCCCTATTTCTCGATGATTCCTTGCGTCTGACTCTTTTCAAATTTTCGTGAGTGCCAAGGAGAAAAAACATCTGATTTCACCTTCGCACCCATTAAATTTTGAAATGACGCAAAGAATCATTCATCGTGTAATACGGGTCATACCGACAAACTGACGCTATTTTTAAAGATGTTTGCATTCTCATTCACACTTTTTCCAGTTTCTTCTGTGCAAGGCCTTAACCACATTGGCCACTTTTTGCAAAATTACAAATGTAAAAATATTTTTTTCGCTAGAGCTGTTGTTTTGTGAAAAAGAATATACAATTTTTTTTTTAAACCAAAATTTAAGATTTCTGCATCATTTTTATAAGTTTTCCAGTGAGAAACACTATCCCAAATTGAGTTTGAAAATTTTCACTTTTGTACTTTTTCACTTTTTTGGTTTATGTAGTTAGGGCTTAAGCCTTAAAAATAGCTAGCTACATAGAAGCATCAAATGAAGATGTCCGTACAAAGCAATGATTGAACAAAATTGAAAAAACCGACTAATTTTGTTAAACTAAATTATGTATTAAATGAAAATACAAATTATAATCAACCGAATCCTACAAATACAATAAAAAAATAACAAAAACATATGTTTTTGACAGCCAAACAGATTATAGCATATAATAGTACTCAAAACAGAGTTACCACCCTTTTACATTCACATGTTCATATTTTGTCATATATCTGACCGTTCTACTTTTCTTGAAGATCAAGATCAAGATACATGTAGATCCACCACGAGGATTAATGCAACGTTACAGAGTGGTTAGATAAATCCTTAAGGCCTGGCGCCCACTGGGCAATTTAGTTGCTGGCAACTTTTAGTTGCTCGAAGTTGCCGGAAACTCCGAGCAACTTAAGCTACTCGCCATCGCCCACTAGGTAACTTTCGAGCAACTTTATGGAATTTGACGTCATGTTTTGTGTATTTGTTGTGTTGACTTTTGACACGGACACCATTACAACGTTAATAAAAATGTAAATACCAAATAAAAACATTGAAGTTTATAGCTCATTTTTGATAGATCAGAATCAGAGGATTAGAAAATTCAGAAATCTGAAAATCTATATATAAGATTTCATCGCTTAACATGGCCATTTTTGACAAGTAAAGTTGCCGGCAACAAAAGTTGCCCAGTGGGCACGGCCGAGCAACTTAAAGTTGCCGGGAAAAAATTCCACAAGCAACTTCGAGCAACTTAAAGTTGCCGTCAACTAAGTTGCCTAGTGGGCGCTCTCCCATGTAACCCAATGTACTTGAATCGGGAGCAACAAGAAGTTGCTGGGCGAGCAACTAAAAGTTGCCTAGTGGGCGCCAGGCCTATGCAGTGCATAGCTATTCATCTGTTCAGCAGATTCTAATGAATAAGACTGACAGTGTTTCGTGGCGTATAATAGGGGTAATAGACCTTTCTTTATGTTAAGGCCTAATTACATAAGTTTTACTTTCGTACAAAAGTGCAAAAATTGTAGAAGGAAACATTACAAATATATGCTAGTGACACATTCCTGCAAACAAAATTATGTAATTTGGGCTGAACATTCATGCTTTCAAGCACGGAAAAGGCTGCTTCAACAAACTATTTTTGATGTGAGTAGTCGTGTTCCTATGGGGTAGGCGAAGTACTCTAGAGTTGCTGAAAACTAAAATCTATCTATCTAAAAAAGTAAGATGAATGAAATGATGTTCAAAGGGCAGACATGGGCATTCAAGAGGATGCAAATGTCCACCAACTTTTATTGATCTCGACGTGGATTTAGATGTAAACAGAATTGACGTATTGCTATATTTCCACCAAAGGTTTATCTCAGTTCAGAATAAATTAATTTATTTGGTGTTTTCACCACACAAAAAGATTTATTTTGACAGCCCCTTAAATATGCAAATGGTCATTTTTTCTTATGAAGTGGAAAACAGATAAAATGTTTCATGTGTTAATCACAGAATTCAGCCATGAGTGATTCCTTCAGTGCCGTATAAGAATAGGTTAGTTCGGTTTGTAAAGGTATTTGTCCTAGGAAAATTTAACAAGATTTATGTGCGTGTCTACATTGTCTTCTTACTTAAAGGTGGATCCAGTGAGATAGGTAGATTTTATGTGCGAAAGAAAGAGTAAAGAAATCCACCAAGGCTCCTATTTGATAATAATTCTCTGCTTCAACATGAAAGGCCTGGACAAACAGAGTGCGATCCGGCGATCTTTGTGAGAAATTACAAACAAAATTTGATCGCTGCGATTTTTTTCCCCAGTATTGATCGAATCACCGGATCGCGTTCTGTTTGCCCAGGCCTAAAGGATTATTTTTTGTGCGAGTGGGAGATGTAGGGAGTTTGTTTGCTTGAAATAAGGATAGGTATATTGAACTGAAAGGATTTGTTTGGCATAATGTAGACACGCTGTTCATCAAAACGACTTTCAGTAAGAAGACAATATAGACGGCTCTATAACTTCAAGATTTACAAAATAAATTTGTGTGATAAATCTTCGAGATTTGAAGAAAATTTGAGATAAATCTTATCAAATCTCAGATAATTGTTAAGTTGAAATGTAGTATTACCTTTCAGCGTTTGCTCGACTGTGTAGAAAAAATATTTAAAACCAATTTTTAACATTTCAGAATCTATCATCTATATCAAATCCCGTTTACAAGATATCGTTCCTAATATCTTGAAGGTGTAGTTGATGTCAATGTTTCTTATCTATATTTCATGCTTTGATTACTGTTTAAATTGAGTAAATAAATGAGGAAAATTCCTGCAAAATGGAACTAACGAAGAATTGCTCTTATTTTTCACAGTGATTGGAATAATAGATTTGAGGAACAAAGTCTTTGGATGCCATCATAAAAATTGAATTGCTTCAAAATTTATTAAAAACGGTTATCAAAAAATGTCTACTTATTTTTTAAACAAATTCATTTTAAACTCATTGATTTCAGGTCGTTTTGATATGAGCACCTCAGTTTTTCAGCTGACTGTTTCTTCCGTTTTATCGGTTAGTTTTTCCTTTTTCCATTTAAGCAGAGTACGCTGTTGATGTGCAATGAAAAATCCCATACAAAAATGAAACAACGAAATCATAAACGAAACGGTCATCGTTCTGCAGTACGCTGTTCGATGACCGAAATTAATAATTGTTGCTTATTTTTTGAAGAAACCTACACTCTTTCATCGCCTACAATTAATTACACAGGCCATTTTACATTGAATTTCTTTGCATTCCTGCGCATTTAAGTCCAAAGTTCTGTCAAAATTTATATAAGAAACTATTTTTGAAATAAGTTTGGACTAAAAATCACAGAAATTCAAAATAAAGGAACACACTTATTGTGTGCCGAAAAATGGCATTTGTGTTCTTTTGAGGAGACCCTTATTACACGATGATTTTTTGCGTCTGACTCTTTCGAATTTTCATCAGTGGGAAGGAGAAAAGACATCTGATTTCCCCTTCGCACCCATTGAATTTTGAAAAATTAGACGCAAGGAATCGTCGTGTAAAGCCTGGCGGCCACTGGACTACTTAGTTGCCGGTAACTTTTAGTTGCTTGAAGTTGCCGGAAACTCCGAGCAACTTAAGTTGCTCGCCATCGCCCACTGGCAACTTTTTGGAATTTGACGTGTATTCGTTATGTTGACTTTTGATACGGACACCATAACAACGTCAGTAAAAATGTAAATACCAAATAAAAACATTGAAGTTTATAGCTCATTTTTGATAAATCAGAATCAGAGGATTAGAAAATTCAGAAATCTGAAAATCTAAGGGCAATATTCATCAAGCACTCATAAACGGCTCTTAAATTTATGAGGCTCATAACACAAATAATATTTGTGCTATTCACCAACCACTCATAGCTCTTTTTCGAAGTGCGAAAATGAGAACAACTCTCTCATCACCACACACCCTCAATCTGGGAAATCAAACTGTTTTCAAACTAGCCCAATTTTATCGGTGCTTCTTGCATTCTTAAAAAAATGAGTGTTGCACGCATATATACACCAGTTTTTTGTAACTTCATTGATTTTCTTTTCTTTTCACGTATTATTTATTAGTTTTGTTTTAAAAGTACCGGGATGAATTTCATTGCATGTTTGAGTTTGTTTTATATAAGGAAATGTTCTTTAATACTTTTTAGTTTCGCTAAGTATTTCGTTCATACATTGCTTACTACATTTGCTGATCCAAAACAGACTCGTTTGATTGAGAGATATAACGTATCTGTGAATTTTTTTTAAGTTTTCTTAATAAAACCGACTAAAGTAAGCAGTGATCTTCATCACGTGACTTACAAAAGTTAACTTAAAAAAATAAGTGGGAAAATATATAATCCCTGCAAACAAAAAGAAATAAAGTATGTGTGCATGCAACACTCATTTTTTTAAGGATCCAAGAAACACCGACAAAATTGGTTAGTGAATTTGCTTGAAGGGTTACGTCAAAGGTTTTTGAATAAGTTTTCGGAGAAAGCGCTTATAACTTTATGAGTGGTCGGGGCCACTCATAACTTGTACGAGCGCTCATAAATATTCACTATTATTGCTTGGTGAATAGGTCTGTGAAGCTATTAAGTTATGAGCCATCCGTGAATACCACCCTAAATGTAAGATTTTATCGTTGAACACGGTCGTCTTTGACAGATAAAGTTGCCAGCAACAAAAGTTGCTCAGTAAGCGCGGCCGAGCGACTTTAAGTTGCCGGGAAAAAATTCCGCGAGCAACTTCGAGCAACTTAAAGTTGCCCGCAACTTAGCTGCCTAGTAGGAGCTCTCCCATATAACCAAATGTACTTGAACCGGGAGCAACAAATAGTTGCTGGGGCGAGCAACTAAAACTTGCCTAGTGGGCGCTAGGCCTAATAACCATCAAAATCATATGTGATGTCTGAGCATGATACAACTAAGCAGATAACGCCGTCCTGTTTTTTTTCGTTTCGTTCTGCGCATCTACGTCATCGACGCACAATTTTCCCTGATATTTTTGTTCTTTTTTTAATAAAAATGTGTGTTCAGAATCCTAAAAACAAGTGTTTTGTTTTTAAGAAATGATATTTCATATTTAATTAATACATTTTAGTCAAAAAATCTTTGTTTTATTAATCTTGGAAAAAATATTTGTGTGCGTCGATGACGTCAATTTATGTGAATGATGCGCAATGCGCTATCTTATTTAGTTGTATAATGATGTCTGAGTATGTGCCGTGAAACAGGCCCCAGGTTTCAACTGTGTGCAGGTTTGCAAGGAGTTGAAGCGTGAATCAATTCCATTTCAAGCCTGCTTTTCTTTGAAACTGAGTCGTTTGTCGAGTGAAACAACTATACGTTTTTTGGAAACTTCATTAGTATCCTGTTCTAGCATCAACTTGAAAGGCTCTGGTCAAATTTGTATACATTTTTATATTCATGCATACGAAACATATATGGACGTATGTAGGGATTAATTAATACATTATGGTATGCGTTCGTTTATTCACAGGGCTATAGAAGAGAGAGTATTGAATAGTTGTGCAGTGTGGTCGCAGGTCGAATCGAAATTTCGTTCTTCGTCCATACTTTTTTTCAATAAATGCCGTTGTTTGCCCGTTTCTATCCTCCAAACAGCCGAATTGTATGTGTTTTGCAGTTAAAACATTCAGTTTGTGTAAACTTTCTGTATTTCAAAACTTATTTCGAGAAATATAAGTAATTATTACTCAATAACAGGATCTTGTAGAAATAAGAAAAAAAAAGAAACAAGAAAATGTCAAGAGAAGATCAGAAAAGAGAAAGAAGTGGTCTAGAGTGAATATTTTCTTCAATATGCATATACACACATATATTAGAAGAAGAAAAGTGGATTCCAGTCTTTCTGTATTTTGTGTGTGGGGAAGTGTGGATTTCAATTCAAGTTTTATTTGCGCTGCCCAGCTCTAATCCTCCTGTCTTTAATGCTCTTCAGTCTCCACACTAGCAAACCAAACCCAAGGCAATAAAAAACACGAAATAATCAAATGGGAACATGTTCATCACATCATTATAAAAACTTGAATTTATTTTTATTGAAAGTAAACGAAAAAGCAAAAGTTACATTTTCGGACACAAAGTGAGAGCAGCTAATATAAAACAAAAAAGAACTACCTACGAAAGTTTTTATTTATCATCCCAGGTTTACTGGTTGCGGATCTTTTTCGTATTTTTTTGTTTCCTTTATTAAACTGTGTTTTCCTAATTTTCTTTGTTTAATTAAATATTCAATCGTCCTGTGTATGTGTTAGTGTTTGGTTCTTTTAATAAGATATTTTCCTTTCTCGAAAAAGCACAAACAAAATTCGGAAATCTGGTTTATTCATGAAAATGATTGTTGTCCTTTTTGGAAAAGGACAAAAACAAGCAACTATTTTACAATCCAGCGCCAGTGTTACAGCCAGACGCAATTGCATCTCTATTTTTGACTTTTGTCTTCGACGTGCGCGGTGCGGCGCGTAATCTTGTTCAAGTGTGTGGGAAGAAAACAAGATTTTCCACTAACACAATCAAAACAAACTCCAATAAAAACTTGAAAAAAATTGATACATCATTGGAATATACGAAATACCATTCGAAAGGAGCGCACAAGAGACAGAAATATAAAAGAAGTGAGAAAAAAGTGGAACGCGTTTGTGTAGTATTTGGGTGTGCATTGTTATACTCTACAAGAAGAAACTCTGCACAAGAAATGTTGGGTCAAAAAAGCGTGAACAAAAAAAGGAATTAAAAGTTAATTTACGAAAGGACCGGACTGTGAAAAGTGAAAAAATATGTTCAAAAACATTATTCTAATTGAAAAACCCTAATGTGTTGTAAAAATTGTTTTTTCTCTCCAAATTAAAAATATTCATCCATCTATCTAATCCATCATACACAAAAGGATACTTCGGTATATGGATTTACTTTTTTTTTTGTATATTTTAAAGTTGCATCACTTTTTTTTAAATACAAACAACTATATAAGAGTGTGTGTGTGTGGGTGGTGGTGTAAATAACAAAAAAATAAGTTTCCAGGAATTTCAACTTACAAACAAAAAACGGAAAAAAGATCTAAAGGTAAGTTTTAAATGAGTTAATTTTTGCACTTTTTTAAAACTACATTCTTAAATATTTTTTTGTATTTGAATCTATTTTTCGGGATTTTTTCCTTTAAACTTGTATACTCGAAGTGGTTTTAGTTTTTGTTCCTATTTTAAAATTTTTTTGAGCTTTTGTTTATAATTTTAAACCAGGAGCAAAGGATAGAAATTAGTGTGTTACTTCTAAACATCCCCAAGAACCCCTCGATCATTACTATAAGATTTAAAGGTGGGAAATAAGAAAAGAGCATAATGAAGTCCCAAACACCCTTTTTCGGTGTGTAGGTATTACCTACTTGTTTTAAGTTGAAACGATGCCAACACATGAAACTTTTTTATTCTCTGTCCTGTTTAACAAGAAAAATCTTCAAAAGGATTTAAGTCGTATGTGCTACTTTTTAAATTAGTACCTATATTCTCAGGATATTTTAATCTATGTAGGTACTGAAACTATACCTACATACTTATACTATCCAGGGTCGGACTCGGCTGCAGGAGCTTGGTTGCCCTTGTGATTTTGAGGCCCCGTCGGCGGCCTCTAGCTTAACTAACAAAAAAAAAAAAATCAAAATATTGAAAGAGGAGAAGGAGAAATTACTTGATCAGATCTGATTTTATGTTTCGGATGATAAAGGATTCCAGTAGGTCTTGGCCATTCAAAGAACAGAGAGTCGTTATGACTTCCAAATCTTTTAATGTTCCTTTGTCTAAACTTTTCAAAAAAGAGTTTGCTATTAAATTATTTGGTACACTTTTTTTCAATTTTGTGGAAGTTTTTTGAGAAATAAACCAAACATCCTTCATTTAATGCTCGTTGAAGTTATGTTTGTTTCAATACTCTGTTTAACAAAAGCTGTCAGACCAGGGTCTGTACTATCAAAATGCTGAATCCACAAAGTACCAAATCACTGAATTACCTATAACAATAACTTATTTTCTCCAAATTACCTACAGGAATTGTTATAATTCCTTGCAAAATTGTATACATTGTGTTGGCACTGAATTATTACATAAAAAAGCTAAAAATGGCCATAACAACAAAACAGCAAATACAGCAAAAACCACAATCCAAATTTCAAATAAATCGGTCAACCCGTCTAGACTTAAGCTTTGTTGTTATGTAGGGTAAGTGTACCAGTACCCGGCCAGTCACTAGTATCCGTCCACTTTCAATTAAATGGTTAATATTAAGAAAATAAAACATTAATTACATGGGCAAATAAATTCTGACAAAAATTCCAGGTACATTTTACGTTTTGGTAAAGTTTGACAGATCTGTTGTAGACAGATCCATGTCAAAAAAATGTTAAGAGTACGAACTTCACGGCGAGAGTAGAAACTGCGTTTTAGAGTTCGAAAATGTTAGGAAAACCAATAAGAATAAGTTGTAATTTTCGGTATTATCAGTGAGTATACAAACTTGTATTTTGTTTTATTGTATCAACAATATAATAAACCATATTAAAATTAAAAAAAAAAAATAATTTAATGTTCTAAATAATTAAAAATATGGTGGCCGGTTACTGGAACACCATTTTTATAAGATGTTTTAGTAACCGGCCAGGGTGGCCACAACAAACGGCACCAGCATACGGCCACATAACTTATTGTATGTAATTCATACATTTTTGAAGAAAATGAGTCAAGAAACTGCTACACAAGAACCAAAAGACCTTCAGCGAATCGGTTTTAGATTTCCTTGAGAATAAAATGCACGACTGGGTCGTACGTTGTTGCTATTATGTTCAAGACGCAGAGGATTCAAAAGCATGAGAACTATGAGAGAAAAATCTTTAAAAGCACGAAATGTGTACCATATTGAAATTAGCAAAAACAACTTCTTTGATAGTTTGAAGTGAAAAAAGATAATGCCATCTGAATTCTTGATATAATATGATTGTATGAAAAACAAAAATTTAAGTCATTGGAGCGATTTTTTTACCAAATAATGTTTTTTAATATATTTCAAACTTGAAACATTCTAGGGAAAAATTTTGGCATGCAAATTATAAGGATTTATTTTTTTATTATTAGATCTTATTTGAAATTTTTATATAGGAAAATTAATCTGAATCCGTTGAGTCGATAATGAAAAAATTCAAAACAATAAAAACCAATAGGTTTTATCAGAATCAAAGCAACCGTTTTAGAGAAAAACAACTTTTTCCTTAACGGTTTTTTTAACATTTGTGTGGAAGGTACCGTTATTTTTTCGTAAAAGTACAGTAGAAGACAAATACAAGAAAATCTCATATAAGAAAAACTCGCAGACATTCTAAAGCACCATGCACATTTCCATGAAGTAACGTGTAACATGAATCTTATATAAGAAAGCCGGTTATAAGAAAAACACTGATATAAAAAACTTATTCTGGTACAAAATTTAAAAATTAAACGTCTTTAAGAAACCACCCCGTATAATGTGATTTTGAAAGAAATTAATAATTTAATGATTGTTCTTGGCACGTTATGAGTGATTTTTATGAATTAATGCAACTACATGATATTTACATAAAATTTTTCAGTGAGTAGGTTCTTTGGAAACTTATTTCAATTGATTTAGTGATATTTAAAGGAAATTTTTTTTCTCATAATGCGTTTATCTAATAAAATAAATTTTCGTTCTTATATACAATTTTGCATATAAGAAAACACGGTCATTAGAAAGAAATTCTCTGCATTTTTTTACTTTCTTATGTTCTTCATCTACTGTAAAACTTTTCCTTAAATATTCTAAGAAAATATTAATTTTCAAATACCCTTAACTACGTAGTTTCAAAAAAATACTTCAAAGTCGTTTTTGAAACATTTGATTAAAAAAAAATTAAAACATTTTTTTGAAAATCCAAAACATATTTTTTGAAAATGTACATAAATTAATATTTATTTTCTACTGTTTTGAAGAAAATCGAAGATGAAAATGGTTTTTTGGGGGGTACCATCAATTATCATGGGGGTACCATCAATTATCATAGCCTTAACTTAATTAACTTATTGATTTTTTTTTAGAAAAGTTATGGAGCCTTTTTTGAGAAAGTTGCTTAGAATCATTTATACAAATTTTAAAATAACGAAGTAAGTAACAACTTTTTCGCTTTTCGTTTTGGTAGTCTTGGTTTTTTGTACGAAGATAAAAATGCATTAAAACCACAACTTATAACTATATTGAGCGTTTCATTTTGTAGGGCAAACAATTTGATTTGACTGCTCTTTAATATAAAAAATATTCTAATCAAATTTCAGAAGATGAGAGAAATTTTGTAGGCAAACAAATACCTAGATACGATTTTAACTTTTTTTTGTATTTATTCTAAGAACATTAAGTCTAGTTCCCATCAATCTTGACTGTGGGTTGAACTTAAAACAAGAAAATAGGTTGAGTGCGCAATTGAATCGGAGGTAGTCAATTTCGCCGATGCAGCCAATGGAAATCCATAACAATAAATGATGTAATTAAAGATATTCTATGGCGTGAATTGGCCATCAAGATCGTGCGATTCAAACCGATTAGGCTTTTTCTGGAGAGATTTTCGGAAAATGTTCTAAAATTCATCCGGAACTATGTGGCAAATGCATTGAAAATTGAACCTATCAGCGGTGGATATTTGAACAATGTCATACCTATTCCATACATTCCTACGTATGCCATCGTAGGCTTTTCACAAAATAAAAAGAATTTTGTAAATACCTCAAACAAAGCTTGTTTTATTGCATTTCAAAATCTACCTGCCCTAATTGGAAAACCCTGACCCTATAATGCTTTAGGTTAGAAGGTAAGCAAAATTGAAAAAAGAATAGTAAGGAAATCGTAAGGAAGGATGTCAAAAATTTACACATTGTTTACAATTTTACGTGTAGACAAACTAGAACCAGCACGAAATCAATGTTAAGGTCTCAGAATGTTACACTTTTTAACAATTTCCAACTCATCTCGACATGAATTGAAAGTGTTAATCTGTCAAAACACTTGAAATTGCAATGTTTTCATTTTGTGATTATCTTTTGTTTACTTTTCGATTTGTAATTATTTGCTTTGTTTAGATATGTATGTGTGTTCAATTTAATTGATTTTAGTGTTGTTTTCAGCTTTTAATTATTTTGTTATGAATTAACTTTATTTCTACGTTGTATTTTTCAAACTTGCTGATTTTTCGTAAACAAATTTGTTCTCATGGTTAGTTAAAGTTAATAGAAATCTAATTTTCAAATTGTATGTATTATTTTTTTTCAATAAATTCATTGTTTTCTTGATTATCATCCTAACCTTGCCGTTTGACAGATCAACAATATTTTCAATATTGGCCGTTCCTTAATGAAATGTTACAAAGTGTAACATATTTCAACATTTTTATAATAAATGAAAGTATGAACACAAGAATATAAAGCATAGACAAATGCCGTTTTTGAAAACGTCAAATGAAAGTCAATTTTATCGTCAAATGATCGTCATTTTTTGACGCAGATACTACGATCGTCAAATATGCAATCATCCTGCTAGCGCAAAATCGGTTTGATCAACCTCAATTAACTAACTTGCAAACGCATTTGACGTTTACACGCTCTCTAACATTCTTTTTTAGCTCCGAGCATAGCACTGAGCTGTCAAAAAAAGATCTGTGTTTCTTTTTCAGCTCAGAGCACTCAGAGCATTCAACTTGTGTTTCTTTTTTTAAACGGAGCTAGCTCGGAGTACGCTCCATGAGCTCAGAATAAAAAGACCGAGCGAATGGAGTAAATAGCTGAGCACAGCCAACTTCGCTCTTTTGTTCACTCATTTCACATAGGCGCGTTCAAAACTTCAATTTCAGCAACATTTTTAAATTTTTCGAGTTTTTGATTGGGCAGCTATCAGATGATAATTAAAAGTCAGTACTAAATTATGGTGCGTTGAACGCATCGAAATCGTATGACAGTTCAGTGCTAAGATGTGTTTGTAAATTATATGGGAGAGCTCTGGTCATGCTCTACTCAGAGCTAACTCCGATAGCTCGAGCTCTATTCCATGCTCTGCTCTGAGCTAAACAAGAAAAACGCCTTTTATTCGTCAAACCGATTTTTTTACTGCACAGCTGCACAGATGATGTTTTCGAACATGTGTCTTCAGCAAACTGCATTATGGAACACACTAATTTGAATTTGCGTTTTCGAACAGAAGACTTTTGCAGTTTCAGTTTAAGAACATCGTGCAATTGCATTTTTGACACAGACGACATTTTCGAAAACGGGCGTATTTTTGGAGAAATTGTTAGGGATTAATACCTAATTGACCTAATTTTTATTATCTTTTATGGTTTTGTAGTCATTCCAGACATTTTCAATATTTTTCCAGGGTGGTGTTAGAATCAGGGTTAAAAAGGTGAAAAAATGAAAATGCCATCAGCATTCGATAAAAAAGAGTGTCCTCTAAATTGGACGGGTCTATTTCAGAAATGATTCTTGGGTATATTTAAAAAAAAATTATATGAGGGGGTTTGTTTCCCCTGTTTTGGTGGAAGCCGCAATTTGTATTTGTAAATTGTTGTATTGAGTTAAAGCAAAAAGCATTATACAGCTTAATGTTTTGTTGTTCCGATATTTGTTTGTAAATAATTTCTTTTTTCAGTACGGTTATTGAGTTTTTGTTCGTAGTTTTTTTTTTATATTATTGTATATTTATATATATATGTATATTTTTTTTTATGAATCAAATACCTATAATGGTTAGATAACTTGTTTATTCAGCTTCAATTCAATTTTTACTTGCGATATATGTACATACATAAGTACAGAGGGTCTATAGGGCAAGGTTAAGATTCATAAAAAGAATTCGATAACAATTAAATATGACTTCGCATAACAGAAAACACGGAAGACATAGGTAGATGCCACAATACTGTTTGTCTGGCTGTACCTCGACCTATAGCAAACCACTAAAGCGATTTTTTTAAATTTTGAAGTCAATTTTTTTTTTGTAATTCTCTAGAAGGTAAAAACTAGGCATACAACCGTTAAGGAAAATCTTATTAATCCCAAAAACGGCTCCAACGATTTTGATAAAAAATCAGTGAATTCTTGTAGGTATGAAGTACTTTCTGGTATTTTTTTTATCAAGTTTAAGTGTTTGTTAGTTAAAAGCACCCAAAAATGTAAAAAAAAAACACTCGCTCTATTGAATAATAACGGACTACATTCCCGACCTTGAGTCACCAGGGAGAGCAGTTTGACTTTCGTGGCTAACACTATTTCATTAAAATTAAAATAAAATTGTTAGTTGGAGGTAGTTAGTAACGATTTTTATTAGAGTGTTAGTATACATATTGGATTAGATAAAAAAAGAAGTATTGGCAAGGTTCCAGGTGGACTTTAGAAAGAAAAAAATATACATAAAAAATGTTTAAATAAAATGATTTCAATAACAAGCAACCAATGAATAAATTTTATTAGAACTGATCGTTTTTAATAATAACACTATTGGTTAACGTGAACAAAAAATTCTTGCAGATATTCATCCTTAAATGAATATCCACATTTTAAAAGCAGTAATTTGACTTCAAAATGAGGACTATTCAGAACCTTCTAAGAAACAAGGAATTACAAAAATGGGCACAGGCCCAAGAAATAACAACATTTCCTGATAAAATTACGCATTCTGGAGACAATTTTTTATACCACTTTTGGCGCGCTAGAATCACTTCTCATCACACTGTGCAACGCAGCTGGGCAAGTTAGCCAACTTTTAACTTTTGTATGCAGCTTTTTTGACGTTTCAAAATTGTGAGCGCAACCGAGTGTTTACATAGGGATTGAAGAGAGTTTCAACCTCTAATAATCTCTGATTAAAACGTAAAGCAATTTTAGCTCCCTTTTCATCACTATCTATTTTTATTTTTGTTAATTTTTGAATAAAGTTCGCACAGCTGACTTCACATGACAAAAATGTCAGAAACCTGTAGAGCACATTGTGGGCGAGTAAAAAAAAATCACGTACGACATTTTTTGACAGTAATTCTAGCTGCAGCTGCAGCTCCAGTTGTATTACCCTTTTCTGGTCAGGCAGTTAAATGTTAAGGTTACCTTAAATGAAACACCCTAACTGCCTGAAGCGGTTGTTAGTAGATATTATAAATAAATATTTTTGGGTTAGTAGTGTAGTGAAATAAGTGTTCAACCGTAACCGATTGTATTCTCGCAATTTACCCTTGTTATGAGTATTGAAAATATGAATATCGTCAAAAACTAGGTTACCAATTTAAAAAAAAAAATCAGATAACGTTTTAACCTTACCACTGAAAACATTTAAATTGTTCTCTTCTTTGATCGTCAAAAATCATCATAGGTTAATATTATTTCAGTAGTCTGTCTCCGTTTTTGAGCTCACATACTGAACCGATTTTAATAAATGAGGTGTCAAAACCTTCGAAAATATGTGTAAAAATTATACATTTACTTTATAAATGTTTTAAATTTTATTTAAAACTCGATTTAAAAATTAAATATTATTCCAATGAAAATGAACTTTTCCAATTCCAATGAAAATGAATTTTCAAAGTAAACATTTTCACTTTGCAATCGTATTGGACTATTGGAAGTAAGGTCTGTTCAATATATGGTATAGTAAGTATGGAAATAACGGTAAGAAAGCACTAGACGTTAAAGGAACTCTTCAGTATAAAAATAAGAGATGAATAAAAAGTTTTTATGTATGTATATTAGGGTGGCGCTTATTTTTGGATTTTTTGAATTTCTTCGAAACGTCGCGAAGAAGAATTTATAAATTACTTACTAATTAACTCGGTAAGTTCCGAAAAGTTTGATAACTTTAAAATATTTACCTCGTTAAAAATAACAGTAAGTATTCTTGTTTTTGTGCATTTTCTGTAATTTTTAATGGGGTAAATATTGTTTTAAAAAAATTGAAAATATTTTTTTATTTACTTATAATACTTAATATATGTGAGTCATTCCATATGAAAACGTCGAAAAACAAAAAGAAATTGTACTTAAGCATTTTAGATTTTTTTTCAAAGTTTGTGAGAATATTCCTTATGAATCAAAGGAAGGATATGCACCGTGTTTTAATTTTCTCATGCCTCATTCCCCTCCTGACCCCATTGAAGTATTTGAAAATCGTCATTTTAGTGCTTCAGTATTTTTCCTTTAAAAAACTTTCTAGTTAAGATATCAAAACTTTTGATATGACATATTAAAGCTCAAAAAGAGCACTAATTGTGACTTACATTTTAATTCACATAATCAATGTCAAACAATATCAAAAACGGTGCCGAAAGTACGAGTGTTTTTCTGATTTTTTGTCGTTCAACTCACTCATTGTATAAAAAATCTCCACTTGAAATTGTTAGATTTTGAAAAATCGCAGTTTTTAGACTATAATATTGCCATGTTTGACTGAAGGTAAAAATGTGAAACTTTCAGGACCTTTAGTTTTTATCTTGATCTTTAAGTCCTGTAAGTTTCCTTTTGTTATTTTAAACCGTTATACGTTTGCTAGTGGTTTAAAAGAAGTAGTATCAGTCAAAAAATAAAAGGCTATTGAAGAGTATAATTAAGTATACTTTACACGATAATAGAAGTCATATGACCTGTCTATTATTTTTTCTGTATAATTTCTCATATGAGCTGTCATTTCAAGTCAAGTCATACGGTTATCATTTTTTTATGTTTACACGTCTTTACTTCGCATTTGATTTTCTCTATGGTTATCTGTCAAAACCAAAATAAAAGAAAAAAAACTCGCAACCAAATACATTCTTGTGAAACAAAATTACTTTCTTGGAACTATCCATTGTTGTTTTCATTCAAAATTCTAATTTTTGTGTAGAAATATTATTATTTTCAATACTCTGAATTCACTATTTTCCATGAAAACAACAATTCCTGTTTGACTTCTCAAATGAAATTAGCTGCAGTTCTAGTGTCAAAAAAGTCATATGCTTTTTGCTTTTGAGAAGTCATATGATATCTATGAGTGTGTTCGGACGGTTTGGTTTGATTTGTTTGGCAGCTCATTTGAGAAATCATATGACTTCTATAATCGTGTTAAGTGGCCTTTAATGTCTTACTATATTTACATATGTACTAGGGTGCCCCCCCTTAAAGTGATCAAGGTAATTAAAAAAATGTACACATTTTTTTTTTTTTTCCGAAATTTTGAGTAAAACACTGAAAAAATAGCCATGTATTTTGTATGGGAAATTTCAAGTACTTGCCGGCATGTGTTAACGTTGACCGATTTCAAAAAAATTATGCAAATTGGTCAGGAGGGGAATGAGAAAATTAAAACACGGTAGATACCCTTCCTTTGAACCATAAGGGATATTCTCACAAAGTTTGAAAAAAATCTAAAATGGGTTGCCATTTTCGATTTGACGATTTCATATTGAATGACTCAGTTGCAATTGTTATAATTATAATTTTAAAAATTATATCTTTTTATTTACGTTAAATATACAGCTTCTAAAATGTGTTTTTTTTTTAAATAAAACATTTAAAAATTTGAAGGAATTGCTTGGTTTCACTTCTAGTTGCAAATGTTTTGTCCGGTAGTAAATATAGTCTTCCATGAACAAAAAGTATGTTTAAAATTTGAAACGTATTTCACCCCATAATATATGACAAAATATTTAGTTCTAAGTTTATTTATCCTTCATAATAACTTTTCCTACATAAAAAAGATTTTTAAAATTGGTTTCCTTTTTCATGTGTTTACCACACTTCACCCTATAAGGAAAGGTTTGGTTTTTGTTTTTACCCATTTTTACCCTACAAATGCAATTTTCTAACAAAATTTTATGCCGAAATCGTTTCTCTTAAAATAATCTTTCAATTCAAACGTCAAAAGAATTTATTAGATTAGATTAGAGGTTTATTCCAACAAACATACTTAAGATAATGTTTTTTACTTGCGACAGTAGGCAAGTTTAGGATTCGTGCAAAATAAAAATTTCGAGATTAGACGGCTCCAACGATTTTAAATTGGTAATGAATTTTTTTTTACCAAAAACCGTTAGTAACTGTACCTGCCACATAAGTTTTTTTTAACAGCACAACCAATTGCTATACAATTTTGTATGCAAAAGCTTAAATGCCAATAAAATTGCGTACCAGAATTTTGAAAAAAAGAAATTTTGGATTAAAAATAAAAAAAAAACTTAAATTTTTTTTTGTAAATTCAATATTTCGAAAACGGGTTGATGAATTTGAAACTAGGTTTATAAATGTATATTACTTAAAATTGACCTACCAAATTTTTTTAAATGTTACCGACATTTTATATACAAAAATTCAGTTTTTAAAAAACCGCTCCAACGATTTTAATTTTTATTTTGCATATCTTCATATTTTTCTCAAGTAATCAAATGGCATATTGCTTTTGAGCTCTAAGTACATACATATATGCATTACGAGTTGTTTTTACCACTAAGAAGACGATTTAAATGCTTTTTTCATTTTTAGCTTTTTTTCTGTAATCACTTGCATATTTCAAAAGTTTTTAAGTTCCAAGCAACTTACAGCTTCGTCTATATTTTTCCCTTTTAATCTTTCTATTGAATTAATCTGTATTAAATTAACTATCCAAGCAGCTATATATACTAAATGCAACTAAACTTTCCAAAGCCTTAGATTTTGTTATTGACTTGTCTTGCTCCAACAGCAACACATTACTTCTGGGTGACTTTAATTTACCTCACATAGAGAGGGTTCTTTCTGATGACGAATCCTATCAAGAAGCTTCTTTAACTTCTTCTCAAAATGAGCTTCTGCTTCTTGATAGAATAACTGACTTACAGCAAGTAAGCTATATTAAAATGTTTTGGTAATTTCTTCAGAAAGGCAAACTTTCAATTGCTTTCAGAAGAAATGTCTAGATCTGGTATTGAGAACATATCAGTGTGTTGTGATATTGACGAAGCAGATATTAATTTTATTCCATTATTTATAACTGCATTAATAATACTATACCTTCAAAAATATTAAAGAACAGGAACTTTTGCCATTCATGGTATATGGATGAGCTAAGAACACTCCGGAATAAAAGAAACAAAGCATGGAAAGTGTACTTAAAAACTCTTGCTCCAGTCGACCACAACTTCTACTTAACCTTTTTTGAAGAATTTTAAATTCTCTTTTCAAAAAATTTTTACGATAACCATGTAAACGAAATACTCGTAGGTAGTTCTGTAAAAGATAATCCAAAGGCATTTTGGAGGTTTGTTAATTCGAAAAAAAAAAACTCAGATGGTTATCCAGCAAACCTCATGTATGAAAATTTATTGTTCATTACAGGAAACCATTGATATTTGTAATGCTTTTGCAAAAAATTTTCGCAATTCTATTGTTGACAAGCCCTTAGATGTCGATGAAGACTATTTTAGAGATTTACATACTTATACCCAAACAACCTGCAACAATATACCAGTGCCACCGAGTACTGTTTTAGACCTTCTCTCGTCATTAAATGATGATTATTCATCTGGTCCAGATGGAATTCCCCCTCTACTATTGAAAAAGTGTAAATCTATACTAGTTCAACCCCTTCAATTTTTATTCGAGTTTTCTTTAAGGAAAGGAAAATTTCCCAATTTATGGAAGAAATCGTTTCTTACACCAATCTTTAAAAAAGGTGACAAAACTGATATTAAGAACTATAGGCCAATAGCAAAGCTCTCGCATTCCTAAGCTTTTTGAACAAGTTGTATGTGAGAGCCTGGCATTTAAAACTAGGAGTATTATATGTGATCAACAGCATGGATTTGTAAGAAGAAAATCGACGGTAACAAATTTCCTTACCTTTTTTCATAATTGATCTAATGCATTAGAAAACGGGAATGAAGTCGATTCTGACCGACTTTTCGAAAGCATTCGATCAACTAAGCCGTGAAATAATTGTGTTCAAACTTAAAACCTTTGGTTTTCCGACTTTTGTTATAGTATGGATAAAGTCCTATCTTGAAAACAGATCTTACCAGGTCAAATTTGTTCATTCTTGCTATAAATCAGAGTTGGGAAGTAATGATAAAAAAAAGTTCAATTTCAATTACTTGTTATTGAAATCTCCGACCACTTTTTTCAATTACTCTTAAATGTAATTGAAGAAATTCAATTACTAATTACATGTAATTGAAAAGTGTCAATTAATTGTAAATCAATTACATGATTGTAATAGAAAACAAAAGTAATCGTCAAAAAATCTGTAATGATTACTACAAAAAACTACACAAAAAGTAATTAATTAACTGTTTTTGCCAATTACATTTTTCTTGGAATTGCACATAGTACGAGAGCTAGCAACTCAAAAAAGAGTGTATATGTTTGCTCCGCAGATTTTAATAAGGGCAGTCTGGATGGTAGGAGATGTTGCGTTGTCCGCCATTTTGAAAAAGTGTGTTGAAAAACATAAATGCAATTTCTTGGGCTGTAATTTTTTTTGTTTTATTTTGTAGGTTTAAATATTTTTTAAAATCTTTTGTTACCATTATTTTTGACATCTTTCTCCGATGAAATTGTCAAAAAACTGTCAAATTTTGTTTGCCCAAAATGGTTTTTAGCGTTTATCACGCCATTTGTTCGTCTGAACGAAAAAATGATTAAATAGTTTTTTGAAGATTATTTGATTTCCTATTATTTTGCATCTTTAGATTTTATGTGAAACAAAAAAAGTCTTAAAGACAGGCACAGGGTAACAAAGTTGCCAACATACAGCAAATAATTTTTAGGGGATTTCACGATTCGTACGGTGCTCCAAAAAATAAACGAATTCTGGTAAAGGGACCTCAGACAAGTGTTTTATTACTTCAGAAGGAGGGGCACTTTTTAAAAAAAAAAGCACCTTAAACGCAAAAAAATTATTTAAAAAATAACGGAAAAGCTTAACAAAGTTTTATAGCTCGTTTGAAAGCTAGAAGTATGTTCGTTAATTATACTCTTCAAACAAGTTTAGTTTAGTTTTTGAAAACAAAATGCACTTTCAATTTAATTCAAAAGTAGTTTATTTCATTTTTTTTTCAAAAATTGCTGACAAATATAACATAACTCATTTGAAAAATAGATGTAATCAAAGAACAGACTTCTAGCTTTCAAATGAGCTAAAAGACATTATTGTTCTCGTTGCGTTTTTGTCTATTCCTATATCCTATTAGGTTATGAATTTCATAAAATTCTCTCGTTACAACTTTTGTGTTGTTTATGTAGATACTTATAAGTATAGTTAAATATTTATCAATTTTTATAGAGAGCAACACGCAATATGTATAAAAGTACAAATATGTATATTAAGCAAAAAAGTAATCATTATTTCCCAACAAAATATGATTTGACGCGTGGATAGTGTAATTCAAAATACTTTTGGTCGAAGTCCTGCCAAAACAAATAGTATATCAAGAACGGTCCAAGGACATGCTTGTGAAATTAGTTAAGCTTCCAAAATAATATTTTGAAAATTTAAAAGTAGGTATCTGAATAAAAAGCAAAAAGCCTCTTTCCAATTACCTTGCCTGTTTTTTTTAAAGAAATTTTCAAAACACTGGTTGGAAATTTTGGCTCCAACGAAGAAAATCCTTTTGATCCCTATCAAAATTATTCGTGAAATTACATAAAATCAATTTATTTGTATAATTTACCTAATTGTTTTAAGTAAAATAATTTGTTTCTTTGATTACATTGCCTTTCAATATAGTCAAAGTGGACTTAAACCGTTTTTCCCCTGGAATCTTAAAAAAATAATAATTAGCTACTTTCAGGAAAAACTAACACTGTCTTAACTATTTCAGAGTCTTCTGATATCACAAGAAAACCTATAAGCACATCAGATTGCGAGTTCCAGAACTTTTGCATAGACGAAAACACATCTCTGAACAGCATAAAAATGTACCCACTGGTGTCGAAAGTTTTTGAAAGATCAAGTACTCCCTTGAGATCTTCGGCACCCGTTGAGAGACTTTTTTCTTTTGCGGGAATTGTCTCTACCCCTCGGCGACAAAACCTTAATGACACTAATTTCGAAATGTTAGTGCTTTTGAAGGCTAACCAACAGTCTTGCCAATAGCGGGTACTGTACAGTAAAATTTTATATTTTAATCAATTTTTGTTTGCATTTTAAAGTCTTCAAAATGAATATACTGTATTTGTTTGGTAGTAAGAATACCTTTTTTTATTTTTATTATTATTAGTATTATGTTTAATTAATAAAAACATGTAAGAATTACAGTCCAAGTAATCACTACTTACCTTAAATGTAATTAAAACTGTGTTTCCTTCAATTACTTGCAACAACCCATTACTATTTTCAATTACATGTAATTTGTAGGTGAATTTTTTCAATTACAATTACAAGTAATTGAAACTCATGTTTTTTTTTTAATTACAATTAAGTGTAATTGTAATTGAAAAAAGTTCAATTACCAATTACATGTAATAAAAATGAAGTGGAAATAAATTACAAAAAGTAATCATTATTTCCCAACTCTACTATAAATGATGTTACTTCATGTATTGGCTGGAGTGATATTCTTATACCTATTGTTGATGATTGAAAACAATTCAATCAAACCATGATGATATTCTCCTGCAAGTTGATATTGTAAATTTTGATGTTTGGTGTGGAAAAAATGGCCTTTCTCTTAAACCTCTTAAATGCCAAACTACAACTTTCCCTAAAAAACGAGTAGTGAGTACTTTTGATTATTCAATTTCAGAGCACGCACTCTGTCGTGTTTTTAGTTTCAAAGAACTAGGTGTTCAATTTAGTTCGGATCTATATTTCATAGTACATACTAACTATATTGTGAATAAGGCGAGTTCCATGCTTGGATTTATAAAACGTTGGACAAAAGAATTCAACGATCCATATGTTACTCTTTCTTTGTACAATTGTTATGTGAGACCTCATCTTGAGTACGCATCCCAAGTATAGACTCCGTTTACGTAATTCATAAAAGCCGAATTGAATCACTACAACATAACTTCATTCGTTCTGCCTTGAAAGGTCTTCCTTGGGCTGATTCGTATAACCTGCCACCTTATGAACACAAAATCATGCTTCTGTAACTTCAAACCTTATATCAAAGGCGTGTTAACAATGATTTAATATTTTTCCACCAACTTATCAGTGGTAAGATTGATGCTCCTGACTTATTAGCATGTATAGGTATAAACTACCGCAGGGGATCGCACCACTTACGCAGAAAATCACGTTCCTTTTCAGAGAACCAATTATGGTATACACGAACCTCTTAATCGTATGTGTAAACTTTTCAATTTGAACGCTTCCTATTGATTTTAACATTAGTAAAATAGGTTTAAAAACATTGTTGCGAACCAGTGCTCCACTCTCGTGAATTTCTATGTCTCTTAGTGCTTTATATTATGTGTTTTATTTTGAATATTTTTTAATTTAGCTAATTTTTCTAATTTTGTTAGTTTTTTTATTTATGTGCTTGTGTGAAATTGCTTAATCCACTAACCACTAACAAGCACTCATGATGAGCTTCTGATTGTAGAATGCAGCTTGCACTTAGCTCACTACAACAAAGAATTCTGAAGTGTAATAAAAACAAACTTGAACAGTAAGAGCAAGTACGTGCGATCTAGTCGTTCATTTTATTTTCTGTTCAAAATGTATACCTGTGGCTTTTGGTAGAAACCTGATAACTCCATAAAATAATATGCATCTTTACTTATACTTTGCATCGAGCTGGAGCCTTAACGAGTTGACCGATTTTATTTAAATAAGAAATGAGTTATTTCATATGAAATCGTCTAAAAACAAAAACAAAATTGTACTTTAGCATTTTAAATTTATTTTCAAACTTTGTGACAATATTCCTCATAGAGTTAGAATAAAAACGTAAATAATCGAAAATTTATAATTTTTGTTTCCATTTTTGTGAACTGCTGAACAGTTCAACCACCAGCCAGACCAACGGCTTTACCATCATTTATTTCTAGTTGTCTGAATTTAACCAAATTCCACTAGATAATATTATAATTTACAGTGCATTTGCGCTGTTTATTTAATACGTGTCGGTAATCATCGACTAAAATTATGCGTCTTGGAAGGGTACAACAACATCTAACTGATGAGCCCAATTGTTGTACCTGGGCGAAACGCATTTAGACTGAATATTCCTTATAGTTCAAAGTAGGGATATCCACCGTCTTTTAAATTTTCGCATGCTTCATTCCCCTCATGCCCCCATTGAATGATTCCAATGCCGTCAACGCACCATAATTTCAAAACTGACTTTTAACTATCATCTGATAGCTGCCTAATCAAAAACTCGAAAATTAAATATTTTAACTGGAATTGAAGTGTTGAACGCGCCAATATGGAATGAGGAAAAAAAGCGAAGTTGGCTGCGGTCAGCTGTTTACTCCATTCGCTCGGTCCTTTTATTCTGAGCTCATGGAGCGTACTCCGAGCTAGTTTTGATTGAAAAAAAAACAGTTGAGTGCTCTGAACTAAAAATAAACACAGATCTTTTTTTGACAGCTCAGTGCTATGCTCGGAGCTAAAAAAGCAAAACGCCTAGAGTGGATGTAAAGACGCGAATTATGTATTTTTTAAATTTAGCCTGTTTCTACCAAACACTACCACAGAAACATTTGGTATGACAATACTACTTTTGTAAAAAGCTTTAAAATAGCAAAATCAACTCTAAATAACTCAAACTATCTTACAAATTGGAATAACCCCAAAAAGTCAATATTCCCCTTTTATGTGTATTTTTAGCCCAAAACCAAAAATGCAGTTTAAAAAACATCTTAAGAGATGTTTTTGTTCAAACCATTTGCCTAAACACAACATCGAATTTCTCTATTATGGAATTGCATATACAAATGCTCTGTACCAAATTTGAAACAACTTTCACCATCCGCTTAGAATCTAGTTCGATGAACAGGTGGATGCACAAATGCACAACCGAATAGAACGGCGACAAACGGTATGATTGAAATCTCTTTTTTTTCTACTTCCCTATGTAACCGTAAGGTTAAGTTTTATCAAAACCTCGATTTTTTGCTTTACATGAAAATAATATTTGCCTTATGGAGCGAGCAAAAAAGGAGAAGGCCTACAAAATACAAATACAAATATAATGAAAAAGTAATAACGGGTGATTTTTTAGCTGGTTTGGTTTTGGCAACACTGGTTTTGACAGCTGACGTGTGTTTAGTACCTTGTGTCACTGTCAAACAGCTTCAGTTTGGTTTGCAATTTAACCATGGATCGTCTTACAAATGAACAACGCTTGCAAATTATTGAATTTTACTATCAAAATTCGTGCTCGGTTCGAAATGTTCATCGCGCGCTGCTTCCATTTTATGGTCGGCATTCTCGACCTTCTGAGCAGTCTATTCGGAAGATTGTGACCAAATTTCGCACCAAATTTACTTTGTTGGACATTAAACCACCAAAACGTTTACGTACTGTGCGTAGTGAAGAAAATATTGCGGCCGTATCAGCTAGTGTGACAGAAGACCGCGAAATGTCGATTCGGCGCCGTTCCCAGCAGTTAGGCCTTTGTTACAGCACTACGTGGAAAATTTTGCGGAAGGATTTGGCCGTAAAGCCTTTTAAGATACAGCTGGTGCAAAAACTAAAGCCAGCCGACCTACCACAACGCCGAATTTTTGGTGGATGGGCTCTTGGAAAGCTGGCCGAGGATCCGCTTTTTTATCGAAAAATTGTGTTCAGCGATGAGGCTCATTTTTGGTTGAATGGGTACGTAAATAAGCATAATTGCCGCATTTGGAGTGAAGATCAGCCAGAAGCATTGCAACAGCTACCAATGCATCCCGAAAAAGCCACTGTTTGGTGCGGTTTATGGGCCGGCGGCATTATTGGGCCATATTTCTTCAAAGATGATGCGAATCGCAGCGTTACTGTCAATGGTGAACGCTACCGAGCGATGATAACAAACTTTTTTTTGCCCGAAATGGAAGTTCTTGACTTGCATGATATGTGGTTTCAACAAGACGGTGCCACATGCCACACAGCACGCGAAACAATGGCGCAATTGCGAGGCGAGTTTGGTGAACAGTTAATTTCACGTTTCGGGCCGGTCAATTGGCCGTCTAGATCGTGCGATTTGACACCATTAGATTATTTTTTGTGGGGGTATGTCAAGGCTAATGTCTATAGGGACAAGCCCGCTTCGATTGACGCACTGGAAGCCAACATCCATGCATTCATTCGTGAGATACCGGCCGATATGTGTGAAAGAGTATGCCAAAATTGGACTCAGCGGATGGGCTACCTGAGACGCAGCCGCGGTCAACATTTGCATGAAATTATCTTTAAACATTAAATTGCAAGGTTCAAACTATCGATTCAAATAAATATTTTATTCATTTTTTCGAATTTTTTGTGTTTTTTTTTTTTTAAAGTTCTAAACCTCTTAAAAAATCACCCGTTATTATTGTTCTTTTGCAACATATGGTTCCTTACTTTTCCTGAGCTAAGTTTTAAGCATTTTATTTTGCAAACTCCTATCGAAATTTGTATGTATGTATACCAGGGCATTGCTTAGTCCTGGATAATGGTGACCAGATTGTGATTTCTTATTTTAACAGTTTATGTGGTGTATGTTGGAATTCGAACTACATATGTAACGCAAAAATGTTGGCGATTTTTGACGATCATGACTCCTATGACATTGATGATTCACTGTCCTCCCAATTCTTTTTCGTTCCTGAGTTGCATGTTCTATGTTTTACATTTCATCGCTTATGACTTTGACATTTTGTGGTCCTTGAGGAAACCACAGGACCTGATTAAACTTCAGTTCATATCTGACGTTTTCTTTGCAGCTTTAGGTGTAAGCTCCAAGATTTCATGTGTAGATTAAGTAGTAAATGTCAACTTATTATTCAACGAAAATTAAGAGTAGTTGTAGTAGTAAGCTTTATTGAGTTTTCATTTTCTTCTTTTTACATTTATGATAATACACAAGTTATTATATTTTATAACTAAATTTTTCCGTCTTAGTATTGGCCTGGCTACACAATATTTTAAGTTTTTATTTTTGTTTTTAATTTTTGACAAATCAATTGAGTTGAAAGTGGGAGATACTTCGGGAAAATTTATTTATATGTGTCCAGTCAAGAAGACCACGATTTTACTGAATGATAACTTACCCTAATGTGAAAGGGATAGTGAGAGAGGAAAGAGATAACAAGAGTTTGAGAGATTTGTTAACACGAAAATTAAGAGATAGCAATCAAACATGACATTACGTTAAAAGAGATAACGAAAAAAGGTATGTCTGTCTGTATCTGGATCTACAGTCTTAACTAATGAAGCGATCTGCTTCAAATTTTCAACTTAAGGGTTTTTGGTGATTCCCAAGAGGGGACATTTATTTTTTTTGCTCCAGAAATAAGTAATTGCCATTCAACCGTTAAGGAAAATTTATTTGTCTCAGAAACGGCTCCAACGATATGTTGCACATTTTGATAATTTTTTTTTACCAAAAACTGTTATTAACGGTACCTCCCATATAAGATTTTTTTTATTTTCGATTTTCTCATTAACGGCTTGATTGATTTCAATAAAAAAATTTATGAAAAAGCTCCTTTAAAATTTCAGTAATATTGCATCTATAAATTTTGAAAAAAAGTAAATTTCGGGTTTTTAAAAATATATTATTATTTTTTTATTAAATTCAATATTTCAAAAACCGGTTGATAAACTTTTTTCAAATTTGGTTTTTGAAAGTATGTCAATAAATACTTAAAATTGGCATACGAACATATTTTTTTTTAAATGTTACCAAAATTTTATATAAAAAATTTGTTTTAAGAAAACTGCTCTAGCGATTTTATTTTTTTGCGCTCTAAGTATAGTACCTAACGGGCTTAAGAACGAATTAAATGCTTTCCTTTACACTTTTTTTTGTCCATCAAGTTAGCATTACCACTTCAAAATGTTTACAATCCAATAATTGGGTTAACTGTCGCTAAAAAATTTGACGCACTTGTTATTTTAAAACTAACCCCTGGTAATGCTAACTTGACAGTCAAGTTAGCACTACCACCCCTGAAAATAGGGTAAAACAAACTTAAAAAAGAAATCATATTATGTGTGAATTTGTCGTTAATTTATTGTAAATATATCGTAAAAGTAAAAAATAAATACAAAATTCCTTGAATTTTACAAAAAGCCAAAAAATCGTTGTTTTTTTCTACTTTTCAAAAAAACAGCACTGTCACATGAAAACTTTTTATCCTAAGTGTTTTTTGGCATCATATATGTTTGAACAATTGTTGTAATGCCTTTAAATAAGTTGTGTCAAAAAATAATTTGTCGCGCCATTTTTTCTATAAAAATTCCTTGATTTTGACAAAAAGTCCGAACTCGATTTTTTGTTCAATAAATCCAGCACCACTATACACAAAAAACACTAACAATAAAAGTTTTCATATGGTAGTGCTACATTTTGGAAAAGTAGAAAAAACAACGATTTTGGGACTTTTTGTCAAATTCAAGGAATTTTTTATCAATGTTTTTTCTTACGATATATTTACGACCAATTTACACCAAATTCACGGCAAATTCACACATACTTCTTATTCCTTTTGAATTCATTTTACCCTATTTTGAGGGGTGGTAGTGATAACTTGACTGTCAAGTTAGCATTACCAGGGGTTAATTTAAAAAAAAAAACAAGTGCGACACATTTTTTTTCTTTCAAGATAAATTAACGACAATTAATCCAATTATTGGATTGTTAAAATTGTGAAGTTTTGAACATGACGGACATCTTTATTTTAGTATTACTTGCACTTGAACATAAGAGCAAGTACGTGCGATCCAGTCCTTCCATTTATTTTATAATTATTATGTCAAAAAGTGTTTCTTCCTTTTGTTCTCTCGCTCCCTTCGTCCATCATGTGTCGAATAAAATGAAACTGTGTTTCGTCCTCGTTCTATCCATCGACTTTTTTTTTTGAAAGAACATTTCCCTTGAGCATATTTCAGTCTACCCACATATTATGTATTCACATCATCTTCACATCATGTGGAACGGAGATGGTGGGGTGGGTGAAGAGTTTTTTTTTGGTAATATCCTTTTGTGTAAAAAAGTGCTACACATATCACAATCCCAATAGCAGCAACTTCACAGTAGGGTGGTCCTTATTTTGGAAATTTTTTGAAAATTGTATTGAAACGGTTTGACGTAAACACGCGCCGCGCCGAATAGTTACACTTTTTCTATACATACATACATACAAAATGTCGGTAAAAGTGTAAATCTTTATGGTAAGGGTTTTTTTTTTACTATTGATTCCACTTATCGCATCCACAAGACTAACTGCAGTGCAGTTGGTAAGTTGATTGACAACATTCGCTTATCTAAATTTGTCAAATCGAGTCTGAACTCAGCCGCCTGATTCGATAAGAGGTTAAACAGGTACCAAATGTCCAAACGTTTTTGAATGATCACATAATAAGACCATGTATATAATAAGACCAAAAATTATTCCAAAAATATTTTGGATTCTCCGATACAAAAAGCTTTTTGGGTTTCGAGGCGCGAAAACTTCCGTGTTTATATTTTCAAAATTCAAACATTCCAAAATTAAGCGCTACCCTACACACTACACACACCATAGTAGTAGATAGATGGATGGAAATCATGAACTAAAAATAAAATACCTGGAGCATGGTGGTATACATTTGTATATTTATAGAAGAACTCGAAATAAAAGCCTGGTCTATTTTTTTTCTTGTCAAAGGATATGGATCAGCTTAGGAAATATTGTAAGCAATACGGCAAAAATATTCGATTAAATCTGTTTTTGTTTAGTTTTAGTTAAATAGATGAGCAGTTGTTTTTAGAACATACTACATACAAATGAACATGAAGAGCTACAAAATGACCTACAGGGATTGGCCGGAACAGGGTGCGGATTACATGTTGAGTTTTGAAGCTAAATCTTTGTTTCTTTTCTATATATATTGTACGAAAGATTTCATTCCAAGAAATGATAAACGCAATGAAGTTTGAAAAATAGAAAATAAAATATCCTTTTTGAGTTATGTAATTTTTGTACGTGTTAATTTGTGTTTTGAATATCATGTCCGTCAAGTAAGCATTACCACTTCAAAAATTTTAGAATCCAATAATTGGTTTAATTGTCGTAAATTTGTCGTGGAAGAAAAAAATGGTAATGGTAATGCTTACTTCACAGTCAAGTTAGCACTACCACCCCTCAAAATAGGGTAAAATTAACTCAAAAAGGAAAAAGGAATATGTGTGAATTTGTCTTAAATAAATCGTGAAAGAAAAAAATTTGTGACATTTTTTTTTAATTTACCCCTGGTAATGCTAACTAGACAAACAAGTAAGCACTACGACCCCTAAAAATAGGGTAAAATAAACTCAAAAAATAAAACAAACAATGTGTGAATTTGTCGTAAAATTATCGTTAAAAAAAATGATGAACAATACTTGAATTTGACAAATAGCCCCTAAATCGTTTTTTTTCTACTTAAAAAAAAAACAGGACAGGACATGAAAACTTTTTATCCTTTTTTTTAAGTGTTTTTTGGTATGAAATTTGTTTAAACAATTGTCATAATATGTCTTTAAATAAGTATAAAATAAAATAATTTGTCGCGCCTTTGTTTCTATACAAAATTCCTTGAATTTGGCAAAGAGCCCCAAAATTGTTGTTTAGCTAGGTTAGCTGGGGTGATGATGCGGCAACCCGTATCACTTCACTCGGATCTCAGTGGATCTCTTGTGCTTGACAGGGTGTGGGAAATGTAGGAATGGGAAGGGTCATGTGGAAGTTTTAGGTTTGAGGTGCCTCCCTGAACCATCCTGATTTCTGGATGAAGTTGAGGATGTTTCTTAGTGGTAAAGATGAGACATCGCCAAATTCGTGGAAGAAGTATTCTCCGATGGCATTTTTCCTATTTATAGCAAGTCTGGGGCATTCACAAAGGAAGTGAGATGAGCCCTCCTCCACCTCCTCGTCCTGACACCCTCTGCATAAGTCAGATGTGCTGATGTCCATTCTGCTCATGTGGGTTCCCATCGATTCCAACCAAGAGGGACAGTTGAAGTCTGCGAAGCTTCAATAAATACTCTGTTTTTTTCATTGAGGTATCTGGCCAAAGACTTCTTGAAACTCGACAGGTGTTAATAGTTAACCATCTGTCGTTAGCTGCTTTGAGAAAACTTTGTTCAATTCTGTACTTTTCTTGCTCCAGTGGCATTAGTACTCAGGGTATAATTTGGCTCGGTTCAAGTGATGAACCGTTTTTGGCCAGCTCATCAGCCAATTCATTTCCATAAATGTAACGGTGTCCTAGGACGCATCGAAGGGTGATAGAATTTTTTACGCCGAGCAATTTTAATTCACTACGGCAACGATCAACTAGTTTTGACTTCGTGATAATTGACGAAATGGCTCTGATTGCCGCCCGGCTATCTTTGAAGATGTCAATGCTTTTGTTCGTCAGTTCACATGTGGAAAGGTATTTTGCGGCCTCGCAAACACTGCAAAAGTTTGGCAGCTTCAATGATATGTTTATGGGTGGTGTCCGTTTTGGAACCGTCTGTAAATACCGATTCATGATTTGCTTTTAGGACCCGGTTTTCCTTCCATAATTCCCTTGTCGGAATATCTGTAAGTGCGACTGGGTGAAAATCTATGTACGGTCTATTAGCGTACGCCACGACTTTGACGCCTCTTTGCGCTTATTTGAATTAAATCTGGTAAGCGACAAGAAGCCAGAGCAGAGGAGATAAGACTCCTTCGTGTGGTGTACCTCTACACGTCCCAACTTTAAGGTTGCTGTCACCCATTTCTGCATTAACAATCCTAGTTTGAAGCATGGAGCCAATCTAGTTTGACAGCATCGGTTCGATGCTGACAGAGGCTTGTCGTATTGCACTATTTTCAACATTGTTGAAGGCCCCTTCTATGTCACGGAATGCTCCCAAGGTATATTCTTTAAAGTGGATTGATTTCTCAATCGTGCCGACCACTTCATGAAGTGCTGTCTCAACAGATTTGACCTTTACGTATGCGTGTTGGGCCTGTGAGAGAACACTATCATTTAGCATAAGGTGAATGTGCGTTTCTTCAGGCACTCTATGATTTTGAGAAGAAAAGAAGATAGCCTAATTGGTCTAAAATCTTTCGGTTCAGTACGATTGGGCTTGCCAGCTTTCGGAATGAAAATGACATTGACTTCTCTCCAACTAGATGGTATTTAAGTGATGTTTAAACATCCTTTGAATATTTCCACCAGAAATGGTACGAAGACGTCTTTAGATCTTTGGAGCATAATAGGAATTATTCCATCAGACCCTGCAGACTTGTACGCTGAGAAGGAGTCTATGGTCCAGGCTACTTTTCGGCTATCTACTATTTGACTGCCAATACTAGAAGTTTGGCTTATGGTGGGGCCTCTACCCATAAAAGATGCATTAAACGCACATCCTGGGAAGTGGGTGCTCATAAGAGACTCCAGGTTTTCAGAGCAGGAATCAGTCCAGGTTCCATCCGGTCTTTTAGGAAAGCCAGGGGGTGTGAGAACTTTTGACATGACTTTCCTGAGCCTAGCAGCGTTATTTGTTGACTCTATGTCTGTTCAAAATTTCCGTCAGGCTGCTTTTTTTGCATACGTAGTTCTGTTTTTATATTCGTTTTTGCTGATCTTGAAAATATCCCAATCACAAGGTTCATTACTATGTTTAGCTCTTTTGTAAAGCCTACTAGATTTTGACCTTAGGGTGGCCAACTCTTTAGTCCACCAAACGGGGTTGAGTTTGCCTTTCCCTTTCGTAAGCTCTGTGAATAGCTGACGTCAGTTCACTGACATGTTTTTCAATGTCCGAAGAGTTATTAAACATTGGTATATTTTCACAACGGCCCAAAGATGAGGCCAATTTTTCATTGAAGGCTACCAAGTTTGTTTTTCTGGGGTTTCTGTAGGGCTTGGGAAATGTTATCATTCTGTGATTTGAGAATGTTACATTGCTTGAGGCTTGAGTTTTTGACTACAATGGAATTAGAATGGAAAGCGTCACATCGAGCACTTCTCTTCTATTTCTTGTAATACAGGTTGGTTCATTACCTCTGTTTAATTTAGAATTGAGCTAGCTCCTTCAAAACTCGCACGCATAGTTGAAGTTTCCTGCTTTATTATTCCTCCGTCATTGGATCTTTATTCATATGGCAAGTTAGTCATCACTTCAAAAACTTACCTATAACAGTCTTACGCCAACTTTTTCTTGTCAGATTGACTGATTCCAAAAAAAAAAGGAAGAAAACCCTGCCCCTAGTTTTGATCGGCTGTCTTGTCAAACTACGTCTTTCAAAGACAAAGACCAAAGAGAAACACAAATGTAGAAACACTATCATAAAGCATTCTCAACACAAAAGAAACAGGATGACAAAGGGTCTTTTAAATAATTCAATTGCCTGAGTTAATTTGCAAACTAGGTAGACAAGAACCCGAACTATGTACCTCAAAGTTATGGTGGTTAGGGCGATTTCATGGTAATCTATGTTTCATTTGAGAGATTTGAACGAGCTTTTTTTTTTAATAAAATGTTCATACTGTCATAAATATAAATGAAACAAAATAAAAACTCTATTCATGGTAATGATTTCGACTACTAGCAAAAAAATTAATTTTTTGAGAAAAATAAAATTTTTCTTAATGAAAAATACCAAAATATGTTGGTAACATAGGTTGCCATTTCCGGACACGGGTTTTGTAGCAGTACTTTGCACATTTTCTTAAAATTAAACGAACAACCCGCCTGGAAAAATGTCAAGTCTAATCAAGGCTCTGAAGAGGCTTTTGTAGGGGCAATCTAGACAAAGAAAACTTTCCAAATACAAGTGAGGCCCTTGCTAGAAAAAAACTTGTTGGATTAGCCCTTTTATTCCATCGAAAATACCCCATATAAAACAAAATTTCATTGCACAAAAGTGCAGAATGCAAAATTTTATTAATATCATTTCATTTGTAGCAATTAACTTGGAAACCTTCAAATATCGTCCCTATACTCACGAAGTAACGTAACTCGCAAATTGTCGTTTTTGAGATTTGGACATATAATATGTCTTGTTCATTTCTGAACGTCAAACTCAAGACGTTGGCTCTTATGATATCTCAGTAATACCCAATGACGGTGTTCATACCAGCTTCACGTGAGCCTATGTATCTCACTTTCATCTCTCTTTTACTTTTAATTTTTCTGAAAATTTCTGCCTCACCTCTTTCTTTTCAAGAAATGGAATTTTATTTTTATTTTCCCGTGGGTAGGTGCAAAACCTGCACAAGGCTCTATGAGGACCGAAAAACGCGTGTTCATAGGTGTGTGAGATTCTTACTAAACTAAAACCACTTCCACTTCCCGATTGCAACTAAGTTGAAACTTACCTACGAGTACTTAAATTTAACTTATTTTTACCGAAGTCACTTGTTTCAGGTATTAAAAAAAAAAAAAAAAAAACAAATTTGTTTTACTTCCTTCCATCAACTTTTATTACCAGTTTAAAATATTTGTTCTTCAGTTCACGCAAAAAAATGCATTTTTAACTTCCCATTGCAAATTATTGTAATTGCTTCGATTTGTCAATTCATTTTTTTTAATAAAAAAACTGCTGGAAATTGTTGAAAAGTGTTTTGTCTCAAATATCTTGAGAGTAAACAATGATATTCGCTTCGGGTTAGTTTAATTCTACACATTAATAGGATTTTAAAAAAAAATTTAACATGCAGTTTTTTTAGACCGAAAAACCAACTTAAAACTTTACCAAAAAATTGTTCAATTTTTTTTTGTTTCAAATATCCTGAGAACACACAATAATGGTATTAACTTTGGGTAAATTAAACTCTGTACACAAGTTTTTTTTTTTGTGTGGAAATATTCTTTCTCTATCCCCATCCATAAAAAAGGATCTAAGAGTGATGTCTCAAACTACGGACCAATTGCTGAACTTTCGTGTATTCCTAAATTATTTGAGAGTATAATCCATGATAACGTACTTCTTCATTGTAAATTACTCTTTTCGGATAAACAACACTGCTTTCTTAAAGGTAGATGAACAACATCTAATCTCACAGAATTCGTGTCTAATACTGTTCGTGCTGTGAAATGAATGCTTTTGCCAATGATTTTATCAAAGCATTTCATAAAATTTCGCACAATATAATTATTTTCAAGTTGAATTCATACAGATTTATTTCTTGGGCTCATTCTTATTTAAACAATCGTAAATACACAGTTTTTTTCAAGGGTTGTATTGCCAATCCTATATGCTCAACATCAGGGGCCTATAACACAGAACAACAACACAAGTCAACTAGTCAATAATAACTTGTTCAACTATTTTTGTTCAACAAGTGAAAATCATGTCTGTCGATGAGTCGTAAAGTCTCCGAAATAAAAACATTTTATCTAAAATCAGTGCTTTTCTTTTAATAGTGGACGAACCTTATATGTAGGAAGGAACTTCAGTAACATAATAAACATTTTGTACACCGCACACGGACATCACATGTGGTTCTATTTTAAAGTATTTTTTTTTAAATATATTTTTATATTTTTGATTCTCATTATCACTCTTCGATTCAGAATAAAGATTTAAACATTTTGCAAGCCAAATTCTTTACGACTTAATAAATTCTAAGCAATGTTTCCGATTCAATCACTTGATAAATACCACTGCAAGCGTTTATTTCTATAACTTGTTTACTTCGAACAAGTCCGCAATCGTCCGTTGAAATTTATCAACTATTCAACAACTCTCTTCTTTGAACTCCTGTTGTTTCCAGTTACAGAAATGTTAGATTTATGAAATTTTCCACTTGTTGAAAATAGTCAAAATAATTGTTTAAGGTCCCCTAGACTTTGTTCCGTGTTACACAAAATTCAAAGACTTTTTGAATTCCACTTGTTCAACAAGCACTTTATGTATTGTATTATAGGCCCCAGGTGTCCCGCAAGGGAGTCACCTTGGCCCTCTGCTCTTCTTGTTAAGTTTGAATGACGTTGAGCTTATTTTAGTAGGATCCGATCTGGAAATTTACGCTGATGATATGCGAATTTCTAAAGAGATTTCATGCACGGCAGATGCTGAATTACTACAAGAAAACTTAATTATTTTTTTAATTGTTGTCGACACCTACTAATTAAACAATGTTTTGGTCTCTATCTTCGCTCTTTCCTTGATTGCGTATAAAACACCTGAAAACGTTTTCGAAGATGTTGAATTAGCGATTTTTTAATAATAAAATAACGGGTGTTCCGAGGACACCAATGGGAAGTTACCAGTGTGAGTCGCACCCAGCCTCTTTTTCATATGAAAAGATTGTCAAAAGAGCCGGAGAAAATATAGCAGTGCTTTTTGAATTAATTTGTCTGTTTCCTAACATCATAAACAAACAATTACTGTGTTTTATTATCTTCTATATCAGGATCTGGATCATAAAGTACCTATATTATCTAGAGAACCGACTTCAGGGCCTTTTCTCTTTCACCCTACAAACTGCACTGAGAGGATTTCCTCCACAAGGCTGAGCATGTGGTAGCTGCCCAATGCATTTTAAATGGAACCACACCAATACAATGATAATTTAACGGATTTTGGCTCATTAGACGGAAAACAACACAAAATTGAATCGAAAAAATTGAACACGTCACATTTAGAGCTATCCACAATTCACACGTATTCACGGACGGGGAATTTAAGAGAATTTTCTCTTAATGTGCTCAAATAAAATTTGCGGGTTTTGGTTAGGCAAGAGGGGTACGAGTCGGTTCTCTAGATAGTACTCTATAATCTGGATCTTGATGAAATTTTAACACGTGCTACAGAAATAATTTTTTGAAATTTCCCAGTATCTTGTTTTTGTATTACGTGTCAAGCTGATTTTGTTTTTTTTTTAATGATCGAGAATCGTCCCTGTTCTGCAAAAAATCGAAAAAATGGTAATTTCTTAAATTTTATCAAGCGAAGCATTTTTAAAAAAATCGCAGAAAAAAGGGTCACGAGGAAAAAAAGTCGCACTAGAAAATTTTTGGTAAATAGTTATATCAATCAGAATACGTTTAAATTGCAAAAAAAAAAAGTAGACAAAGTTTGAAGTTTTTTTATGAAACAAGTGACCATAACAAACCGAAAAGTCAGTTTATTCAAATTCTATTAAATATAAAATATGTATTTATAAAAAGCATGGAGTTTTTTTTTTTTAATTTATGAAAATACTTAGGATATCCATTAGGGTGGTCCTTATTTGTATGGAGGAAAAATGAATCTATTTTACTGAGCACCTTTTTTTTGTTTTTCATATTAAAAAAAGTGTACAAACAAAATTTCAAGATAATCATTTTGAGTTAACACATGCCGCAGTAAGTTTGAACAATTGAATTGGATTTTAAATAAAACAGACCAAAACTGAGAGCTATTAAAAATTTGATTTATAGAATAATTATTGAATTAGTGAGGTGCAGTTTCAAATGTGGTACCTAAGCTAGCTAAAAAAAAAGAAAAATAAGTGGCACGACTGGGTCGCACGTGCATGCTCAAAAAGTTCAAATTGCATCGAAATTTAGAGCTTTTGAAAATATTCAAGTATTTTTAGAAATTTTTTTGGATTTTCAATCGAAATAATTTGAGCTGAGGTAAATAAGCTTTTTCTTAACTGTTGTGTAGCTAGTTCCGATATTTTCGGAGCTAAAAAAGGATTTCAATAGACTCTTAATCTCGCAGGAGAGTCAACTTAAGCTCATTGCGGCACTTGTTAACGTGATGAAATTTTCCATACAAATTGTGACAGAATTACGTAGTTTACAACTTTACAACGTTTAATTTTTAAAAAGAAAATTCTGAAAATCATTGGGACGGTTTTTCAAAAAAAAAATAAATATATTTTTTTCAATATTCAAAATATTAGGTAAGGAAAAATTAAAGTTTCAAAAAAAAAAAAAATATTTTGAATTTTTTATTAAAAATTCACAAAATATTTTTTTGAAAATTGCATTTTAATGATTTTGCTTCTCGTCTTCGTCTTCAAATAAATAATTTAAAAATTTTAAGTACGATTTCTCATTAAGAAAAATATGTTATTTTACTGAGCGCACGCATTAATTATAGTAATTTTGTTGATGGCTTAGAAAAATGAGCTTGCAGCTTTTAAGCCTAGATAATACGCACATAAGCAACTTGCTTGAAACCTGTAATTAAATTTACGTTCGTGATTATTAGCCGTTTGCAGTTGGAAATATGATAGGTTGCAGTTATTGTACCAACCCCATTTTTGTGAGTTTTGGCGCTTATACCCTTTTTTCTCAGGACGGCATGCTGTTAATACTTCTTTTCTGTAATTTTTTTATATTAAATGCCGTTCCTTTTCTAGGACACAAACAAACATTTTTTAAATCTTATGAGTTGCTGATGAGAAAAATGAGATTTTCTTTAACGGTTTTTTAAACATCTGTTTGAAAGGTACCATTATTTTTACATAAAAGTATTTTTTTTTTAATTTACTAAAAAGTGTTGAAAAACCATTAAGTACCAAATTTAAAAAAAAATCGACAGGGTCACTCTAGAAATATTCATAATCCAACAAATACTTTATTAAAAAATATGTATTTTATGAGAGCTTCTGCATAAAAATAGTTTTTAAATCAGTCACGCCGATTCGAAGAAAATCAAATATAAAAATAATATATATAAAAATATTTGAGAAATACCGTTACTAACAATTTTTGGAAATGTGCTTACCTTCGCACTAAAAGTAATTTTGTTTTATTTTAATGAAAAGTTGTCAATACGTTTGTGAGAAAAATAAAAATTTGTTATTTTTGGTTCTAAAAAGGATTAAAAAATGTTTGGGGAATGCCAAAATATCACTATGGTGGCTGTTCTGATATTTGGCCCAATGGATCCGTACGGATTGAAAACGACCAACAAAGAGATGTCGGAATTGAAAACGTCAAAAAATGGCCGATTGTGGATCGAACATCCATGATTGATGATTCATAGACGTTTGGAAAAACGAACGCAATGATGTTTTCAATTGGGTTTTATTTTTGGTTTTCCGCTTTCAATCCGTACGGATTTAATCCGACCAAACATCAGCACAGCCGTGTATGTACCTAAACCAAGTTTGAAGAAAATCGATGCAATTGTTTCGGCTCTAGTCGAACAGACAGACAGAATTGTGGAACCCTCTTTTTCATCTTTGCTTTTATCGTAATAACCAGGTTTGATCAAAACCTCGAGTTTATTTTTTTTCACGAATGCACTACTTGACAAATTGCACTAATGTTTATATAGCAAATAAAAATGGATTTATAATAATATGAAACAAGTGTGGGATTATTTTTCAAACACACAAAAAATAGGAAAGTTATTATAGTCTTAGAGCTGGAAGCATATATTTAGGTTAAACACATAAGCAAAAAATGAGTATTAGGGGTGCATGCATTTTGACATCAAACTCAAAAGTCTGGCAGGATTTTTTTGCCGCCCGTGGTAAGGACGAGGGGTTGAAAATTGCGGTTTTCAGAATATTGTGTTATGGCCACATGCACTTCAATTTACTTATTAAAAATGGAAAAAATCCTCTGTCATCAGATATGAGATATGAGTTTTGAGCGAACCCTATCGGCTTTATTCTGGTGACTTTTTTTTTGTGATTTTTAATATTCTTAATTCTCCAACCATCTCTCGATATGGTGCACCTAAAAAGTTTACATCTTGAGTTCTATTAATCGGATCGTAAAAATTTAACTCTGTGGACATAAGGAAAATGTCAGAGCACTATGTCTCATTTTTAATAAAAGAAATGAAGTGCATGTGTTCCTAACACATAAATCTGAAAACCACTATTTTCAACCCCTCCTCTTTACCACGGGCGCCGAAAAAAACCTTCCAGATTTTTGAATTTGATGTCAAGATAAGAACTTTATTTTTTTCCATGTACTTTTCTAGAGATGGGGTGAGAAAAGTCGCACAATTTCTAAAAGGTAGTGGGTATCGATTAGGAGCTAATGGCGCACAATTTTAAACAATTAAAACCAACTCTAAATCACTCATAAAATGGAAGTCTGGTCTAAATACAATTTTTGGAACGAGAGTCAGCTTTCTTGAAATTTTAAACGACATAAAGTATAGTTTCACGCTAAAGCACTCATCTAACTTTAAAAGCAGCAAAACCATTCTTTATCTCATAAAAAATATACTTTAACCGCAGAGAAAAGTTATTTCTCAAAATGAGAAATGAAGGGTGATGTTTTCAAGAGTCTTAAAGATTTTTGACTCAATAATATGCAAAAACATACAAAATGAGATGGATTCCAATTCAACAATCTTTAATTTTTCAATATTGTGGCTATAAACACATACACTGTATCCACTTACGACATAAAACTCAACGAAATTGCAACAATTCCCAAGAGAGTGGAACAACAATTCAACTAAACCAAAGATATAAGTTTTGTCTCCTAGAATAAAGTACAATGCTATCTAAACAATCATAACTTAAATTAAATCTACTTATGCACCATTTGGCACTTTCACCGTAAAATTCCTTCCTCAGCGAGAAATTATATGTTTCTAATGGAGTTTTCTTTTGGTAAATTCAGATTTTGATCTAAAAATTAATTTTTTTCGTCGCGAATGGTGTATGACTGCAGATTGATTTTTTTGTTTTTATTGTATTGGTGTATAATTTGTGTCTGTGAAACTGTGGCGATCAAGGCTTGTCAAATTGATGGCTGTGAATTGTTTTGGTGTGTAATGGTGTTAGTAAAAGAGGGGTAAATCTGCCGAAAAATCCAGATCTGCAAATTAGATTTTCGATAAAAAAAAATGATTTTTTCACAATTGGCTTTTACTGTCAAAATCTGGCTTTTACTGTCAAAATCTGTGTTTTGACAAATGGGAAGGGGAAAAAAAATCAATTTTTGTTACCCAAAGAATAACCCCATAAGTATTTTTTTGTGTTCATTTAAATTTGCTTCTGTTGTGTAGCTGTGTCTCTTTCTTTATCTGTCAGATTTGGACTTGTTCAAAATAAAAGGTGTGTTCCTTAAATTCTTCGCACTATTTCGGACTTAATGTCGAATTGCGTGACAGGTGGTAATGAAATCCTCTCAGAGAGAAGAAAAACTGTCAAAATGTCGGGAAAGGTCTGGGCACTAATTTGCACTAATTTTTACCATGTCAAAAAAAATATTTGACTAGAGCTGCCGTAGTGCAATCATAAGTCAATCAATTTTTTTATAAAATCACTGTACAATAATTTGAATGTTAATAAAAAAGAAACGTACGAGTACATGTATAAAAATGATTAAAGAATGATTAGAAGTAAAAACAAAAATAATATAATTTGCAATGCTTTGTAAGTTTAATTAGTTGTCTGTATGCATCGACTGAAAATAATGCGTCTAAAAAGGGTACAACAGCATCTAACTGATGAGCCCAACTGTTATACCTGGGCGAAACGCATTTGGACTAAAGGTCACAAAATATTATAAATAAAAATGAGTAAACGTAAACAAAGAAATATTCTTTAAGTATATTGAATCATGAAACATCAATTTGTTAAAAAACTACAATAAACAAGAGTTACACAAATTTTCATTACTAAATTTTCTTCTTTGGAAAAAGATTTGCCTAAACGACATGCATTTTAAGAAAATCATTTGATTGATAAAAAGATAAATAAATTAATAAATTATGCACATCCACCAAAAACAAAACAAAAAAAGTAACACTTGGGTAGCCCTAGCTATTTGTATTCTGTTTGGTTATTTAACTTCAAACTGACATTTTTTTCAAATCTGACATACGAACACTTGGCATTTGACATCCAGTACAAGACAGGCACCAGAAATTTCTCGGACTAAATCTGGCAAGTAAGGGGAAATTTTTTCCTCTCTCATGAGCGCTCTCTTTGGTCCGAAAAAGTACAAACTTTCGCTTGTGGAACGACTTCGCACTAAAAATTACTAAATCTGCCGGTTTCAAACTGTTTGAAACTCGCTCTGGAACATACCTAAAATTGCTTACGTAACGTTGCGGAGTTCAATCTAGTTAGAAGGGTTGTTTAGTGCCTTTAAAATTTTATCAATGGCTCGCAGCTACCCGACTACGTTAACTAGAGCCGGCTCTATTCCTTCAAAGAGCCATGTTTAAACTTTTTCGTCAGTGTTTTTATTTTCTGATTTAAAGCATCTGGCATTCCATTTTTGTGCCTAAGCCGACAATCTCTATTTTTAAAAATTAACCACTTCAAAATCGGATACATTGCCAGGTTAATGTACTCCTTAAAAAAACGTTTGAAACTCATGTTTCCGCACCCTGTGTCACACAGTTGGCTCAATTATTTAAAATATACAAAAATTGAGTCAGCTTACATCAAGTTATAAAGGTTACCTTTAGTTGCATCATTTGGTACCTAAGATTTTTTTTCATTACAAAATTAATAAAGAAAGAAGAAAACTTAAAAAATCTTGTAAAACACACATAAAATAAATAAAACAACGATGCGTCATACAAGTTTATGACAAAAAAGAACAAAAATGCAAACAGACAGAAACAAAAACCAACAAACTCAAAAATGTGTATGCAAAGCCAAAGATACGCCACGGAGAAAAGGGAAAAAGATATTAAAAAGCGGTAATATATGAAAGGAAATATTTATCCAATATGTATATCTACAACTTCTAGCAAAAAAGAAAAAATTAAGAAAAGAAACCTGTCAGTCCAAGCTGCTGTTGTTGCTGTTGTTGTTGTTGCTGCTTCATCTATAGAATACTTGTGTGCATTGTCATTATCAACGGAGAGCTAATGTTACTCTTTTCTTAACTTCATGGTGCAGACGGACGACTGACGGACACAGCGAGGAAGTCTGCCCGGAGCCATGCAGCCAACACCACGTTCATCACACACTGGTGAATTTCAATGAAAAAGTTGAATAAAAATGTAGTTTTTCTATTTTTTTCTTAAAATGGGTTCATTTGGTTAAAAGGAATGCAATGGATTGTTTCTTGACAAGAAATTGCCCAAAAATTAAAAAAAAAAAAAATATGGTGACTTGTCTGCATTCTAGATCAAGTTTAAACCTTTACCCGGTTCACACTGAAAGTATTGAAGCGAAAGATAAACTTTAAAAATACATGGGCCCGGTTTATATTTCGTTCAATAAGACCGCCTTTTAGACTATTCGGAAAATTCAAACTTTATTAAAAACCGTGACCCTGCTGCCCATTGACTGTTCCTATAATACGGATTTGTTTCTATAAATAGGAATCCAATTGTCGTGACAAGCTTACTCTTTTTTCGAAGACCCGCATGGATAATAAAAGTACTCGTGAGTAGGTACTTCGCTAGCTTTTTTCAATGCTGCTTTCCCATGTAAAATGAATCTAATCCCCATTATGAGCATGTGCAGTTGGTACGAGTAGTACTATAAACATAAATAAAATAAAATAGTAAACATTTTAAAGTTTTTATAACAATTTTATTAAGCGTTTTTTAAAAAACGAATTTAAAACTTTGTACACAGTTATTTATAAACGCTAAGTATATATTTATATACTTTAATTGTTATACAAATTTAAATTCTTTTATTTTTATTAGGGTTTTTATCTGCTCGTAAGTACTTGCCACCTCCAAAGGAAAACGGCTTGAGTAACTTTAACTTCTTGCAAACTTTTTAATTGAAATATCCCGATGTACGTGTAGAGCCGGTTACCTTCACAAAACAACCAGTGTGTAAAAAGGTTTTCTTTTTATTTTTTATTTTTTTTTTATTTTTTTTTTTGTTCGTTAGCCGATCTTTAAGATGTGTTTGTTGTTGTTGTTTCTAAATAATACAACTGTGAAAGATAAAATACCTTATTGATTCGTTTATTTGTATTGGCGCAGGCTGATTATTCTCTTTTTATTATTATTATTTCTACTTACTTTATGCTTCATAGCGGAAATGTTTTAAGAATATTATTAACTTGAGCATCAGAATAAAAAAAAAGAACTCATCATTTATCTGTAAACCTAAAATAGGGACAGAGAAAATTATGACAGTTTACTCTTGTAAGAAATTTTAAGACCATATTTCTTCTTTTTTTTTTTTTGTGTGAACAGTTTTAGGTACCTACGAAGTTTTATCGAAATTGTTGCGAGTCATATCGAGGAAAGTGAAGAGTTTTTTTAGGCTTACTATTACGAGCAGAGCTCAAATTGTCATTCATTTTCTGCAATCAGCTCGGATTTTCAATATATTGCCTTTAGCAAACAAAATATTTGTTTCGCTATTTTTGAGGTTATGTGAGCCGAGATATAACCCACCTGGAAAAACAATCTAGTTTTTAACGGGGCACTGGGAAGTTTAATATTGGCCCTAACATGGGCCTAGCAAGGGTAACTCTAGATTTTGCAAAGGGCCTCACCTGTTAAGTAACCTTTTGCCTCGACAGACGATCTTCTGATTATCAGTCCAGTACGCTAACTACTGAGCTATTTCCCAATAAAGTTGTGTGACGTTGAAAATAAAAAAATATTTACTTTAATTTTTCGTACTATTGTATGATGGGTATGAAATAATTTGTTTTTTATTTTAGAATATTTTTGATGGGATAAAAAGGCTTATCCATCAAGTGTTTTCTAGCGAGGGCCTCACTAGTATTTGACAAATTTTTCCTGTCTAGATTGCCCCTACCGAAGCATTTCAGGGCCTTGACTAAACTTAACAAAAATTTGTTGGCCTAAAAATGGAAAACAATTAATTTTGGACGCAAAAATCATTTGCATGCAATAAATGCCATGAGGTGAATATATGTCTGTTTTTTTTTTTTTTTTTAAGTGTAAACTGTCCATCCAATAATATACCTATATATTTTATTCACCACATCACATTTTTTTCGCAATGAAAACATGCCGGTCCATTTTTTTGCATGACAGCAATGATTTTTTTTGCATGAAACTATAAACCAATCATGCAAAAAATTATTTGTTATTTCACCTCAATAATTTTTGACCTGCGAAAATATTTTTGCATCGATTTTTTTTTGCGCGCGGGAACTGTAAACTAGCAAACAAATATTTTCAATTTTCTCAAAAACTACAAAACATTTAAGCAAGCGGTTTTTAGTATTTGATTATGAATTGATTTGATAGTGGAGTTTTACAACGAGTTTTTTCGTAAAATAAATAAATGATATCCCGCCTGGAAAAATGGCAAGTTTTTGTCAAGTTTAGTCAAGGCCATGAAAAGGCTTCAGTAGGGGCAATCCACACAAGGAAACCATGTCAAATACAAAACTTGTTAGATGAGTCTTTTTCATCCCACCACAAAATCCCATATATGTTGGTTGTTTTAAGACAAGACAAAAATTGTACGGGTTGGGGCGGTCTATTTTATTCCGTTTAGACGGGAGGGGTAATTTTCTAAAAAAAATTGACTTAGCACAGAAATTGATTCTCTTTAAACTCTTTTAAAATTAAAATGGATTCCAAGAACATACTAAAAACTGATTTTAAAAAATCTATATTCATATTAAAATTGATAAAAGATGTTTTGAAAGTTTTAAATATCCACCAAAAGTTTGGATCGACCATCTTACAGTTTGCCACCATCTTTCTTATAACACTAGCACACTAACATTATAATTTGATTTAATGTTTCCATAATGCTTGTATGATGAGAAGCACAAGTATACTCTTGGAGGATTTGTCAGTTACTCGCGTGAGGCAGTTCCTCGGAAAAAACATTTCTGTTTTAGGTAGTAGTGGCTGGGAATCGAACCCAGATCTTCGGCATGACAGTCCAACGCCCTAACCATTATGCCACGAGGTACTACAAAATTTAAAATAAATTTTTTTTTTGAGTGTTTTGTCATTGATTCGTGTAACATTTGTGTTTTAAATCCGTTGAAAACAATTTGAAAAATGTTTCCTGATAAGTTTTTTTGACTGCTATAACTGACCCCTAAGTTAGAAGTCAGGTAACCGAACTTGCAGTCGCCAAAGTCATCGAAACCATCATCCATTTCAAGGCTGTGAAGACAACTATTAGTTTCTGCATTTATTCCATTAATCGAAATGGTCACATAGAATTTAAAGAGACAATATTCCCATGACGCCGTGAAAAGTTTCAATCTCAGCCTGCTGTTTATTTATTTATCAGCTTAATACAAACTAACTTAAATCTAACCTTAAATCTATGGTGGGTTTTTCGTTTATTTCGTATTTTATTATTAATCTAGGCCCGTCAGCCCACCCACTAGTTTTTTACTTAAAAAGACTTAAAAATCCTTAAAAAAACATATTTGCCCCCATTACAAAATCCGACGAATTAGCTGCGGAGGAATCAGATTCAATTTTGACATTTTTGCTATAAGTCAAATGTCAAAATTGAGCCTGACTCCCTCCGCAGCTCATTCGTCGGACTCAAATTTCACATTTTTACTATTCATCAAATGTCAAAATTGAGTCTGACTCCCTCTGCAACTCATTTGTCGTATTCTGTAATCGGGGTGATTATTTGTGGGTGTGAAGACGACACAAGTAGAAACAAATGAGAATGATGAGATGAGAAAAAAATCTTTTAATTTTATTATTTCTTTGTTTAGAGTTCTCTCTCTCAAAGACTGCCTGAGTAGTAGGTGAGTTATTCGTTGTATATGTTTACGAATAAGCCAGATACCCAATCTCAGGGGTCAGATTTTGGATAATAAATAAAATTCAGTAGTTATTTTGCCAAAATCTTTTGGATAACACAGTTTGAAAACAAATTTGGAATCCTCATTTAAAAATGCAACGTTGATACAAAGGAGCCCAATAAACACTTTTATATTTACTTTTCTCGTTTTTAAAACCATGTAACCACCAACAAAAACAATAATAGACAAATCATTATACCTATGTGTTCGTATATATTGTTGTTGGATCTTTTGATTTTTATGTATTACATAAAAGGAAAAGCCCTGAAAAGTTTTATTTTGTATATGCTAGAGTGCATATTTAAATCAGACGTTTAAAGCTTCAAATGAATGAAGGAACTCCACTGCACAGTGTCCACATCACCACAGGCAAAAAAACCCTTGAGTTTGTTGTGTATATGAAGATGATGGTGTTCCATTTTTATAACATACCTATCCAACCGACCTACCGAACGACACCTACCCTTCTCGAAAAATGCACACGAAGTACATATATACATACTCGTATACACGCTTCGAGAAGCATCACATTGTATCGTTTTAATGTTTGTTGGACGTGTATTTTAGCAACTGAAAAACTTTTGTTGAGAGCTAAGTATTTTTTTTTTGTAAAAAGAAGGTGAAATCTTTTTTTAAGCTCAAAAAGAAATCACCTCTTTAAGGATAACTCTAATAAGGGGCATGGGAAAGGGGTAGTTGGTGCTGTAAGGGCAAAACAATAGTGCAGCTCATATTTGAAAAATGTGCATTAAGGTTGACGGAAAAACGAGAGATATATGTTGATGTGCTCTTTGAGAGTAGAATGTGCTCATTTTACAAATGTAAGGTTGTTCTAAGGACTTGCGTATAATCCTGCTGCAAGTATTAAGAATGATGTACATTAACATTTTATGCACAAGGTGGTCATATTTGACGTTATTGAGTTCTTTTACTTCGTTTTTATTTGCCCTATACGAGAAAAACATTGTTTTCGTGTCAAAAAAAATCGAGGTTTTAATCAAACATAATATCATGCTACAAATGACGGAGAAATACATTTACATACAGTCCGTAACATTTGGATAGCCTCCCATTTCACTTTATTGAGTTCTTTGCTATGTTGTTTGTATGGTTTTTTCTTTAAATTTATGCTCTCCAGGTGATCAGCACTTTAACCGGGCTTACGATTATTCAGCTCACTTTTAACCCAGTTTTCTATATTAACTTGTTCAGAGAGTCGGTACAGTTATTCGTTTAATTAATGATTTTCCGTTTGTGTGGTATGATAGAATTACGGACGCTCAACCAATCCGTATCCAAACGTATCTTTAAATAATTAATAAACAATTCTGTGTTTTGAATAAATTTCTGAGCTTTAAAACGGTAAAAAAGTATTTTATCGTTGTACAGCTCGATTTTTCTTAATTCCGGTACAGTTAGCAAATTTTTCCTGCTTATTTCAAAAAATAGAATTTAAAAAACCAGAAACCATTATGACATAACCACTCTCCTTTACATTGTCAATAATACAACTGACATATATTGCCTTGAGACATATGTCGCTATTCGAATGTTACAATAAAATCACATTTATTACATGTTAGCTTAGAAAAACCCCATCAGCTTTTAGAAACCAGTTTAAACTTAACTTCACCTCAGGTAGTCTATCTCAACTTTTAACACAAATATACAATTCCGTATGTTTATATTAAAGAATTTCCAAAAACTTTTGATTTTAATATAAATAAATAAGTGAAGCTCTATCCAAATGGTTCAGACTGTAAGAGGAGCTGCAGAAAGAAGAAAAGAGCGAACTTGTCCAGTTTGTTTTTGACTCTGAACAATTTTACATCGAAAGGATTCTATCTGACGTTTTAAACAACCAATATGAAAGCATCAAGTTCACTTTCTAAGTCGCAAATGACTCCACATGCTCAATCAATTCTGCAGATTTGACTTTAATCCGAAATACTGAAAACAAAATCGATGTCTCTGTTTATCAAAAGCCGACGACCTCCGACCGATATATAACCAATGATTCGTTTTGTTCACAGCAACACAAGTTAGTAGCATTTAACTCTATGAACTTCCACTGACAATCGTTTAATAGAACATTATTTTTTTTGCACATAAACGATTCCGGCATGAGAATGACCAAATATAAATATAAGAAATGAAGGGCGAGGGCAGATTAGTAAAAGTGAAATGTTTTTCGTTCTAGGACAGTATATTTACGCATTTACGAAATGCTAGATATTTAAACTCGTTAATTAAATAGAAAACTCAATTGCCCGCTGATACTGTTTCGCAATAACTCCATATTGAATCGCTATTTAAAACTTTAGTTTCTGGAAACAGCTGACCTCTTTGACATACAGTTGACCTATTTTTATTAATTTCAATTGAATTTAGCTGGAATGGATGTTTCTGTTGATAGCTTTGGCCTTCCATTTCTCAATCTGATGTAGTATTTAAAGCTTTATTAACCAATTTACATTCGAACTCAGATTCAAGTAAAATCTATCTCCTTAAAGTGGCGAATTGAATACATTGCTTTTGTTTTTAGGGCTCAGCAATGAAACCTTTCTTGCAATTTTTCCTCTTGAATTTTGTCTTTCAAACATCTGCGAATCTTTCGAGAGCTTATATTTTGATACTAATAATTTTGTTTTAATAGGTAGACGTTGTAAATGGATTTTTAACTATTCGTTTATCCAGCGAAGTTAATGTTTTTTTTTTAGGACACCCTCTTGTTCCTATTTTAATATGTTGGTCATATAGTTCCTTGCAAATAACGCATTGAGAACGATGAAGAACATCAGGAATAAACTTAATTGATGAGGCAAAAATGTTCGAATTGTTTTTGCAGGAATTTTCTCAGAAACTCTGGGACTAGCTAGCTCCTTCAGACTCCCGAACTTTTGCAGTCTCTTCCAAGCTGAGGTCTTGGCAGTGACAAAAGCAGCTACGCAAATATCAATGATGGCGATACCACGAGCTGATTTCCCCCTTTTTTATTGATAAATTTAGGTGCTTTCAAGTTTTTACCACAGAATCTTCAGTTAGCCCTGTTCTATTTCCGTTTATATGATTTTGCTAAAGAACAAGCGGGCTTAAATTTTGTGAATTCAAACATTTTTATTCTAGAATTGTTTTACATAGTTGGCCCTAGTTTCTAAAAATTGTCTTCATATTAAAAATGCATACAAATTAATCCTTGGGTAGCGAATAATGTTTTCACACAATGGAATGAACTACCTTAAAACCATTGTAATTCATAAAAATATCGACATAATTTTGTTCCGATTGTCCTTTGCCGTTAAAAAAAAAAAACAAAACTGAGTAGGTGGATCAACCAATTTCAAAATAAAAATAAAAATAAAATGAATCTATTTAAAGAAGGAAATAGAAGCGGGATTTATTTCCTTCTTCCAATGTTTCTGTAATCAAAACGGATCTTATTCCTTTCATATGCGTTTACGTATAGAAATAACATTTGCATCAAAAAGTAATTTTTTGAAATTTTGCGATTTATTCCGCCTTCTTCCAACTGTTGATTCAATTGGTCAGGCCAAGAACACAAAAAAATATCTATAAACTGATTTCTAAGTTGCTTAAAATTGTTTAAAGAACTATTGTTTGAACTATTTCCGATAAGTTAAAACCAATTAAGTCCACATGAAATTTAAAGCTGCGTTTAATCCATAACAATATTATGTGAGATAAATGTATGCTCGCCAAGAAGATAGAATATGACAAAAATTTGTTTTTCATTCTACATAAATATTTCTTTATGATTAATACAAAATTTAGTTCTCTTTGGAGTTTTTTGATTTTGTATAAGTTTTAAACGTGATAAAATTAATCACCCTATCACGAGTTCCATGGCAATCGAAAAGCTGTTACCAGTTCCGAAAAAAACTCATACAAATTGACATTGCGAACGGATTTGGTGAAATGTTTTTTTTTTCGGAATTCGTTGAAGTTTCCTATTAAGATGGAACTCAGAAAAGGGCTGAATTAGCCTCCCTCATTGCTGTTCATAGATCTCAATTAATTAGGCCATTGTACCAGTTGCTTTATATTTTTTGTTTTGAGATCTTCCATCCATCCATCTTTTCTTTGACTGTCTTCTTTGTCTTTGTTTTCACCGTTTCTACTCTTTCGATTTCGTCTATTATGTCTTTCTGATGTACTCAAGTAATCGTCTTTCTATCTTGACTTGACATATTCTGCGTCTTTCGAGTGAATTTGATGAAATAAGTCCCATTGTTTGCAGTCAATATGTCATTACCGGAAGTGTTATGTCCAAGATGTATTTTTGTGTATCTTTAGCGACTTTTGAGTCCAAAATCTGTTTAGTGTTCCAAATTAGTTTCTTCTGCTTATTTCCTTTCCTTGATGAGAGAGTTACTGAGCGCAGACACAGGTCTTATTTCTGTGCCTAAAATATAAACCGTTTAATTCTAAGACCAACTCATTTTCGACAAAATATTAAATACCAGTGGAGATACAAATCTTTATATTCTTGACTGACATTTGATGTTTCTATCATTTTCTTTCCCTCTTATTGTGCCTCTGACTCTCTTTATCATTTTCAAGTAAATTTAGAAATGTATAGTTAAAATTGAGGCAGCGTAAAAGCTTCAATGTTCCCTTTTTCTCTCCCCAAAACATAGCTCTATTCTTTCTGCATACATATACAATCACTAAAAAAATTATTCGAAACAAAAAGTTTTTTTCTTATTATAACGATTGTTTTATGGAAGAAAACTTAAAAGTATAAAAACTTAGTGTTTTCTTATATTCATTTTTGTAAGCTCATTTTGTCACAACGTAAGAAAACACTAAGTATATCTAATTTAGTTCATAATAGAATTATTCCGAATAATTTTGAGAGTGACTGTATAAAGATGGACTGGCATAAGAGTAGGTTCATAAATCCGCATTAACGGGATTCTGAATTAAATTCCGCAAAAAAACCTCACTGAATCCATTAAAAATTTAATAGTAATTGTTGTATAATTATTTTTAACTAATTTTGCATTCCTATTTTTGTGTTTTCTTATTCAAGATGCGTCTTTAGAACACCAGTGTCCACATGTTAACAACACGCATTCATTTAAAATGACTCAACTATAAACACCACACAAAAAAGAATTATGAAATCAGGATTTTCATTATGTAAACAAAGAAAAATAAATAACGGAACTCATAAATAAGAAGCAAACTTTATCAAAATATTACTCTTAAAATATGCATCTAAAATTAAAAATTTTCAAAGGAAATTCATTGCCACAAATAGGCACTGTCATTGAATCCATTATCAGCAAGACTATCGCCAGCTCTAGCTCCAGCTGTAGCTTCATCACGAAGGAATTTCTTCAACGAAGAAAAATTGTGATTCTTTGGCAATCATTAATGCCAACATCAACATCATCATTCCCATCATCATATGAGAAGATAGTTATGCAACGAGGAAAATAATTTTGCTGCTTGAGTTAAAATAAAGAATACAAAAATTAAACTTTAACAAAAATAGCAACAATTCAAGCATACAAAAAACAAAAACAACATAAAAGTTTAAACAAAAATGTCGATTATTAAAATCAACTGTGATCTTAACAATTATTATAGTACTACTAGTGGTATAAGTCAGCGAAGAGATGTGGCTAAAAAACGCCTCAGACTGTTGGTGGTGAAAAAGAAAAGTGATGATTATTCTGTTGATGCAACACCAACCCCAACACCAACGGAAACAACATCAACATTAACAACGTTACCAAACTTCAGAATACAATCCATAATACAGGACGGCGACAAAAATCAACAATCTGCTACAATACAAACAGCAGGAACAGAATCAGCATTAACTCCTCGTCTTCAGCCATTATTAATTGCCGCCAATGGTGGTTTACCTTATGCTAATGTAAATCACCAATCAACGACGCCATCACCATCACCATCTTCGATATCAAGAACAAATAAATTTGCTCCCACAAAAAATCTCAGAAGCAAATTTCAAAATACATTACATTTAAAAATCTCAAGATATCTAGGCAAATATTTAACGTTAAACTTTCTCTTCATAATATTTATCCTAATCGAATTGTATGCGGTGCGACCGGTATGTGGACTGCTAGTTCTTGATCCCAACAGCTTAGATGGTGTTGCAAATTCGAATAGTGATATTGTAAGCGGCAACGGCGGCAGTAGTGGTATGAGTAATCATCATCATCATTCGCACAATAGTAGCAGTGGCAGCAGTAGTAGTAGTAGCAGTAGCAACAACAATGCAGGAGGTGGTGGTGGAGGTGGTCATTATTTAGATAAATTAGACAATTTGGAACGTAGTGTGGCAGCAGTACTGATAAAAGTTGCATATGGTACAACATCCACTACAAAACGCAGCATACCCGATAACAGCTATATACCGAGTCTAACAACAATTGCAACACCACCATTGACAACGTTACGGTAGTCTATTTTGTTTATATTTTTTTTTATTGAAATTATATATTCTTCATTTTTCGTTTGTTTTCATTTTGAAACAGATATTTAGAAAAATCAGCACATCAACAGCAAATAAATTTACATCATCGGAATTATGAATTGGATCTGGAACGGGATCATGCTCTTCCGACATCAGCTCCAAATGCCGATATCTTGAAAAGCAACAGCAATCCAACTTATCCAAATCCAAATAGACATCATAATCATGATCGTGATAGGCATCGACATCTATTAAATTCAACACCATCACCATCGAGTAAGTCCTAATCACTTTCCCTATTATTACTATTATTATTTAACACAACAATTTAAATTAGAGCATTTGTAAGACGCTTTTATTTTTATGGAAACACTGGTCCAAGTGTTAGGTGTACATAGATATAACTTATATAAATATAAACGAAAAAAGAGCAATCATCTATCCTTATTAGAAACTAACTACTTTTTACTCAAGTACTAAAACAAATTTTCTTCTAATAATCTTCAAGTATTCAAATTCTATTGCTCTGGTAAGTCTATTTTTAGTGTAAACCTAAAATGCATGGGTATACAAATGTGTCATTTGTTCTGGGGAAAAATGTTAAAAAGTTTCATGACACCCTAATGAAATTTATTGTAATGAAATGTAATATATAGCTACAGTGTACGCTTGTGCACGTATTCTTACAAATGTAACGTTAAGTTACTTTCCATTTAAAAACGGTCAAAGTTAAAAGTATGGTTGGCCGGTCAGACGAAATTGATTGAAAAAAATCGAACTATATTATTAATGGGGTTTTCCATTGGTAAATTAAATCAATTTATTTTTTATTTGGATCTGCCAAAACCAGCTTTTTGACAAATCCAAAACAATTTTTGCGTTCCATTGGGCAAAACAATTGGTTTATTTTTTGATTTAAAATCAATTTTGCAGATCTAATTCTACAATTTTGAGCTGTCAGTTTGCAAATGTATGCTTTGATATTTTTATTTTTATTTGGTTTTGAAAATTGTGTTCAAAACATGAAGAAAATTATTTCTAATAGAAGAAGGAAGCTATATTAAGTGAATTTATGGAGCTAATATTATTCTACCAAGAGGGATGCAAATTGTTACGAATAATAGCCGTTTTCCTTTGGAGGTGGCAAAGTACTTGTGAGTAGATTAAAACCCTAATCTAGTACTATCAACTGCACTTGCTCTCATGTGCGAGTAGATGCATTTAACATGGAAAAGCAGTTTGATGTGTTCCATTGAAAAAAGCTGGCAAAGTACTTGCTTGAAGCTCGCTTCAACTCTTTGTAAACCTGGGTCGAGTTGAAATGAGTTTGACTCGACTCGAGTGCACTCGAGGAGTGGAGTCGAGTCGAAATTTGTGATGAAAAACCTGGGTCTAGGAGTTGTGTTTTTACAGATCATGCAATATGGTCTGTTTATTTGCATGTCTGTGTACAAATATAGCTTTGTTTTAATATATAAGTGTTGTAAGTGATTGTGTTAATTCAATTGAATTTGTTTTGCATTCAAATAAATACATTAATGCCATTCATTTTTCTAGAATCTCAATACTATTTCAACTCAACTCAAAATGGAGCAACCTGGGTCTTATATTCAACCCTATTTCAACTCAGCTCCCAAACCTGCTTGTAGACGTGGTAATTATATCCATGTCACTCGCACTCAAACTAGTATTCTTTCATTCACAATGAAAAATCTAGTACAGTAGATAAAGGTGTTTTCACATGCGTTCATTTATACGCTTCATTTGACGGTGTTCAGATTAGCTTGCCAAGTTTTTCAAATTTTTTTTACAGAATGAATGAAATCTTAAATTCTTTTTTAATTTATTTATTTCGAATCGCGTTTTAGTGATTTTTCAAAATAAATAATTAAAAACTTCATTCTGTGAAATATTATAAAAAAAAATTAACATTGAAGAAACAATTATTATGGGAGACTTGTTAATTTGACGTTTTGGTAACCTACTTTTCTTTTGATTTTGATATTAGCTTCCAACTATTATAGTACTACCTTTACTGGGTCACAGAAATAACTAATCTAGTCCAAGAAGTCACATAAAAGTATCTGCAGTCGCCTTATCAAAAAGAGAAACGACAATTATATAGTATAATTATATCTAACACTCATCGCATTCTATCGTTCTGAAGTTTCACTTCTGTCGTCGTGTGTGAATTGCACACACACACTTTTTTAATGAAGTGGAAAAGAGATGGAATGTTTCATGTGAGAAGGACTGAATTCGGCCATGAATGAATCCTTCAGCGCCCTTTAAGAATAGGTTAGTTCGATTCGTAAAAGTATTTGTCCTAGGAAGATTTAGCAAGATTTATTTTTAATCTACGAAATAAATTTGTATGGTAAATCTTCGAGATTTGAAAAAGATTTGATGTAAATCTTATTTAATCTCAGATTAGTATTAGGTGGAAATGTAGTATAACATTTGAACTCATAAAGAAAATAAGTTGCAAATTATTATCGAAATTAACTTTCTGACAAGTCAATATTAAGTTCAGAAACGTCATTATAATGCTTAATGTCTCGATTTAGGAAATATAATAACCGATGAAAGTTAATCGTGTCTAACTTTTTAAAGGAAAGTTCCTAATTCTGGGCCAACTGTAGGCGTGTGAAAAAGATATGAGCTAGAAAAGGAAAAAACTTTAATCTGTGAAATAACAAATTACACATTTGTAAACATGGCTAGTCCTACGGATATGGAAGGAAAAATAGAAATAGATAGTAAGCATATTGAAGATTTAAAAATTACTCTCTTATTTTCATGAGTTTTATTAATTTTTATTTAATGGGGGCTATCGCGAATAAAATTTCCCATGGAATTTTTCCCACGGTCAAAAATTGAGAACGTGAATTATGGTCACAGTTTCTCTCGGAATTTACTGACATCGAAAGAATATTCCATGGCAAATGGGTTGTCATTTTTATTGACCAAATTCGAACCTACTAGGAAAAGTGGAAAATTGTTGGAATTTCCAATTTTTAAAGACGAGCGAAGTTCCGTTGTTAATTTTATTCATGATAGCCCCCAATGCATCTTGTTTTTACCGACTGTTAAAAAAAAAAACAGACTTAAAATTAATTTATTTTTTTGAAATTTTGCATAGGGATGATCGACGTACTCAATAAAAAAATGGCGTTCATTAGCTCTACATTATTATTGTTATATATTTATTAAAAAAAGTAATAAATTACTGGCTAATATACAAATTATTGAGCTTCTAGCTATAATACTTAAGAATATATACATTTATATAGTAGTGTCTATATCTAAAAGCATTGATCTTATTTATATTTGACAAATTTGGGCATTTTAATGTTTCAATGATGACGTTTCCACTTAATATTTTGTTGATAATTGGTTTAATTCTGTTGCAGTTTTGGAGCAGGTGTTAAAAGTTAGATGTAGTGTTGCAGGTAGGGCAAATTGGAGGTGGGTCTCTTTTGAGGAGGTGGTTGGCGGAGGTGGATGGCGGAGGAATGGCCGAAGTCAGATGAATTTTGATATTTCAGATTTTGGGATTTTTGTAGGGTATTTAGGGGTTGACTTTGTTGTATTCACTTTACATAGTGGTGATTGTATAGTCTCCATTCGATCACTTGGGAGCTAATCAGTCTTCTTGTGAGGTTCTTAACGAGGTCATTCTTGGTGTAGATGTTATAAAGATAGATTGGTGATTTGCTAACAAGGCTGGCAGCTTCATCCAGGCCAGGGGTCCACATGTTTTATGTGCTGATTTGTACTGAGTAAAAGGTGCCCGAAATTATTGATGAGATTGGTGGTGTTTTTGTTGGTATTTGTAACAGCTTTAATTGTAGAGAGGCTGTCTGTACAAATTACTTGCTTTTAACCATCTATTATAGGCTCTTGGATGGCAGTAAAAAGCGCCAAATGCTTCTGCAGTTAAGATGGATGCTGTTTGTGGGAGTAATTCACTCTAATGAAATGCTTAGGAAGAGCTTGCGCTTTTATATTGGTTTTTCGATGAGATGCAAGGTTCAATATAAAAGAGTTGGAGTCAATGAGCCAAGGTGGTTCCAGAGGAGTTGAATTTTAGTTTTTAACAACGCTTGTTTCGGTAGCTCGGATTTACCAGGTTGGATGATTGTAAAAATGGCTGACGTGATCTTATAACTCCTTTTCCGATTCAGCGTTAGGTTGACTTCTCTATCGATTACTGAGTTCATTGAAATAATGAGTTAAGCATATAGTCTGTGTGAAATTGTTTCTCTTTGTTCTTCCAAAGTTGGGAGACGCCTTTGCCAGGATGTTTTTGATGGGAGTGGTACGGAAGGCGCTAACAGTACATCTTTGTACTTGGTGGTAAGTTGGTTTTATGATCCCGAGTGTGATGTTCGGATCGTTCCTATGCATAGGAATACTGTAATCTATTTTACTTAAGATAACTTGTTTACAAACAGTGTTTACATGTACGCTACTTTTTATAAATACTTAATAGTATTAGACCTTGCAGCTGGTGATTTCTTAAGTTCTAAACAGTGGTTTCGCCAATTGTATTTATTATTGAATATGAGCCCTAAATTTTTTTTAAATTATTACATTTTCAATTTCTACATTATTTATATTAATTGAAAGAGGTGTACAAAAATGTTTGCGACAGATATGGCAACGAAAGTTTGGCCCCAGAAGAAACTGTCCATTCTAAAATGTCATTGAGAGCAAATGACCCCGACACGTCCGGTGTGATCAAGCGGGCCCAATGATGATATTGGTTTCGATCGCCTAAGTCGTTTGTTCTGGAGATCATTGTATTATTATATGAAATCATTATCATCGTCAATTTTTTTCGGTTTCTTTTAAGTAATAATTGTTTTGATTGAGTTGTTGTTGAGTTATTTTAGTTATAGGTGAAAGTTGTGTATCGTTTTGTAATTTGCATTTAGGAATGCTGGGCGAAGGTCAGTGATTTAGATTATGTATTGGTAATTTGTCTTATTGGGGCGACGAAGATGTTGGGGTAGATTAGATTTATTTAGGGGCTTAGAAATAATTGTTGAAATAGACTGATGATTGGAGTCATCAATAGAATTAGCTGCAAGAATTTGGGTGTCGGATTCAGGTTTTTTTTTTGTTGATGTGAGGTCAATTTTGAAGAAGGTTGTTTATTTTAATCAGAATTATTTATTTGAGAAGAAGGGGGTATGGTTGTTGTCGTGTTATTATCGGTGTTATCCAGTAGGTTTGAAGAAGGTGTGCAGGTGTGTTGATACATCAATTGTAGGTGGGGGACGGAATAGATCGAATGTTAAGAGAACACGGCCAATAGGAGATTTTACATCATCTACGATTTATTTATATACTGCTATAACGCCTTGTGAACTCATTTCTTCGACAATTTCTTTTTCTGGTACATTATTCATACACGATGCGTAGGCAGATCCCTTGCACGTCTTGAGTTGTTCGTGTAATTTCACGGAAACTTTACAGAGGCTTGTGAGTTTTTTTTCGATAAGAAGATATTAGCATTTTTTTCAGATTTATCAAGAATGAGAAGGTTACCATCTCGCAAATGTGTTATATTTTCATATTGAGTACTTTTACTGTCAATTGCTTTTTTGAGCAGAAAAACACCATAGTTTTTGAAAGGTTTGTCTGTCGGAGGTTGATACAACAATGAACTTGGGGTGGTTATTTAAATTTTTTAATTTCTATAAGGAAGTGATTGGATTGGTTTTTTTCCGTCTTTTGTTTTTGGACTCCAACAGCATTTCAACAGTGATAATGCTGATTTGATTTTCCTCTGTGCACCACGTGGCCCTTGGGTTTTCACTATAATAGACTTTGATTTGCACAATTCACAAGAAAAAAATAAACGCGTGGGAGTGAGATAAAGCTATAAAAATAGCGGGGAAGGCACCAACGAAAATGAGACAAGAACTCAGCGAGCAAATGTTGTTGTCGGCTCGAGTGACAGTCGATGACTGGAGCTCTACATAAAACCAGATAATTTTTCACAAATGGCCTCAGAGTTTGTTTAAAACCAGTCCAGAATTAAAAAAAAAAAATAGAATTAGAATAGAAACTGCAATATGCGTTGACAGAACCAGTGTTAAAAAAAAGAAGTAATATAAATTATTCTCTCGTGGATAGCCAGGGCCCAGTGATTTACACTCACAACCATCGTTTTGTTACTGCTTAATATGAACTACTATGATGAGAGACGCTTTATCAAAACAAAATATTTTATTTGAGGATTTCGTACTTCCTCCCAAGAGACAACACACATAAAAAAAAACATTTAAATGGATAGGCCAGTTTTGAACCCGAGATAATAATCCTACGCACCAATGAGTGCTATTTTTGTGTCCACCAAAAGTACATAATGGGGTTGAAGGTTGAGCCCATGAACCATGGTCCTAATATTTTACTTTAAATCTAGGGAAACAAATTTCACTTAAAAACATTATTGACTTGTATCTCCTGTATCTACTCACTTGAGAGTCGAACACTAAATCTTGCTTTTAACACCTCTTGGTTGAACATGAAAAGATCACAATTTCAGAGCCGAGCTTAAAAGAAATATGAATTTCCTTATGCTGACCACTCAGACCCTGCTCTCTCTCTCTCTGCTCTGTGTTTCAAAATCAGTTGAATACATAGTTTAACACTCAGATTAAAACCGGCATATGAGCAATACATGCGAACTGTTTTCAAAATTCTGTTTTCCGTAAGTTTGTTTTACAAAATTCTGCATTAATTTTTAAAATTTTGTAAAAGAATTCATCCATTTTTCGGGCAGCAAATTGTTGCAGGGCCCAAATTGCGTAAGAGTAAAATGATCGATAAACTAAGTGATTGTCGTTTTGACGGTTGTTCTCTCTATATTTATCTAAGGATATGATCGAGATAGCGATTGTTAAAACGACTATCACCTTAGCCGATTCCGCCCCAAAATATTGAACCTAAGCATTAAAGAATAAATGAAAACACAGCCATATAGGCTTGCATGTCTGTATTATGTTAACTGGAATCGTTAGTAAGAGTCAACAGGTGTGTCTCTCCAAATAAAACCTCTGAGCACTCGGAGATTTTTGAGTGGGACAAAAGTCTCACCAGGGCACTGAGTTTTTTTTGGAGATTACTGACAATTAGACAAAAATTTGTTTAGATAAATATCTCAATGGTCTTTGTCAGACAAAACTCATGTTCGTTTGATCGCCAAACTACAACTTTTCGTGATGAAAGAATACGAAAACGATAAATAAATACGAAATAAACACGGAATGTTGATAAAAATAAAAACAAGGTGAACTTGTTAATTAATATTCATTCATGATTAAGGTTGCACTAAAAATGCTATAAGTTGTACAAACGAATTGACTAAATCAATTAAAAATGTAAATATCGGGATGTAATTGCAGAGATATTTTAACATTTGCTTGGGTCTTTTTCGATTGGTGTTGCCTTTTTCAAATAATTTTTCTTACTTAAAAAATAAATAAACAAACAAAGATATATCTAAGATTTATTATTATTTTTTTCTCATTTCTTTTAAAATATATGCAATTCCTTTTTATTTTATCCATCCATCTATCAGTACCAAACATACTAAAAAAGAGCCAACCAACTATTCCAATGTATCCTGGAGATATGCCATCGTATTCGCCACCAGCTCGATCATTCTTCACACCGCCATTACCACCAGAATATCAAAATCCCTTTGCAGATAAGCCCACATTGCGTGGTACAAATAATGAAGGTGTAATTGTTAATACAGGAACTTATATCAATCGACGTCCAATTCCGCCACCAAGTTTAATGCCAGGGCACGAACGAATACCATTCAGGCCGCCTGATTTAGGAGGTGGAGGCGGTAGTGGTTCGATAGCTATTCCAAGTAATCCAATTGGTGGTGATTTTCCAGCCACTAGTCACAAGCCACAACAGCTACCCTTAGACCAAGAAGGACAGCGTAAGAAGGCTTTGAATACGCCCTCACAAAAAGGTGGTAATAATCGACTTGGGAGTGGAGTTGAAAACTATGGCGATGGTGCGGTAAATACAGTTCCATTGTCTGAGATTAGCGATGCTATTCATAATCCCAGACAAGAACATCTGCCCAGTATACGACGTATTCTATCCGGTTCGAATGGTCGTAAGGAAGATATTCCAGAGGTTCTGCTTAAGCAAGTTACCTCGAGGCCAGCTTATAATCCTCAGCCACCGTCATCACCGGTGGTTGTTGTTCAGACTTCTCCGGAGAATATGCCCGATGATAATCGAGGTAGCAATAATCAGAATCCGAATATAAATCAGAGTAAGAATTTCGATTTGACAGGCGGTGGCGGTGGAAGTGATAGTAGTGATGACATTGAAGATTCCATCGAACCCGATGATCTTGGACAAGACCAAGATGAACCGAAGACACAACCGAAAATAAAAATGAGTACAAAGTCAACAGACACACCAAATGCTGGTGGTAAGTTTTTTTTTTTAATTTAGTTTCTTTGTCTTCTTTTTTTTTTAATTATATCTTCATTATTTATTTTCCTTTCCAATTCGCAGGCGGTGGTAGCAAACAACAATCACAACAAAAGCAACATCACCTTCATCAGAATGGCCAGTCCTCATCATCATCTTCTTCATCAACATCATCGACAACTGTGTCCTCAGCAACAGCCTCATCATCTTCTTCCTCGTCCTCATCGTCTTCATCGACGAAACACAACACAGCCACCTGGTCGGTTGCTTGGAATATTCATGTCTATTTGTCCGTCATTCTTTTCACCATCTTAGGAGTATATTCAATATTTAAGATGATTTTTTACAATAAGCTTACACATCTTTTTAGTCAATCCTATTTCATTTGCATCCATTTGATTTTGATTATTATTTGTAGCTCGCGTATTTTCTACTTGTGCTACGACGCGTACAACATTCACTCGACATTTCATATTTTCGTGTCGGAAATTTTGCTCAATTTGCCAGCAACTTTTTTGACAATCTCATTTTCAGTCTTGATATTGTTCCTGCTCATTAAGAGCCTCAATCATAAGAACAATCGTTATTCCGCTCTGATTCGGCCACTGACTGTAGTTGTTGGGAGTGGCGTTCATGTCGTCCTCTGCATTACACTACATTATGTCGAAAGCTACACAACCAATCACAGCCAACAGTTCTACTACCAGCAACTCTATCGCAACGGGCTGTACCATCGAGTGCCGTCCAGCAACAATATGGTGCTCCAGCAGCATCATTTGCAGCAACCTTTGCTGCATCACCATCATCAGCTGACCATTCCGCCGCCCCCACCACCGAGGGTACTCTCGCTCATATGTCAGATAATTTATATTTTTATATGTCTCAGCTTAGGACTGTTGTACTTGTACATTTATCGAATCTTAAAAAGGATTCTCCGAAGCAAGAGTCAGAATTACATTCATGGCTTTCAAAATCTCTCCTATGCTATTCACATAACAATTGCAACGGCATTGTTGTTTGTATTATTGGCAGCTTTGCAGATATTCGGTGCCATAAGCATATCGACTACACGTCCTCTAATCACGTCTTCGTCTGATATGGACTGGCTCCAGTGGGGCTATCAGTTTTCGTTGCGTTTGATCGAAATAGCAATTATCACCTTAATGTCGTGGGTGGCTGGTTTGAAGACCAGTGGTGGTGGTGGTGGAGCTGTTGTTGGCGTCGGCGGAATGGGTCCAGGTGGTGGTGGTATGCAGCGCGAAAAGAACGCTGACAGCGGTCACAATGTGGCCGGCTTCTTCTTGCCTTGCACTTCAAGCTCTAGCCAAGAACAATTCGAAACAGACTATCCTGCCATTTGTAATGCCAACACTAATTTACACACGTATACACTGCGTACCGGTAAACCCATATACGATGACACGTTTGCGTTGAATTCCTTAGGTGGTCAAGGTTCCATGGGCGGGGGATCACAACGAAACGATTTTCAGCTGCAGTCAACGAATAATTTTGTGCGTCCCTATGACACAGGATCGCTACAGTCAGGCAGTGGTATTGGCAGTCATATGCATTCACGTCAGCAGATCGATGCCCAGAGTGGCCACCATTCTGATTTCCTGACCGAAACACAAACCGATCATTACGAGAATCCGAACTTCGAGCTGCGCTCGACAAGTAATCGGATACCTGATCAACACCAATATTCGGACAATTGTTATTCGGAACCTTTGAATGGTGGTGGCAGCAGTACGAGCGGTTATGACTTCTCCAATTTCGAGAGGCCGAAATTCGGCGTTGGTATTCGTGAGGGCAATGTTCCAGCCGAAATGATGCTCGACCGACCTATATCAAGGAACAATGATCGTACTTCGAATTCAAGTCGAAACCACCATCGTGCGAATTTGGATCGAACGAATTATGAAAACCCCGAGCGGCGAAGTTCGAATTCAACACATTCCTGCACAAGTGCACGTTATGCAACCTACAATTCGTTCGACCGCCACGGTATTGTGCGGAAGAGTGGAACATTGAACAATATTGGTGGCATAATAAACGGTCGCAATGGGAGTTCATCGTCGGCTGCTTCGTCTTCTTCACGTCCGTCGGGTGTGCAGACGCTCAGCACAGCAAATCATCATCCCCGTGGTGGTGTTATCAATGGCTCGGCACGTATAATGCGAACCGGTGTTGGTGGTGCGGCAGAATTAATGATGATCGATCCAAACCACCCGCCACATAACCACCATCAACGTGATTCGTCCGATGACCAGCGCGAGATGCCATCGCATCCTCATCGTGGTGGTGTTGGTGGTGGTGGCAGTGGCGGTGGTGGTGGTGTTGGTGCACCTATGAAAGCCTTGAACTATTACCGCGATTGTCAATTGGAACGAAGCAATAGTGCTGCGATGCAGCAATACATTCTGCAGTCTGACGACGACATGGTGATTGGTAGTAATGCAGAGCGTACGAATTTGATAAACAGTAGTGGTTCGCGGAGCGGCGGAGGGGTTGATGGCATGAGCATGGGCATTGGTACATCGGGGGGAGGTGGCAGCAGCGGTAATGGTGGAGGTGGTGGCTGCTCGTCATCGGGCATAACAAGTAGCACTAGTGGGGGAAATTTAACAGATAATGGCAGCGCTAATTTAGTTACTGGTGATCGTGGCAACAATAACTGTGGCACCGGCACCACTGGCAGCTCGGGCATGGGCAGCAGCAGTGGTGAAAGTGCTAACAGTGGTAGTATGCTTGTTGCCGAACATGGTTTTGTTCGTTTTCGAGCATTAGATGATATAAATAATGCTCAAGGCGTTGGCATTCATAATGCCTCTATTCGAACAACAAAGACTGGTGGTGGCAGGAGTAAAGAAAAGCAACGTTATGCTAGTAATACATAGTCGGAGTTAGTAGGTTTTAGTTATTAGTTTTAGGAAGTTTTTAATTTTTTTGTTTTACACTTTTTTGATATTGTTTTTTTCACACGAATATTTTTTTCGTTAATATAATATTTTTTATTTATATATATAACAAAAATATGAGGTCTTGTTGTGTAGACGGTCGTATATATACAGAACGAGATGGAATTTGGACATATATGGTATGATTTGTCTGCATGAGTACATCTTCTACTGACCAAATTACTTTTTAAACAAATCATAATTTACTTAATTATATAAGTTTTTGTATGCTAAATCATTTTTTTGTTTTTGATATCCTTTTGGCCTACAAAAACTTATATAATTTATTAATATTAGAAAAGTCACAGAATAGAATAACTCATAATTTACTACAATAAGTTTATTTTTAATAGCAGCAACTAAATATGGTTTTTCAGTTATAGTGAAGAGTAGTAAAATTACCCGAAACTGGATTTCAGTGTAATCAGTTTTGTGAAAGAACACTTAATAATTCAAGAGGAACAGTTTCTCGTTAATATCACCATAACGGATTTAAAAATTTTCTTTAGAAAAGCACAACATTTTGTTTCCAATTTTCAGCTATTTCTTTACTCTGAAAAAGTGATAGTTTGGGTGATATTTACGAATAACTTAGCGTAATTTTTCTATCGACACATGCATGGTTTACAGTATTTCATTAAAAAATTAATATGTTTCCTAGTTTTATCAATATTTTGTCTATTATTATTTCACTGGACTACTATGTACCTTATAAGAACTGTGGTATTTATGTAAAACTTAAAAAATTACGGTATTTGCGTTTATTTCATATTTTTATTGAAGGATTTATTTTATGTCAATGTTAAAGACTCCCAAATAACACTATTGCATCTGTAACTTATTCACTCGTATTTTTAATAACTTCTTAATTGTAACGTAAAAAAGAGATTAAGTCTCGTATCTATCTTCTTCCTATCCATAAATATCGATTTATATGAATCAAGACATTAGTAAAAGCTTGACAATCAATTGAAAAAAGGTAGTTCTATTAAATTTGATTATTTAAATTTTGATTGAAATTTTAAAAAACCTATTTGCCTGAACTGGTCTTATCCAAAAAAAAAATGCCTCAAGATTGATATGTATTATAATTCTAATATAAAATTTTCTAAACCATATTTTTTTTATTAAACGAGAAGCTTGGAAAAAAACTTGCTTACGAACCACAGATACAAAAGGCTAATAGTTATGTACGACGTTATTATTATGAGCAGTTATTAAAAGTAGTTTTTTTATTGTTTGATATTTTTTAAAATAATCTTAGTTTATCTTGGCTAATAGAAAAACACATTGTATTGTAGTTCTAGTTTTACTTTTTTAAAATATTCAGACCACACCAAAAGCAAAACAAATTCGTCTTCTAAGCTCGGCGGCAAAGTCAAATTCCACTCGTTCATGTATTTATCTCCGTTTTCATTTTAAACAAAATCATATTTTATTTTTAATTAGTACCTATCAGAATTGTAAATAAAATGTATATAACTGCCATTAAAATATATATATATATATATACATATATATGCAAATATTTTATTTTAATTTACATTTTATAAAAAGGAAATCGTATCTATAAAAAAACCTTGCTTAAATTTGTTACGCGATTGCAGTGTTGAAAAAAGCATATTATAAAAAAATATCATTGCAGTATTAACCGCCCCACAATAAAAACAAGAAAACCGATATATGAAATAATAAACGTCCACCTACAGTTAAATAAAAAAAAATAACTTCTTAAAGTGAAACAAACAAAAAAGTGAGACAGGGAACACAGAAATGTTCATAAAAATTAAAATCATTCAAGGGTGGATATTTATATTATTACAATAGGTCAAAAATACAACAAACAAAAAAAAAAAAACGAACTGATTAGTTAAGTCATCGTCGGTATTAATGTCTATATATTTTCCATTGATTATCGAATAAAAACAAAAAATGCACGTAAAAAAAACTAACACAAATGGATGCAATTGATTTATACTTTATTTTGTATTTTATGGGATAGAGATAACAAACAAATTATTATGGACTTTTATACTTATTTTATAAAATATTTAACTCTTAAATTCTGTTGTTTTAAATCTTTTTTAAAGTTAATTTTAAAAGTGCATTTATACGTATTGATATATATAAAAAAAAGAACAAAATAAAAAAAACCTATTGCAACTGTAAGAAATAATAGCAAAAAAAAATTAAAAATTTAATAGCATTAAGTATAAATAAAAACACAATTTTTAGTACACAATTCGCTTTAGAGATAATATATACATATAAATAACAAAACAAAAAACAAGACAAATATATATAGCTATTTAGATTAAAAAAAAATAAATAATATTTATATATATATATAACAAAACAAAAATCATGCTTATTATATACAAGAGTATATAAAAGATCATTACTTTAGTTATTTTGTTTAATATTTGATTTTTCTATGCTGTTTAAAATTATTTAAAAAAGAGATTTTCTTTTTTACTTATTTAATTTTATTATACTTATCAGTTTATTTTAATTTTTTTTAAATAATGTGTATCTATAGAAACAAAACAAAAAAAGCAAAACCTAGAAAAAGAAACTGCAGAATAAATATTTTCCAATTTTTTTCTACAAAAATGATTAGTTATTATTTTTCCTTACTTTATAATTGCATAGATACGTACATGGTCGTTTTACTGATTTTCTTGCCGTTTCATTACCGTAAACGTCGTTGTTATGCTCGGACAAAAAAATGTTCAGTACAGTAAAGTTTTCCTTCCCTTTCCTTTTTCACTAACTTAAAATCAACTGGCGCAATCAAACTATGTTATTATTGTAATTTATTAACACACTAGACATTCAGCTTTAAGGTAACTTAAGTCTGTTAATAATATATTAAAAATGTATTATAATTAAAATTAGAAACAATACTCTATTTTATTATTATAATTGAATATCAAAATTATGTTTATTTTAAACAAATGAGTGTATTTTTTGTATATTATCATGACTTAGTTTTTAAGGCTTCACAAATTGACAAGAGTGATGCTTAATTTGTATGATATGTTAAAGCTGGGTAGAAGAAGATTAAGGCGGATTTTCATCACCAAAAAGATGCTGGTAGTGTAATACAAGGAGTTAAAAGTCTTATTAAAGTTGAGCTTATAGCTTTTTAAGTAGTGATATGGAAGGTGTGATGAAACCTTTCGTGGTTCATTACTAAATAGTGGTATGAAATAGTAAGTAAATAATAATCGTTGTGGTTCAATGAAAACTACCCAACTCGATTTTCTAAGAAACCGAGGAACCTCTTTTATATTTAAAAGAAAAAATAAAATATAAACATTTTACTTCTGTAAAATATTTCTTAATCTTATGTGGGTCTATTTATAGGGGAAACATCTTTTGAATTAAAAATTTTCGAATTCTTGTCAGTAAAAATCCATAAAAAGTTGTCTCAAGATAAAATTAAATGGAGTTAGAGAATTTTCATTGAACGAAGACGGTATAATGCAGTAGATATTGAACCATTGAGGTTCAACATAGCAAACTGGAGCACAATGTGACTGCAAGTTTATTTTGTCCTATACTCATACGGCTAAATACCCACATCAGTTCATTTGTTGACTTTGCTAAGAAGGGAACCGTGGAACTTGCTAATTAGATAAAGACTTAAGTAGGTGGTCTTTGGCCAAACCATATTAAACTTAAGATTAAAAAATTGTAAATTTATAATTATGTTTTACTTACAGTTTTCACTAACTACAAATATTTGTATTTAGTTCATTATTTATTTTTAAGCATTCTTTTTGGCACTGAGCCCAAATCTGTCATTTATTTTGAGCTATTTTCACAGGTTTTCGAGCTTTCCCTATCGCTTCGGCATTAAATATAAACTGTTTTAAAACTAACGAAAATACGTTGTTTAGTCCTTCTTTTTTTATTTCTGATATGTGGGACATTTGTACAAAAATCGATGATAAACTGTTTCAGTTAAGCTGAAATATTTAAATATGCTGTTTATTTTTTCATTTGCACCGAGTTTACTAAAAGTAAAATGCCGTTTAATTGTTTAGTTTTTAGTTAGCTCTTAAGTCTAAAGGCTCTTATTTGTTGCATGTTTTTCCTAGGTAGAAATGGTGGCACGGGCGTAACACTCGCCCAGTACCCAATTAGCGCTGAATTGCGCCGTTTTGGATATGTTTTTCCTAAAAAGTTTTTTAATATGTTACACTGACATCAAGGTTAGATTAGGAGGGGTGTGCAGTGCACAGCACGGAGGCCGTTGCATACACGGGGGCCTATTGGTCCAGCCTATACTTTCTATGAATTTTCTCATGTGTGCCATTGAGTTTTCGCTAGATCATCCAATTCTCCAACAAATCTGTTTCCAAAATAACATAGGCGATTTGTTTGGAGGTTTGGACAATCACAGAGCAGATTTTTAATGGTTTCTATTTCTTCGACATCCTGACAGCTCCTATAGAAATCGGGTGCGAATACACCCATTCTAACGGCCATTGTGCCAATGGTGCAGTGACCCGTTAGTACACCTATCAAGATTATAATATTCTTTTTACTCAGCGATAAAATGTACTGAGCTTTCTTTTTATTAATTCTAGGCCATAAACTTCTAGAGATAACGCAGTCATTCCTGTTCGTCCAGAAGTTATTGAATTGCTCTTTCGTTATTAGGTTCCTTTCTATATTGCATGTCCAGGAATTCAGCAGAGTTTGACTTTACACTGACATCAAAATATTCCTTTTCTTTTTCACATTTTCAACTTAAAAATAGAACGTCTTTCCTCAGAGGACCATGTGCAGATCTAAGGTTTGCGATCACTTCTTATGAATTTTTAGCTTAACTAAAAATATATTTACAAGCAACAGAACTCGATTATATTTTATCATTCGCTCAAAATAACTGAAAAAAAGAATCACAATACAATATTTTTGTTTTTGGTTTTAAAACTTAACGCGTGGCACAATATTTGATGTTTGAATTCACAGAATTTATTCATTGTAAATTCGATTTTTCCTTTTGATTTATATTCGAGTGAATAAAACCCTTTTACGAATGTAAAATATATCTTAAACGTATTACTTTTTTTTGGTTAATCAGAGTAGTTTAAAGAAAATGTACTTTAAAAATAACTGGGAAATATTTTCCAAAAAATCAAGCTTGCTTGTGCATATTAAGCTGCATGGCAAACAAATTTTTATGCTACGAAGAATAATTTTCGTTGGTTTTTCCGAGCATAATAAATACACAGCCTTCTAGGTGTTGTTTTTGTTGAAAAATTCATGATGAATGTTAAGAAAGCGAGATGTATATTTGGTAGTTAAGTATTTTATTGAGAATACCAAGTTAAGCTTATGCTATTGAAGCAAATATTATTAATGGTATTCGTTTTGGAGCTTAAAGATTTATGGCACACAGAATATCTTTCCATTTTCGAAAACGTTTCTGACTCAAAAATGCATTTGCAGAATGTTCTTCAACGCAACCTGCTAAAGTCACATGTTCGAAACATCATCTGCGGTGCAGCTGTGCAGTTAAAAAAAACGAGGTTAGGAGAGAAAATTGAGAAACTAGAGAGCATGTTCGTAAACATCAAATGCACTTGTGAGTAAATTCAATGACGTTGATTAAACCGACGGACGATTACAAAAAATGAAGATCATTTAGCGATAAATTTAAAAATGGCTTTTGTCAACAATAGAACAAGTAGTTTTATAAAAAAGCTTGGCTTAAGCTGACCCTATTCTTTCATTTAAATTGAGAAGTTCATCTTTGACCAGCATGTTTTTAATGGTGCCTTTTAAAAAACGCATCAAATCTTCTTCTGACACTTAGCTAGTAAATTTGTTAAATAATGTTAATTTTTGATTTCGATGAGTTGCCATAGCTGATGAGTGCGTAGCCAAACTGGCTTAAAAAAGAGAACTAATTATATAACTGTGTATTTACATTTACGAATTACTTTTATTTTGTATTTCCTAAATAGACATTGTTAATAAAAGCTTAACTTAAGGAACTGATCTTTAAGTTAAGCTTTTTTTAACTAACAATGCTCGTGGGCATAAGTGAATGTGTAAAGATAATTTTGAAAGATTCGTCGGAAAATCTACTTTCCTATTTTCTATTCAAGTAGTTTCTTGTATCGCAAGAGAAAATATTCACTAAAACGACTATATGTATCAAAGTATTTAGCTTGTGTATTGAGAGGCGCAATCCATTTACATAATATGTATACGTATCTCTTGCGAATACATATATTATATGTATTTGCAGGATATAATGCGGCTTACCGTAACATCACTTCTGCCAACCTAAAAACCTAGTTATTTTTGCTTTTGTTATAACTATTTTTTATTTTAAACAAAATAAAACCCGGCTCTCTTTTTATATAACTCCCAATTAAAATTGCTGCTAACATATTATTCCTAAAAGATTTGAATACTTAAACCTTGAAATACCGACGATTAAAATTACCAACGATTAAATTGAAACCATTAGATTAGTATACATGATTGTTGATTTAATTGATTTTCAAATTTTTGTAATGAACGATAATTAAATTTGAAGAGCTTTTGTTTGTATAGCACGTACAGTGTTTGCTTGACGGTACCTAGAGAATTCAATTCAAAATGTATGTAAACATAGCATTTTTGAATTTGTCTTATAAAAAATTTAATAATTTAATCGTCAAAAAAATATCGCTTCTTTTTTTATCCTCTTTCCTGTGAATTACGTTGAATTTTTTTTCAAATGTTCATTTCCACAGAAAACAACTTTTATGAATTCCCGTTTAGAATATATGATTTTTTTGCACATTAACTATTGTTTACGATATGAAATAATTTGAATACAAAACAATTTTTTCAGTGGGTTTTAAGTTTTTAAGTTAAACTTTCGTTACTGGATTTTTTTTGTATTATAAAATTAAACTTGGCGCACATGACGATGCTGATGAATTCTATTCTATTCTGCTATTTTTTTCATAAACATTAATTTTTGTTTGATTTCTATTGTATAATAATTATTTTTTATTTTTTTTTCAATTCGGCTTACTTTTTATTTGAATGTTAGAAAATTATACCAGCAGATTTACTCAATTGCCTATTTTGTAAAGAACTAGGATAGCTTTTTACTAAAATGGGGAGGACGGTGCTGATTATGGAATTAGAATCGATTTGCATCAGGTTTAGTTGATATACTTTTAAGTAATAGTTAGCTTATTCTTCAATTCGAGACCAAGTTCGATGTGACATACCTTAATTTGACTTCACTAAGTGTTAAAATGTAGGAGATGTGAGAACAAGGGCAATTCGCTTCGAATTCCAAAGCCAAGCAGCGACTGCGAATTGTTCCAGAAACTTTAATAAGTTAAAAATGATTAATGTCCGCGAAAATAAAAGTTTTAAATATTTTATATGTTCCAGAAATTTTCTTCATACGTCTCGATTTAAAAGCTAGCCTCAATAGGCAAGGTTATGCTTTATGGTTTGAAAAAAAAAAACATAATATGTATATAAGTTTTTTAATCAAAGATAGCAAACAACTTTTACGGAGAAGAAAGCTAAAAGAAAAAGATAGATTTTCTGAAACACGATAGAGGTATATGAACAAATTTGTAAGTAATACTAGTGTTATTTTTAAGTTTTTTTTTTTTTTTGATATGAATATCTGCAAGTGTGGATTTTCCGTCACTTTTTTACCTTTTTTATGTTATGAAACATTTGATAGTAAGATATCTGAAAATAAAATAAAAAACAAAATAATAAACTGCCTTTTCTAACACTTCTAAAATAAATATAAAAACTAAAAAAGCGTTGCTTAAGTACAAGAATATAAAAAAATCTTGTTAAAAGAACTCACTCAAGCGAATGTATTAAACACCGCGGTCTGTTTAAATGAAAAAATAAGACTTAAGTGTGTAGTACTTCAAACAAAATATTCCAAAAAATAAAATAAATAAAAAAAAAGAAGAAAATAATATCAATTAAAAGCAATTGAAACCAAAGCACTTCAATTCAGTGCTTTTGGCAAATAAATACAAAAATATTTTCGATAAATAGGAATTTGCATACACATGTAGCACAAAATCCATGAGCATTTATTTTTGTTTTATTATAATATAGTATCATGTATATTTTTCTTATTTTATTTTCAAATATATTTTTCTATTTTTATTTTTTTTTTGTATAATCTGTTTCAGATCGATCACCATATTTTTGGTGAAAAATAAAGCAAAAACACGTACAATAAAAATATATAAAAAAAAACAATATTGTACATTTAAAATTCAAAAAAAAAAAAACAGTAAATATATTTCAAAAATCATGAATTTCTTCACTTGTTCAGTATAAATAATACAAACAGAAAAAGGCAAATTCGATATATACATTATTATATAATATATATATATATATATGTATATATATATATATCTATCAATATGCGCTTTTTATATAGTAAAATAAGAGATATTTATTTACATATATTCTTGCATAATAAAATAATACATCTCTAAAATTTTTTAATTTATTTTTTCACTTAAATATAAAAATATAATGATTAAAAAAAAATAAGTGAACAAAAGTTTTACATACAAAATATAACTATACAGAATTTTATATGATGAAAAAAGCCTAAGTACCTACACACTAAACTCTTAAAACTATATATTTATTTATTGTTTAGGTATACAAAAAAAGTAGTTTCTTATTTTTAAATTTGGAATTTTAACTCAATGTAAATATAGAAAAAAAAAATAATATCAACATAAAAAATTAACATAGAATCAATTGGAATAGAAACAAATGTAAAAAAATGGTTGAAAATATCACAACAGATTATTCACTGATTGATTTTTACTAAAACATTATAAAGAAATCATACGCTCACAATTTTAATAAAATGATGAATAATATTGCAAAATAAATTAAACACGCAAAACAGAAAAGGATAAAACACGTTAAAACAAACAAAAAATATTCCTCATCCCTGTCTCTCTTTCTTTATTAAAACAAATCATTAATAGAATAAAATTTATAAATAAACAAATTAAAAACGATTTCTTTTTTCTTCTTAATTATTAAACTATATATGTATATAGAAATAATGTATGTAATTGAATTATATAAACATAAACTTTGATACATCAAATATTAAATTCAAAAACAAAATTATTTAAATTTTAAAGTTAAAATATATATTTAGGTAATATATAAACAACACATTAAAAAAGATTACGCTACGAAAAAATAAAATGACATAACAAACAATTGTTTCATAGATAATGACAAAATGGATATTTATCATTACACATAGGTATTTCATTATATTTTGGTTATTTATAATGAATATATTAATTATCCATAACAATTTTAAGAAAACAAAAGTAAGGATATATTGAATTACGACAAAAAAGTGAATACCAAACTTCAAGTTTAATATTAAGACAAATAAAAAAATTTTAAAAACGTGTGGATAAAACAAATAAAAAAAACATTAAAAAGACGAATCACAGAGAAAAAAAGTAAAAATAAAAGAGAAAATGTAAATTCGCGCATGATCGTTTTATTTAAACTACGGTTTCGCGGGACGATTGCACCGAAAAATCGAATGCAAATTAAACTTTTGCCGCTAAACTAGACATAGAATTCATAAGCACATCTTACAAAATCTAACCTAAGCGAAACGTGTTCATCATCCGAAACCTATTGTGTTCTAAGGTATCTAGGGTCGAATATTTCTAAGAAAAAACTCACTACTAAGGGTATTCATGCAACTTCGTAAAACCATTGTGACTGGTGACTGGTAACACGACAATGTACCGCACGTTTTTTGCAGTTCAACTTAAACTAAATTATTCTACGCTTCTTTCCCCCCAGATATCGCACGCTGATTACGACAATAATCTCGGTTGCAAATCATATCGGAACTTGTGCATTAAAATTAATTTATGGACAAAATCAAGATACCTTGTTCTTATGTTATGTTGTTGCCATCATAGAACAATAACTTATTTTAAATCGCGATATGTAAGACATTACTTCACTGAGAGATGAGAGGATTGGGTTTGCTAGTGCAAGCAGTTGCAAAAAAAGAGGGACAAAATAAATTTAAAAATAAAAAATAAATAAATAAAATTCAAATTGGAAAAACGGCAGTATAAAACCAAACGGCAAACGTACAAACGTCGTGAGAAGGGTTCTATGTTGAATGTATACACCACTGTCAATTCGCATGAATCTAAACTTATCATTTTACAAAATTTGTAATCTTACGACGTTGCAAGAATACACTTACTATTTTTGATTATGGAATTCGAAGCGAGTCTTTTGAAGGTTAATGGGCTTGGCAAACCTTTTTGGGCAGTGAAATCAACGGTGACGTCTATAGTTCCGGTCAGGCTGAGAACGTCTAAGCGAACACCTTTCATGGGCTTCTTAATAGGCGCGTCTCACCAACTAAAATCTCACTGAGCGCTCAATGTCAAGTCGACGGAGGCGGAATGCTTTGGTGGGACAAGATTCTCCGTTGAATTGTATAAAAACAGGTGTTAGAATTGTACTTGTACTGAAATTCTGGAAACAAATTTCAACTTTGCTTAAATTATTTCAATTTATAAGCACAAAACCTTATCAAATGATTGAAAAATAATAGCAAATTCAATTTATTTTCATTTTTATAAACATTTCACCTTTATTTTGAATTTTAAATCGACTTAAGTATTTGCACATCAGCGAGAAATTGCAATTTGCCTGTCACATGAACAGCTGTTCAAGCAGAGAAAGAACATTGAAAAATGAATCCAAAAAGTTTTCGTCTCAGTAATCTCCTTAAAAAATCTCAGTACTCAGGTGAGATTTTTTGTCCCACTTAAATAAAAGAACATTGAAAAATGAATCCAAAAAGTTTTCGTCTCAGTAATCTCCTTAAAAAATCTCAGTACTCAGGTGAGATTTTTTGTCCCACTTAAAAAATCTCTGAGCGCTCAGAGATTTTATTTGGTGAGACGCGCCTAATGTTTGTGACAGCCCCATGACGACAGTGCCGTATGTGCATGCGGCATTTAACATATCGTGTACTCTTATCCTTAGCATTTTAAAACACACTTATTGAGTCCAATGAAATGTTCTATTTTTTAACAAACAGCAAAATCATGAATTAAAATACTTTTTGCACAAAATGGAAAAAAAAAATTATTTTGATGACACAGAGCTTACAGCTGATATTTTAATGCGAGTGGGGGTGGCCTCGAATTATTTGATATTTGATTGAGAAAACTGGAATTATTTGGAACTCAAATGTGAAAACTGGAAGGATCATTTTCGCTTTTGGGAATAACCCAAAGCGAAGACGGTCGAAATTGAGCTATCGCATTAATTGAGGAGTAATTTTTCCTTAAAATCCATTTTTTGAGTAAAATATAAATAAATGTGTAGTAATAAGTTTTACTTTAAAATATTTAATTTAGTATTTTATCCTCATAGTCTGAATAGACCCAAATTTTAGGGATATAAAGGAACAATTGCGTGTACGGGTTTTTATTATTGAATATTTTTGTTTGGCCCATAAGCATGTTTACTTCCGAAAATGTTACAAAATTCATCGATGCGTTTCTGAGAGAATAGCCACTTTTAAAAAATTTTAGTATAACTTAGTCTCCTAAGCCGAATTTGACAATGTTACGCTAAAACTTTTTATTAAAAATTAAATTTTCTGTCGAAATGGATGGTTTAAATATTTTTATAAAAAGCAGACAAAATTTACAAAAAATCAAAGATTTCTAATTTTTTTAACAAATTGCGCATAATTTTTTTTTGTAGCAAAGATAGGTCCAAGAAATACACATACACAGACAAAATAAAGTAAAAGCTTTAATATGGCATGTCCAAAGAGTAATTTTTTGCAGTTGTGGCCCGATACCTCATTTTTAGTACAATATGACAAATTTCACATTTGTAAAAATATTCAAACTCAAGATTTTGATCAAATATTACGAATATAGAGAATATTTAAAAAATAGGCAATTCCGCAATTTTGTTTTCCAGCCCTTTTTGAATGCTTATAGACCTACAGACTGAACGACTGGTCCGATTGATACCAGGTTTGGTACTAGGTACAAGGAATGTTAAATTTGTCATCTAGTATCAAAAATAGGTTTTTGGGCAAAAAATTCTAAGAAAGTGTTAAGTTTGAATCGCAGTATCTTTGAAGTTTTTAAAAAAATGGCTTTTTTAACATATCATTAAGGCCTTAAGAATCTCTTTTATCTTGTTGGAACATCTCTTAAGCGTATCTTTCCCTCGAAAGAAGTAATGCGCAGTTTAGAAAAAAAAATTAAAATCTTTGATTTTTGAATTCATTTGTTGGTTTTTGATAACTTTTTCTGCTTAATTTTGTTTGTAAAATTTTTAAACCACCTATTTCTTTAGAAAATGTTTTGAACAAAAAATTTAAAGTGTAAAATTGTCAAATTTGGTTTAGTTTTCGAGCTATACCAAAAATATTGATAAGTGTCCATTGTGACCATTCTCTCATAAACACATGGGTGAATTTTGTAGCATTTTCGGTGGTAAATATGCTTATGGGCCACACAAACATATTTAATAATAAAAACTCTTGCACGTAGTTGTTGCCTTGTAAAACACTACAAAATGTGGTCTTTTTGACATTCTGAGCATAGAAATACTAACTGAAATGTGTAATGCATAAATAAATAATATAAAGATGGGAATCCTCGGCTGTCAAACTGATTTGCCTACAAGCTCCGACCGTGGTGAATGTCATAAAGTTGCACTAGTAACCTTTACCACACTAACACTAATGCAACTTAATGATTTTCACCACAAATCGTCGGTTTTTTTTTTAAATTTGTCAGTTATTTTAAAAACCCAATGGACATGTTCATAAAGTATAAAAGCAGGTGAAGTGAATTTTTAAGTGCTCACTTCCCTTTATATAATTTTATTTTAAAATTGCATTGGCTACCTAAATTCAAAGCGTTCTAAGATAATAAAAGACATATTGGTAGTAATAAATAATTGAATAAATAAATGCATGTTAATTGAACCATAGTGGGAGGAAATTTGTTTGTGAAATATGAAATTTCATAGTACATATGTTAGCCTTTTTACACCGAACTCAAAACGCGGTTTTCGAGAAAATATCGGCATTGGAGAAAAACCTAATCGAAGACACAAGGTTTCACATACATTTTTTTGAGCTTCAGGTTTTCGTAAAACTTCTTGAATTCAATGAAAAGTTGGTTGCCGGAAATTTTTGATACTAATTGTAAAATATTACTTAAAATTTCTGGCACAACTAAATATTTGTTGTTATTATTTAATAAAAAACGAAAAAAATAATAATAAATATAAAACGATAAATAAGACAACGATGCAGAATGGCAGACGCACTAAAATAAAAAAAACATGATATCAAGAGTGGAAAAAAAATTGGTCTGTCGAAACAAATCAAATTCACCGCGTTAAGTTGTTGTTGCAATTCACATCTATTCATCGACACGGAGTCGGATTACAAAAACAACAATGTAAACAAATGGGTTTTGGAGGGTGAAACGTACGAAAGTTTCCCATCTTTACATTGTTTATTTATGGTGTAATGTTTCCACAAATATATTTATGTTTAATCCTAACACCCTAGACGGTGTTCACATTGGACTGAAAAACTGGATTTTTTTTGACGTTTCAGTATTCACATCTCGCTCCCACTTCTTCAGTAAAGGAAGATGTTAATACTGAAACGTCAAAAAAAAATCCAGTTTTTCAGTCCAATGTGAAGTTGAAGTTTACCCAGGGTTGACCCAGGTTTTCTTGACAACCCCAAGAACTGTCAAAAATACCTGGGTTTTTTGGTTCCCGAAAAACACTAAACGGCTCTTAATTGTGTTGTTGAGATAAGTAAGAAACAAAATTTGATTTAAAAATGAAAAAAAACACAGTTTCCTTGAATTTCTATTTCAAAAACGTGCAGCACGTGAGTCCACAACAAAACAATGCTTGACAGCTCCTGCCACTTTGACATTTTATTCTTAACCTCAACTCGCCCCAGCAAAAAACCTAGTTCTAGTTCAGGGTGAGTTCAGGGCGACCCAGGTTTAGAAAAAAACAAGAAATCGTCAGGATTAGTTCAGGTTTTTCAAAAAACGCTTTGGGGCGATACCAGGGTGACTTCAGGGCTCAACGAACAAACCTAGTTTTATCACGAATTTTAACACTATTTATAACAGAATAAAAGGTACAAAACTGCATCTTTATTTGTACAGCTTAAGCGTAAGGAAGGTTAACTCAAAGTACACAAAATTAAGGTAATATATTGCTCATGTTTTCAAAAACCAGTTGTCAGATAATGAACAAATATAAATAAATTAATTATAAGAGACCTTGTCAAATTTGAAGTGAATGCATTCAATGCCACAATTTCAGAAATGAATATTAAAATTTCTGAATTCTGGCCAATCAGAAGTTTGGGAAAATCCAGAAATCTGAAAATTAAAATCTAAAATCTGTGCTTACGTGCTGTAACTCTCGCATCGACAAAACCAGTCGAGAAACGATGAAAGTTGAAACAAATTTGTATGAGTTTTGTTCCATTTTTTAACGTTTCTCGACCAATGTTATCGATGCGAGAGTTACAGAACGTAGGCACTGAAATGTGTTGAACACACTGATCTCTATAATACACTGGATAGCGTATCGACATAAGAAAGTTGCTTCCATTTGAAGAATTGTTATATTCACCCCCATTACCGATGTCGTATACGACAGTAAAATATGCGACGCGACACAATCTGCATTCCATTTGTCGTTTTCAACTTTTGTCACTCGTTTTGCTGTCGTTTGTAAACGTCAAATGTCGTTGAACATTTTCATTCTGCATTCTGTAAGGCGAAATGAAACGACGATTATGAAAAAAACGACTGTAGCTCTCGTTCAAAAATTTGTTAACGACAAAGAAATGTAAGGCCGCAAAACGGTTAGTATTCTTATTAAATAATTTATTTTATGAAATTTATTGTAGTTTTATTGGTCATAAACAAAACAATTAAATACTTGCTAACATTTTCTGTTGAAATAAACAAATCAAAGCCAGTTTCAGGCGCTTGTTGAGCTGGTGGAGAAAAATGAGCAATTGGCAAGGGGATCTGTGAAAGGTGTAAAGAAAGTTGAACTAAAAATGGAAGGCTATAGAAACCTTTTCTGTTTTTTTGGGAGTGAAAATTCGTATATGTGTACATCTGTACATCCAATGACGCCAGGCAACTCCATTCCGTTGAAAAAGCTATGTTTTGCTTCAGATTTTCCATCGTCTGTCATTCGAAATCATATCCATTTTAGGTAATGATAATATGATTATTAATATTAATTTAATAATTTCTTAAAAAAACTTGCTGATTGTTGGTTGAGATAATCAAATTGAAGTCGTTGCCAGCGCCATGTTGGTAACATCCCTCAACTAGAATTCTTAAGCTGACTGCGAGCATCAATATTACTGGAATCAATGATGAACGTTGCCGAATAGTTATTTTGTCACTTATTTCATCTAACACATTTTTAAAAGCTTCCTTTGTTAATCAAAAGTATTGCTTGAATCTGTTAGAGGGTACAAAAGTTCCATTTAATAGTTAAAGTTGAATTAAAAATATGAACTCACTTTGAATCAGGCAAATCAAGTGGATTTGAGTGTTGTCTTATGTGGTTTCTTTTAAAAGTGTGCATTTTCAAAACTGCGCTTCGCACTTCTTCATTCTCGTCACTATTGCAACTTGTGTTATAAAACATTTCTAAACTGATCATTTTAATTTATTATTTTATTGATAATTATAAAATTAACGGCATTTGTTGTTTATTGAGTGTTGACTAATGATTTTTTATTTGTTTTGTTTTCAATTTCATTTGAGTTTGACAGATATCCATTACTTTTTCATCGTTTGAAAATCTGCTACAAATTTGTAGCGTCGAAAAAGTTACAGAATGCCATTTGAAAAACGACACGACAAAAGAAACGAGAGTCGTCGAAAAAACGAGACGACATCGGTAATAGAGGTGATTATGAAGCTGACCACTTTTTTGTATAACAATATGACTGTATAACAATTTATACAAAATAATCCCCTATTAAGACGTCAAATTTCCGTTCGTTGCTCCCCCCCGAAATCTCTATGCTAACATTGTTGTGTTTGTAATTTTATTTCATTCACAAATGGTTAAATGAAATGGAATTACAAATGTTAAGAGTGTGACAAGGAGGTAAAATCGTAAAAAAACACAGACTATGTAATCGCATTCTCCTCATCACACTTATCAGCTGTTTTGTTCAACTTGTTTGCAAACTGAAATAATAAACGAAGTCGATGGTTCCTATCCCATCCACATATTTACTATTACCTATTTAAACACCTTTCTATTGATATAATTCAAATAAAAATAAAAAAAATGTACACAATGCATAACTTAATGAAAAAAAATATTATAAAATAAACTCCCACAAAGTTTTTCCCTTTCATATCATTGGTCTGTTTCTCTTTCTTCAGATTTCTATCTTTGAAACACGTTTTTTTTGTGTAGATGTAGACGTCAAATTATGAAGCCGACCACCTAATTGTCATCTTCAAATGGAAGCAAAAAAACTGTTATACATTATAAGGAATACACTATCCAGTGTATTATAGAGATCAGTGGTTGAACATGCCACCGTACACATAAATGGAACTGACAGGGGTCTCTGAGATTTTGACACATGCGTGAACTTGAACTAAAATGAAAACTCGGAAGATATTACCGTTAATATGTGTACTGTGGGTTAACTAATATATTATTTAAGGTGAACAATATTTAATCAAATATTATATTTCGCTGTTTACTAATTTATTGCTGTCAAAAAATGTCGTCCGTGATTTTTTTCACCCGCCCACAATGTGCTGTACAGCTTTCTGATATTTTTGTCATTTGAAGTCAGCTGTGTGAATTCAATTCAACACAAAAATAAAAATTAAAACATTAATTAAAATGGATAATGATGAAATGGAAGCTAAAATTACTTAACGTCCTTATCAGAGATTAAAAAGAGTGAGTACTATATTGAACTCGCTAAATATTAAATATTTATAACGCGGCTAATCCGAAAAGTTAAAAATTTTTTTCTATTTTTACCATGTTTCTTGAAGGTACCATACTTTTCAAAGAATTTTGAAAAATAATACCAAAGTTACCAATTTTTTTCAAAAAGACACCCTTCCATACGAAATATTTGTATAGACTCTTTTGATTCTTCATTCTGTAAGTTCATAAGCATTTTTAGCTATTTGCATGGTGGTACCATTTTTTTAAAGTTTTTATGGTAATAATCCCACTATAACCCCCCAAATAAAAACACATTTTCACCACAGATATTCTTTTGGATTCCTCTGATTATTACTTTTTAATGCAAATGAATCATTCAGGCCAAGTTTTACTAATATACCATTATTTCCAATTCGATGTCAGCAATATTTAACTTTTATACTGATAATACAGTCATCCTAACATAAAAATGTCAATAACTTTTTTCTCGGAGGTTGTATTGACTTGGTTTTGGTGTCATTTGATTCAGCTTAAAAAACCTTACTTACGTACCAAGGTAAAATTTTCCGTTTGATACACCACAACTTCCCCCTTTTCCCCCTCAAAAATGTGAAATATTTTTATACAGTATTTTGATTCTTCATTCTTATGGTACATGAAAAGTTTTCACCAAGTTTTATGGTGGTATCATTTTTTTTTTATTCGAAGGCCTTTGTGTAGAATTTTGTTCAAAATATGAAGGAAATTGTCTTCAGTAAAAAAATTAAATGCACGACTGGGTCGCACGTATTTGCTCTTATGTTCAAGACGCTGAGCAGTGGTTCAAACGACCCCAAAATGTGTCAAATCAAAATATGAAATGTGCTGAAAAGAAACTCTTAATTCATGGACGGTGTTCACATTGGACTGAAAAACTGGATTTTTTTTTACGTTTCAGTATTCACACCTCGCTCCCACTTCTTCCGTAAAGGAAGATGTAAATACCGAAACGTCAAAAAAATCCAGTTTTTCAGTCCAATGTGAATACCGTCATGAGCTTAACTGCCTGAACAGACTGGTAGACGGAGCTGGAATAGATGTCAAAATGCTCTAGCTGCAGCTGCAAGACAGAGAATATCAATTACCAAGAAGCCAATCTTTCGTACGTTTCACCCTCCAAAACCCATTTGCTTACATTGTTATATTTGTAATTTCACAACAATTAATAATTTTCAACAACAATATAACGCGGTGAGATTTATTTGTTTTGACAGCTCAATTTTTTTTCTTTGAAAATTGGAAAATAGTTTTGAGAACTTTACTTCTGCTAATAACAAAAACATCAATGTGAAATTGTTTAATTAGTTCAATATACACAAACAATTGTAATTGTTAGTTAATATTTATCCACAATTATAATAAAATACAAAAAATGAATCCACAGGGTGGCCCTTTCTTCATCCAGAAGAATTTTAAAATTATTGTTGGATATATTCTAAGGAAAAAATAGCTAAGAAAAATAAGAAATACAAAAATAGTTTTTCTGCAAGTTGACACCGGAACTTCAATTTGTTGTTTAAACTCCACTAAACTCCCAATTTCCACTTTAAAAGCATTAAAGTAGATATTAGGTGGGTTTTATTATCTTTTGTCGGGATTCGGGTATTGATCTGGATTTAACTTTAGTACAAAAAAGAAATTATGAGTTTTCAAAATCGTTTTTGTAGCACGTGTTAAAAGTTAATCAAGCCCTCTTTTGGAGATAGTAAAACAGCAATTACTATTTTTTTCTTTTAACTTCATGACATCTAAGCATTTGGTTTTGAGTGTTTAATAGGAGTAGTGAACACTTATTACTGAAATTATACTTCATAATATAAAAGAAATGAAATAGTTTTAACAAATACACTAACTTTTTTTTTAAGTTTTGAGTTGGATAATTATTTTCTTTAAAAATGATTATGAAACAACTTAATTGGAAAAATTGATTCGAGAATGGTTTTTAAGAAATTATAGTATGACCTTGTAGCGGTTGTCGTATTTTTTATTTATTTTTATTTTAAATAAATTTTGTCGTAAAATTCAAAAAAGATAATTAAACAAAAATAAAGAGACAAATTGCAACTTAGTGGTGCTGTTGATTTTTATTTTTTTTCAAAGAAAGTCGTTACTGTTATCTAAAAGCAATATACACTATCCAGTGTATTATAGAGATCAGTGGTTGAACATGCCACCGTACACATAAATGGAACTGACAGGGGTCTCTGAGATTTTGACACATGCGTGAACTTGAACTAAAATGAAAACTCGGAAGATATTACCGTTAATATGTGTACTGTGGGTTAACTAATATATTATTTAAGGTGAACAATATTTAATCAAATATTATATTTCGCTGTTTACTAATTTATTGCTGTCAAAAAATGTCGTCCGTGATTTTTTTCACCCGCCCACAATGTGCTGTACAGCTTTCTGATATTTTTGTCATTTGAAGTCAGCTGTGTGAATTCAATTCAACACAAAAATAAAAATTAAAACATTAATTAAAATGGATAATGATGAAATGGAAGCTAAAATTACTTAACGTCCTTATCAGAGATTAAAAAGAGTGAGTACTATATTGAACTCGCTAAATATTAAATATTTATAACGCGGCTAATCCGAAAAGTTAAAAATTTTTTTCTATTTTTACCATGTTTCTTGAAGGTACCATACTTTTCAAAGAATTTTGAAAAATAATACCAAAGTTACCAATTTTTTTCAAAAAGACACCCTTCCATACGAAATATTTGTATAGACTCTTTTGATTCTTCATTCTGTAAGTTCATAAGCATTTTTAGCTATTTGCATGGTGGTACCATTTTTTTAAAGTTTTTATGGTAATAATCCCACTATAACCCCCCAAATAAAAACACATTTTCACCACAGATATTCTTTTGGATTCCTCTGATTATTACTTTTTAATGCAAATGAATCATTCAGGCCAAGTTTTACTAATATACCATTATTTCCAATTCGATGTCAGCAATATTTAACTTTTATACTGATAATACAGTCATCCTAACATAAAAATGTCAATAACTTTTTTCTCGGAGGTTGTATTGACTTGGTTTTGGTGTCATTTGATTCAGCTTAAAAAACCTTACTTACGTACCAAGGTAAAATTTTCCGTTTGATACACCACAACTTCCCCCTTTTCCCCCTCAAAAATGTGAAATATTTTTATACAGTATTTTGATTCTTCATTCTTATGGTACATGAAAAGTTTTCACCAAGTTTTATGGTGGTATCATTTTTTTTTTATTCGAAGGCCTTTGTGTAGAATTTTGTTCAAAATATGAAGGAAATTGTCTTCAGTAAAAAAATTAAATGCACGACTGGGTCGCACGTATTTGCTCTTATGTTCAAGACGCTGAGCAGTGGTTCAAACGACCCCAAAATGTGTCAAATCAAAATATGAAATGTGCTGAAAAGAAACTCTTAATTCATGGACGGTGTTCACATTGGACTGAAAAACTGGATTTTTTTTTACGTTTCAGTATTCACACCTCGCTCCCACTTCTTCCGTAAAGGAAGATGTAAATACCGAAACGTCAAAAAAATCCAGTTTTTCAGTCCAATGTGAATACCGTCATGAGCTTAACTGCCTGAACAGACTGGTAGACGGAGCTGGAATAGATGTCAAAATGCTCTAGCTGCAGCTGCAAGACAGAGAATATCAATTACCAAGAAGCCAATCTTTCGTACGTTTCACCCTCCAAAACCCATTTGCTTACATTGTTATATTTGTAATTTCACAACAATTAATAATTTTCAACAACAATATAACGCGGTGAGATTTATTTGTTTTGACAGCTCAATTTTTTTTCTTTGAAAATTGGAAAATAGTTTTGAGAACTTTACTTCTGCTAATAACAAAAACATCAATGTGAAATTGTTTAATTAGTTCAATATACACAAACAATTGTAATTGTTAGTTAATATTTATCCACAATTATAATAAAATACAAAAAATGAATCCACAGGGTGGCCCTTTCTTCATCCAGAAGAATTTTAAAATTATTGTTGGATATATTCTAAGGAAAAAATAGCTAAGAAAAATAAGAAATACAAAAATAGTTTTTCTGCAAGTTGACACCGGAACTTCAATTTGTTGTTTAAACTCCACTAAACTCCCAATTTCCACTTTAAAAGCATTAAAGTAGATATTAGGTGGGTTTTATTATCTTTTGTCGGGATTCGGGTATTGATCTGGATTTAACTTTAGTACAAAAAAGAAATTATGAGTTTTCAAAATCGTTTTTGTAGCACGTGTTAAAAGTTAATCAAGCCCTCTTTTGGAGATAGTAAAACAGCAATTACTATTTTTTTCTTTTAACTTCATGACATCTAAGCATTTGGTTTTGAGTGTTTAATAGGAGTAGTGAACACTTATTACTGAAATTATACTTCATAATATAAAAGAAATGAAATAGTTTTAACAAATACACTAACTTTTTTTTTAAGTTTTGAGTTGGATAATTATTTTCTTTAAAAATGATTATGAAACAACTTAATTGGAAAAATTGATTCGAGAATGGTTTTTAAGAAATTATAGTATGACCTTGTAGCGGTTGTCGTATTTTTTATTTATTTTTATTTTAAATAAATTTTGTCGTAAAATTCAAAAAAGATAATTAAACAAAAATAAAGAGACAAATTGCAACTTAGTGGTGCTGTTGATTTTTATTTTTTTTCAAAGAAAGTCGTTACTGTTATCTAAAAGCAGATAAATAATCCCCCTCTCCTATACAATTTTTTTTTTAAATATCATTTCATAAATTACCCTGCATGAAATGGGGAACACCCTGTGGTTGTTTTTATTTTGACATCTAACTGACAGACCGAGGTGAATAATTCTCCCACGGGATGTGTTCAACAAATAGAAACCCAACTAGGGCCAGGTTCACATTAGGTGTGTTTTTTTATCTTGCCTGAATGGGCTTGGACAAAAAAACGACATCGGGGCTTAACAATGCTCCGTGGTTCAAAATTTGTAATTCTGTGGATCTACTGGGTTTTAGTGATGATTTAGGTTTGATGTAAGTTATAAATGCCAATTATATGCTTGAACCACCCTCAGTTAAACAACCAAATCAGTGAGCTAAACGTGCGGAGCTATGGATCAAAACATTAACCCCGTTTAATTAATACAAACACATATCTTTAAATAAATAAATAGATAGATATAATGAACTAATTAATAAAACCAAACCTAAAACATTTTGGCTTACAGTAATGAGAAATAATAGAAATATTCTCGGGTGCCAAGCTGAATAAAAATTATAAAATGGCTAGTTATAGCTTCTAGCGTGATCATGTTAACTAATACAATTAATAAATAAAAGAAATGAAGTAAAACAAACTAAAAGCTCTCCCAAGCCAACGCGAATGAGGAGCGACGATGAATTTTTGTTGTTGTTTAGCGTTGTGTATGTATTTGTCATATTTTGTACTATTGTGAATGATTCGCTGCGAATCAATCGGCATTCGTGTTGGTTTTGGAGAGCCTTAATACTACGTTTTCGTTAGACCAAATGACGAATTTTCGTTGAAAATTTTCAAATTTGATAAGAAATCATCTCATTTTCCACACAAATTCAAATTTTAAAATGAGATAATTTCAACCAAACTTACACGCAGTTTTGTAGGAAATTAAGTCAAAACCTAACGAACACACCCAATTGGGCACATTTTGAAGAGCTCTGAAAAGATTTTGTACGAAAATGTTAAAGCTGGATTAAAAAATCAACAGCAGAAAGCGATTAACAGGCAGGGTTCAAACTCAAAAAATGAAATGAGCTGTCAAAAGAAATACCAAATTACAGATGAAAACACTTTTTCTGTAGTTTACAAAATTACCTCATTTGGGCTCTTATGAAAACGTTTTAATATGCATTATATTAATATTATTATTATTAATATAACTAATTGATTAAAAACGATAAGGCTCATTGAAGAGTTATTTAATCCAATATTCAGTAATATTAACTCCTTAATTACAGGTGGTTAGCTGATGCTCGACGATTTTGAGGCTTTTAGTTGGATACCATAATACACTTAAAACCATCGTTAAACCTAAATAAATCCGCCATCATCCACTCAGCTATCAATTTCATTCCTATATTCATCCGTAGATGCTTTGTTGTTTTCAGCCATCACACTGATTTAGGCATTCCATTAAATCAGAATCACATTTATCTTGAATTTTCGTTTATGAAATAGGCTTTCTCAACTAACCAATTTCGCTTGTATATTTATCCATAGATGTGTCTCGCGTTCATTCAATCTACACATAAAAGCATTGCATAAAACTCCATAGTGAAAAAGGCGATTATTTTTACTCCTATTGTACCTTTATGGAGTTAAATATGAAAGTTTTAAAGAAGTTCACATTAAATAAAATTAAAAAAATCTTGTTCGTAGGTTCAGGAATCGAACCGGTGTCCCCCTGAAGCAATTGTCCTGCTCGCTAAACCGCTTCATGAATATCAGATATACAGTTGAATGCATTAAATTAGAATCACATTTATCTTGAATTGTAATTGTGAGATTAAAGAAACATTGGTACATCGTTTCTATCAAGCTGATATAATTTGCACCAAAAAATATTGAAGGATTCAGTAATGCTCCAATAAGGTATTTGCTTTCTGTCAGAGGGCTAAATGGAGCGCTATAGAAACAAAAAACACTTTAATGTCTGAAATGCGGAGCAATTTTGTTAGTTGGGTTGAGCCTTTAACCACCGTAGAACCTCAGTGAAGTCAGCGAGTTAAAAATTTCTGAACCACGAATCAAAATTTTAACTACCATTCTCCATACAAATGACTTTTAATGCAGAGATGTACGTGGACAAAAACATTACGACTATTACAACGTTAGCAACCAGGATTGAGAGCTCGATTTGCAATAGGGTCGAATATTTGACTCACGTTTTTCGTCACTTGTGTGAGTGCTTCATTTGGAGTTGAGTTAAATGGTAATGAGATTTCAGAAAAATTATTGACATTTTTGTATTTTTTTCAATGCTAGACAAATTAAATTAAATTAACACTAGTACTTACTTACTACACCTATCTATTAAAGCAAAAGTATATTTGCTCACAAACAAGCAAATAAATAGACCATAATGCCAATATCTGTAAGACCAACTCCTTGACACAGGTTTTTCGTCACAAATTTTGACTCGACTCCGCTCCCCGAACGAGATCTAGTCAAATCAAACTCATTTCAACTCGACCCAGGTTTACAAAAGTTGACGCGAGCTTCAAGCTGGTTTAACAACACATATAAGCGTAGTATATATATGCCAAAATTCTAATTTGTGAATATCTTTTTTCATTTCGCAAAATTATTTAAAACTTTCTTCTTACTCATTGTAAGTTATTTTCCGTAAAGAAAAGAGTACATTTTCTACATTTCCTTATACATTTCGGGAGTTGGAAAGAAAAAAACATAAAAGACAAATTGTTTATCGAAAAGAAAGCAATTAAAGATATTTATTTTCCAGATAGGCGGGAATTAGTAAAAAGCGACTACAATTTACATTTAAAAAAACCACAACTTATTCTCATAAGGTCCGGTTAGCAATTGATATATAATTTCTCCCTTTTATACTTTTTGAACAAGCCCATTGCAGTCCAAGTGATTTTGAAAATAACTGAAGATTTTCAAAAATAACCGAAATATTCTTGGTGGGTTGATCCCAACTGTCTATGTGTGCGAATAAATAAGTGGTGCACTTAGCCCAGCTGTCAATGTGTGCAAAAACCTAGTTGTGGACTTTGCCCAACTGTCTATGTGTGCGTGTTTTAATTTGTAGGCAAAGCCGGATGACAGCTAAGGATTGGCTTCTTGGTAATTGATATTCTCTGGGATTGGCTTCTTGGTAATTAATATTCTCTGGTTCGCGTCTTATTTTATTTGTTTTGCATCCCTTTTTTCTCTAGGAAATTGTTTTTTACCTCTATTTATTTCAACATAGAGTGAAATCGCTCAAAACGATAATGAATACCCATGAGAGAAAAGAAAAAAAAAGAAAAGAAGATTCATTTGAACTTTTAGTTGAATTTCTTCAAATAAAATGTTTCAGGAAAAAATTATATGGTTTAACATGAGGTTTACTGGCCGGATCTTTAAGATTAAGGTCTTAAATGACGGGAAAATAATAGGTTTCATTTATATTTAAATAAATGGCTATTTGGAGGGAATTTCAAAAGGAAAGACGCAAGGAATCGTGTTATATGGACCCCACGCCACTGCTATATTATTAATTTAGTGTGTTCCCCTTTTGACGATACGGAAAGCTACTTTTCCTTTGTTTTTGACATTATCTTTAATGCCCTCCCCAGAATCATAATGTAGTATACACTTCTTCTAAAAATACCTATTTGTGAATACCTGTTCTTCATCTGCATGGCTTCACTCCATTAAGTGCTTGGTTTAAAATGGGTGCAAGACCCATATACAGTAATCATATATGTAAAGGCTGTTTTTTAGAGGTATAGAACTTTAAGTTGGCAACATTAATTTAACTGGCTGCCAATTTGTCAGCTGCCAAGTGATTTAATTTTAGTTTGGTTTTGCATTCCAACATGAATAGATTGACGCATTAAATGACTGATGCTTCCAAATTGTGCTAATTTATTTTGAAAATCATGGTTCTGTTTGAAATACGTACTGGGCGAATTTTGTTTAGCGATGAAGCTGGATGAATGCATATGTCATTAAAGAAAACTGCCGTATTCGGAGTGACGATAATCCTCAAGTGTTTGTTGATACACTGTTACATACACTGAAACTGACAGTTTGGTGTGCTTTCTGGGTTGGTGGAATAATTGGTCTGTACTTCTTTAAAAATGATGCTGGCCACAACGTAAAAGTCAAAGAGGACCGCTAAAGAATCATGATTACTGACTTTTTTGTTCATCAATTGGACAACCATGATCACAGTACACAAATAGAAGGTATTGTATTGCGCAGGTTGTCTAAGATGAGAACTGTCAGAAGGAATTGAAGATGGCCGTTCTCTTGATTTCTCTGCCGTATTACAACAACAACAAACACGAAAGAAATAATTTAAATAACACTTAAAACCAATTTTCTTTTTGTCAAAGTAATAAAATAATTATTATAAACATTAAATACTCGTATCTCGAAACAATTTTATTTTCTTATCAAGTAACAAAGGAATACACACTTAGCATACAATAATTTTCAGTCACACAACATGGGATCCACAATTTTCCACTGATTCTGAGGTATGTGCAGAACTGAAAAAAAAAATAAAAACGCTAATGATATAACCTTCAATACATGTATCGTGAACCATGATGTGCAGGAGCTGTGGTTTCAATAAGACGGCGCATTATGTCACAATTATGTTCAATTGATTTATTGAAGGAAATGTTTGGGAACCGTGATAGCCGAATAGTTTCACATTACGGAGCCGTGAATTGGTCTCCAAGATCGTGCGATTTAACGCCGATTGAATATTTTCTGTAGAAATATGTGAAGTCGCTAGTCTACGCCGATAAGCCAGAAACGATTGACCATTTGGTGGACAACATTCGCCGTGTTATTGCCGATATACGGACACAAATGTTATTTCATCAAAAATTGGACCGAGCCAGCCGTAGCGGTCATATGCCAGAAATCATATTTAAATTAAAATACTAGAAAATTATTTTTCGAATAAAGTTAATTTCTGTCAATTAAAAAAAAAAAAAAACATCTTTTGTTTTATTCCATTTGAAAGTTCTATACCTCATAAAAAAAAGCCTTTATAAGTAGGTTGAGTTATTTGAATATTCTTGAAATTGAAGCAAGCTTAGAATAAAATGAATGTGTCGGGGTTGGAACTAGTTTCAATATCAAGACATTCATTGCAGACAGCAGACCTACCTTTATTATTTGTCGTATGTTTGATTACAGCAAATACATTTGAGTCTGTCATTTCAAAAACCACTTGGTCACATATTTTTCGAATATGATTATTTTTTTGCTGGAAGTGCTTTTTTAACCTTCCTTTACCCGTGAATTGGTCTATTAGAACGTCAAATCACTTTGTTTAATGAATTATAATAACGATGTAATTTCGTGTGATTCGTTTCGACCCTTAACCTACAATTAGTGTGGTCTAAGTTTTTTGTCGTGTGAGTATGTTGTTTTTCGATTCATTTTCATCAAGATTTTGTGTTTTCTTTTTTTAATTTTAATTTTTATTTTATTTAAAACGAATACTGAGAAACAATAATCAATATATTTGCAATACTTTTGCCTTTTGGTTGACCGTTCATAAAAACATTCATACTAAGTTCCAATTCAACATCTTGTGGACCTTCTAATTCTCGGACTAGGCTTAATTCGACTTGATGACCAAGTTTTCTAGTTCTATTAAACAAACAAAACACAAATTAAAACATATTGGTAGTAATGCATATTAAATATTTTTTCCTTACGAAAAATGATGTTCTGTTGCCTTTTCAATGTTAGCTGCCGCTTGAATTCTTACAACTTTCAAATCGAAGTCGATATTTTCATACCAGCTGGGACCACGAAGTGTAAATAGGACTCTACCTTCAGGTAAAATGGGTAGTTTGGAAACAAGTGTAATAAAATTGTAGGTGTAGGAGGCAGGTTTACTAAAGCATTCATCACCTTCACAAATATTACTTGCCAAGCGACATCGACTGAAAAACAAAAAATAAAATTCTAGTTGGCTCCTTACGACTAAACATAAAAGATCTTACTGTTTTTGATCGGCATCGTTAACATAACCATATGGACAGCGTATCGTTGTGCAACGGAAACTTCCTCGAATATTTGTACAAACATCATTACGTCCTGTGCAAAAATTACCCGTTACACATTCATTTATATCCACACAGGATCTATTGTCTTCTGACAATTTATAACCCCTGGGACACTTGCAAACGTATGAACCAGGAACATTCACACAAATTCCCATGCACAGTCCATAGGTTTTATGCACCTCACATTCGTCAATGTCAGTACATGTTCTATTATCCATAGCGAGCTCGTAGCCCGGATTGCAAGAACAACGATAGCCACCCCAGAAATTTAAGCACTCTTGCTGACACAAGCCGGGTATCTCCTTACATTCGTCTACATCAATGCAGTTCGCGTGTTGTTTTTTATAACCGTTCTTGCATTCGCAGTAGTATGATCCGATGGTGTTCATGCATGTAGAAGTCATCGGACAAACTGGCAGCTTCTCTTGTTCGCATTCGTTGATATCGACACAACGATTATTTATGTCCAGCTTATGGCCAGGTGGGCAAGTACATATGAAGCCTCCGGAACGGTTGATACAATTTTGATTGTTTACGCAATTGTGCTCGCCCGTGGCGCATTCATCAATATCTGGACAAATTAAATTTGTTCGTATTAACTTATTAACTACCATGGTGATATGGAAAAAGTTGTATTTTTACAAAGAGATAAGTACTTATGTTATAAAAAATACTTTTTTAGGAATAAGGATAAGTAAATCTGACAGGGTTAGACCAGTTCTGACACGTCACATAATCTCACTCATATCTTAATGGATCCATTACGCACCCCAGATTTTATGTGAGTAAATGCTTTGTCAAACTGAGCGTTTTTTACGCCGCGGTTAGATAATAAATAGTGACGGTAAGAGTAATTTAACGCGATGCTGTTTACGTCGCGTAGCTGAAGTCAAACGGAGATACGTCATCCAGTGCGTTAAAATTTCAGTTTCCATTGAGTTATTTTGAAATTGTCTCTACTCTTAGAACAATATTTTTGTGGGATTCATCAACCAAATTTTACAGACACACATAATTTCTTACCAGTTTGATTAATTTGTCCATAAATCTAGCCAGAAATTTATGTTTTCTTCTTAGTGTGTCAGTCATGAACTTTGCAATAATCTGTAACGTCTCAACGGCGCACAGTGGTCCGTTTGTTGAGTTTTGGCGACAAAAATTTTAATCAAAATTAATGAAATTTGGTACACTTAATGATGCTGAGTTCAGTAGTACTGTCTAATTTAGTCTACTTAAAACAGGGGCGTCATATTTTAGATCAGAACATAGTCCCAGATTTAAAAATTTTCAATAAAGTATTGTCCAAGTCAGGAATTGAGTGAAGTGTATGTTTGAAATTCCCTTAAATAAACTTTATTGTAAAAATGACTCCAATACGGATTTGTACCAAATTTAAAGAAGATGGTCTAAAATTTTCAGAATGTTCCCAAGGGATTAGAACTAATTTTAGTGCTTATTTTTAAAAATATTTAGATTGGAAATTATTTTTTGACCTAATCTTATTGAATATTGACGCCTGGAAGTAGCGAATCAAATTTTAGGTCAGCTACCCAAAACCTAAAAAAAAATCAAAAATAATGTAAAGTAAAAGTTTAAAGAATGTTGATATTTTTTTGTTTATATTATTTAAATTTGACATCAGGCTAGGAATTCTGATTGGTGAAATTTGAAAAATGATTTTTGTCGCCAAAACAAAATAAACGGACCACTGCGCGGCGTGGTGAATTCAACGCAGCGTTAAAACGCGCTATGTGTGACAGTTCTTATGTATTGCTATATAAAACAACGCCGATGTCAAGTTCAGCATTAAAATGCGGCGGTAAAATGCATTCTTTTTGACTGAGCCTTAAAGTAGTAGGAACAAATAAGGGAGGGTGAACAGTAGACAGATTAGAAAAGTTTTGTCTCCCTGAACCGTCATGAATTCTAGGGTTGAATCGCCGCATCTGTTCACGAAATTTCATTCGTACATACTTGGTAGCAGTTTCGTTGCAGACAAGAATGCGTCAAACTAATCGAATGATATTTCGTGCAGCTGAATTCGTGAACGTATAAAGTAGTGCCAAATTGGGTATTTGTGGCTTTCGTACACTTATGATACCTTGCCAAATCATAGTTTTTGTCTACGAGTTATACGTTAACGTATGCGGCGCTTTGACCTCTGGATGAGTCTTGGAATGATATTAAGTGGAATAGTCGGGATATGAAACAAATCATCAAAATTGTATTTTCCGAGGGCTGTAAGTCTTACTGTTACATGTCTGGCCTGGGCATTCGAAAGAAGTATGGGAGGTGGAAGCTTAATTCCCAAAGCAAAATTTAACTTAACTAGACGAATCGTCACAATCAACAATTTATTTTAATGTATTATAACCGCGTCATAAGGGGCGTTTACATGGACGAGCATGGCTCGATGAAAAAAACTCTACGCCCAACTTTTTGTTTATATAAATATACTGCTGTCGTTGAGCATCATTCTTTTCCATTTTCGAAATAAACACATGCTGTATGGCTAACAATTTTTTTATAAACCTTCCTTTTGAATTTCCAAACCTCTGCTAAGGTCTTGTGAAATTCGAAAAATTCTTGCCAGAGCTCACTATTTGTTATTGTTGCCATTTTTTCCCGTCACTGTGGCCGATACAACTTACCGAAAAAAAAATCGTCCAGTATCTGTTCTGTTCTCATAAGTTGGCTGCAAGTTTTCAAAAAAAAATTAAATCCGTCGGGCATGTTGGTCCAGCAGTTTAAATGATCGAGCATGATTTGACAACCCGCCACGTTGTCGAGCATGCTGAGCCATGTAAAGCCCCCTATACATACATATGACCTCTGTTCCTTAGTTCTTTTCAAACAGTTTCAGACTGGCAGATTTAGTACGGGCCAGTACAATATATCACTTGTGGAACGGGTTTTCACTTAATCTGGCTGTTTCAAACTGTTTAAAACTCGGTGTGGAACACAGCTTTGATTTCCTTCTATTCCCAACCAGAGATATTGTCGATAGTATAATAAACTGATTGATTATATATTATATTAATATATTGATAATCCCTGTTCCCGACATTCTTCCGAGCAAGCGACACCTTTATGCGACTTACCAATACAAGCGATTCCATCCGGCGATGACTTAAAACCACCACGACATTTTAAAAGATTCTCACATCGATACGATCCATTGGTATTCAAACAGCGTTGATGTGTTCCACATGTGGATGGTATTTGACATTCGTTAATGTCTTTGTATTTTGTTTGAAAAGAGGAGTTAATAATGCGTTTATTAAAATAACTATTAAGAAATAAATTTGCATACCTACCCACACAAGCTCCGACATGATTTCTGTGAAATCCTGATCCACATGGCGGATTCAATCGATAATTTGAAACAGGTCTTTGTATTTGGCTGTTGGTTATAGACGAAGAATATGACGGATAATTTCGACCAGATGGATATCCCAAAGCTAAATTGATTTTTGATGTTGTGGGAACTGGAGTCGTCGTAGTCGTTGTTAGTTTAGTCGTCGTCGTTGTAGTACGCTTACGATCGCATCGAAATGAACCCTTAGTATTACGACATTCATATCCAGCTGAGCATGTGTGAATCATCAACATACATTCGTCGTCGTCTTCACAATTTCCCGTTTCAGAATTTAAAGTGTAGCCTGTACCACAGCTTTGCAGCCTTATACATGTATAGGAACCTATCGTGTTATCACATCTCTGCGATGGCAAGCATTTGTGGTTATTAATTACGCATTCATTAACGTCAACACATGCATTCGTTATTGTATCCATGTTGAAGCCACTTTTACATTCACATCGATAACCGCCTATGTCATTTTGACATTTTTGTGTTCTGTCACATGCGTTCTTATCTGTCGAACATTCATCGACATCTGTCAAAAAAAACGCGTTTCAGTGAAATATGCCAACAAATATAACAAACATTGGGTACTGTATTTTAAAAAAACCTTCTTATTGAAGCCAAGCCTTGTCCCGGAGAAAAAATTTCATTTCTAGATTAATGACTAGGAATTCTAATCTTGTTGGATATATTTTACAGTGGTGTTTTGTCAAAAAATCCACGTAAGTTAAACTGAACTTAATACAATATGCATATGACAAAGGCCCTCACTATGCCACTAATGAGTTCAAGTGAGTAAGCTGGATGAAACGTCAATTTGTAGGACTAAAGGCAATTAAAAGCTATTTTGAATCAAACATCATCACACATTCTATTCCATCCCACTTGGAGTTTGAGGTTATGTTGAAACTGATTTGTTTTGATGCGAGTGTGGAAGAAAAATATGTAATTCATCACACGAGTGTGGCAGTCCTACGAAATTCATTCGCACTCCATTCTGACATGTGTTAATACTAGGTGTGTTCCAAAACGAGTTTCAAACAGTTTGAAACCGCCGGATTTAGTCATTTTTAATGAGAAGTCGTTCCAGAAGTGAAAGTTTGTACTTTTTCAGACCAAAGAGAGCGCTCATGAGAAAGGAAAAAATTCCCTCTACTTGTCAGATTTAGTCCGAAAAATTTTCTGGTGGCTGTTTTGTACTTGATGTCAAATGCCAAATGTTTGTTTGTCAGATTTGAAAAAAAAGTCAGTTTGAAGTTAAATAACCAAACAGAATACAAAAAGCTAGGGTTACCCAAGTGTTACTTTTTTTTGTTTTTGGAAGATGTGTATAATTTATTAGTTCATTTATCTTTTTATCAATCAAATGATTTTCTTAAAATGCATGTGTCGTTTAGGCAAATCTTTTTCCGAAGAAGAAAATGTGTGTAACTGTTGTTTATTTTAGTTTTTTAATAAATTGATGTTTTATGATTTAATGTGTACCTAAAGAATATTTCTTTGTTTAAGCTTACTCATTTTTATTTATAATAAAGATTTTGTCCTTTAGTCCAAATGCGTTTCGCCCAAGTACAACAGTTGGGCTCATCAGTTAGATGCTGTTGTACCCTTTTTAGACGCATTATTTTCAATCGATGGATACAGACAACTAATTGAACCTACAAAACACCGTAAATTATATTATTTTTGTTTTTACTTCTAATCATTTTTATAAATACATGAACGTTTCTTTTTTCTTAACATTCAATTTCTTGTACAGTGATTTTATAAAAAACTTGATTGACTTATTTCTTTTAACGTGGTGCAAATTAGTGCCCAAACCGTTCCCGTCATTTGGACAGTTTTTCTTCTCTCTGAGAAGATTTCATTCCCACCTGTCCCAATTTGACATTTAGTCCTAAATAGTGCGAAGAATTTAAGGAACACACCTACTTTGTGGGATAGTGTAGAGGCATGATACAACTAAACAGATAACGCCGTCCTGTTTTTTTTTCGTTCCGTTCTGCGCATCTACGTCATCGACGCACAATTTTCCCCGATATTTTTGTTCTTTTTATAATAAAAATGTGTGTTCAGAATCCTAAAAACAAGTGCATTGTTTCGAGGAAATGATATTTCATATTAAATTAATAGATTTTAGTCAAAAAATCTTTGTTTTATTATTCTTCGAAAAAATATTTGTGTGCGTCGATGACGTCATTTTATGTGAATGATGCGCAATGCGCTATCTTGTTTAGTTGTATCATGGTGTAGAGGCACTTTAACAAATAAAAGAAAGTACAAGAGTGAGAGAGAGAGTTACATTAAATTGAAGAGCAGTGAAATTATACCCCCTTCACAGTTCATCAAATCGTTGTTGATGTGTAGACTGTAGGTATAGATAAGTATGTATGTGAAAGCTTTTATATGCATCAATTTGTCTAGGGCTTGTGACCTATTAAAGTAGCTTTATGAAGGAGAAAAAACATCTGATTTCACCTTTGTACCCATTGAATTCTGAAAAGAGTTAAGGTAGAACTATAATTGTAAGAAGGGTACTAAAACTAATGTCAAAAACCAACGAATAGTAGTTTTCTGTATCGTCAAAAGGAGCACACATCCATACTGTACTTATAGTCTATCTCTTTTTGGTATTCCTATTTCACCAAATGTCAGTTTTACTTAAGTGAGATGCGGTCGGGACCTTCGACCACAGAAGTACCTCTCCAAGCATTATAGTTCTAGCTTTGGACGCAAAGAATACTCATCATCCCTGTTCGTTTACTTCCCAAAACTGATCCTGGACTAGTATTAATGGGCAGTTTTGGGAACTAAACAAACCTACCTTTAATTTACAGAGGTGAAAGCAAAAATCTCCCAATGATAACTGTCAAGGCCTGGGGGGTCATTACGTAATTTATAAAATGATAATTGTCAAAACGATAATCGTTAACGTGATCGTCAATGATTTGCCTCACGTATATCAACCACTATCGTCTCGTCCATCGTTATTTTAAAAATGCAATTTGAGAGCATTTGGTATTCCCAAACTGTGGATAAAATGTTATATTGGCTATCATAAATAACAATCTGCGTTGTTTTTGTGTCTGTGGGGTAACAAAAAAGAAGACAAAAGACATGATGTCAAATTACAGTGGCTACTCAGTCATTTAATTACAGTCGCCTACAAACTTTCAATCACAAAAAAAGTAGAAAGTGAGCTTCAAAATCTATGCAAACGATACCTATTTAGCTATCGTCTCAACGCTATTGTTTTGACGATTATCGTTTTACGCGAAGCAAATATTTTATTTTCAAAACGAAATCGCCCAAACGATAGTCATTTTCAGTTTTACGGAATGCAAGACTATCGTCAAAGCGCTATCGTCGAGTGATAATCGTTTTACGGAATGAGTGCCCTGGTCAATCAGGGCGGTCCACTAGGGCGGTCAATACTTTTTGGTGAAATAAGAACGCAGTGGTCAAATTTAGTTTATAAATTTTAACAAAGACCGCCGTACCGCGCTCTGTTTGACCAGGCCTTAAAAAACAATATTTTTTTAAATATATATATGAAATACTTTGACATATATCGTTTTGATATGCGGAATTATTTCAACGTGAGATAAAACAAACAAGTTCTGATTCTTACCAAGGCACTTTCCATGTTTTAAGCGGAATCCAGAAGAACATTCAGCAACATTTCCATTTAAATTGGCTCGTCCTAAATTGTCATCAGTTGGTTCATAGCCTGTTTTTTCATCAGAAGTAAAATTGCACATGTGAGAAGTAAATGCTTTTTAAAACACAGTAATACTACGATAGGCCAAATGAGGTAATTTCGTTGAAAATTTTCAAATTCAATACGAAATCATCTCATTTTCCATACAAATTCACATTTCGAAACGAGATAATTTCAACCAAATTTGCAGGAAATTAGGTTGGAAATGAAGTCAAAACCTATTGAACACACCCAATTGGCTACAGTTTGAAGAGCTCTGAAAAGGCTTTCAATGAAAATTTCAAAGCTCAATGAAAGTAGAAAGAAAAAACAAAAAGCGTTTAACAGCCAGTTGAAATTAAAAAATGAGATGAGCTATCAAACGAAATTACCAAATTACAAATGGAAACGCTATTTCTGTGATTTGCGAAATTACCTCATTTTGGCTCTAATGAAAACGTAGTATAACGTGCAAAAAAAAACTCATCTTTTGAGTGATCGGTTGATGAGAACAGTTTCAAATGATATGCAAGGAGATAATTTACTCTTCTCAAGGTAATAGATGAGTTTTTGTTGCAGGTTTACGGTTATATATACAAAGTCCTTGGTTACCTTCACACTTTCCGGTTTCAGCAGAAAAAATATAACCATCTTGACATTTTTTTAAAAATTTATCTTGACAAGTGTAACTGCCACGTGTGTTAAAGCATGTTTCATCAGCGTTTTTACAATCATGAGTTTCCTCCAGACATTCATTAATGTCTTGAAAAAGAAAGAAACTATATCTGTATATCTAATAAAAAAAGCTAAATTTTTGTATAACTTACCATCACATTCTTCTGTATTTGTATTAAATCGATAACCTCGCTGACAATGGGATGTTTTTACAAAAATACATTTGTAACTGCCCGGAGTATTTGAACAATACTCATGATCCAAGCAGCTGGTTGTTCCTTTCGAACATTCATCAATATCCCTGCATTTTCCAGTTATTTTGTCTCTTTCATATCCTGGCTGGCACTTTCTGAAGAAACCCATAATTTTTGACATGAAATAATTGGGCAATGGGTAAGTTTGAAAAAATAAACAAAAACGAAAAATATTCTTTTAGCAGTTACAAACTTCAAGATCAAATAACTTAAATCTCCCATTATAGATTTTGAAAATATTAAACTAATATAAGGAGCTTAACATCGGATTTCATTTGATATAAAATTTGTTAGTGTTCACTTTTGACCAAAAATGAGCAATTCCCTTTAAAGTTTAAAGCAAAAAATCAATTATTAAATTTTTAGGTTTTAATTTTTTTGTTTTTGTATATGCACAGTGATCGGCAGTGTGAAATGCAATTTTAAAAATTACACTCAGTATGTAAGTATGTGATTATAGCTTTCCAACCACATAATATTTATTTAAATCGCTTGAATACTTTTTGAGAAAATTGTAACTCAATATTTTGTAAAGTCCATTTATATTTTGTATTTTCATTCATTTTTTTAATTTGTTGTTAGTGTTTTTCGTGTGAAAATTATAAAGCTGGCCCGTGCTGGTAGACCGAGCTATTTGGGTTAGTTGAAAATCCAAATAGATAGGTGACCACTCGACACCCGACTGATGTTGGATCGGAGTGCCATTTGACTAGTTGGCTCTGTCGTCTTTGGCCAGCTTAAGGTCTAACGTTTGCAATAAAATTAAATTTAACTTACGTAGGTGTTTCCTGTTCGTAATCATCTGAGTTCTTATCATCTTCTTCTTCTTGTTCTTCTTCTTCTTCTTCTTTGGTTGTTTCAAAAAATTCTTCGTCAAATCCATCACCCGTCAGAGAAGGTATTTTCGAACACGTAATCCCATTTGCGCTTAACTTATAGCCTTTGTGGCATTTACAGACGTACGAAGATTTAGTACTCTCACAAAGTTGCTCACAAAGTTTCTTACCATTAAATTTTTTTTCACAAATATCCTCTAAAAATTGATCACATACATATTATGTAAAGCTATTATTATATATGCATTTATCAAATCTCACTATTTTAAAAATTTAAATTTACCATCAATTTTTAGCACAACTGTATCGTTATCGGGTCGAGCATCATTACAACATATTGTGAAGGATTCATCTTTGGCAAGAAAATCGGTTATAGTATCACTACAATTATTTCCTGCAGCTGAGACAGCGAGGCCTATCTGACATGACTTGCAACATGCCGTATAGGCAGATGTATTGTATTTGCCATCGCCAGTGCATTTTGACCCCATATTGGCTGCCTCACGTCCAGCTATGCATTGAAGGTTTTCTTCCTTGCGCGAACAACATAGTCCGAGGGCAGATAGGCATAGACCATGCCACAAGGGCGGTATTTCCGTAACTTCGTTATCATGATCGTTGCAATGTCCCAATCTTTCAGCATAGTTAGTGCCGGCTGAACAGCACTTTGATATGTGAACTGAAATGTTTCCTAAACATAAAAAATATTAAAAATACTATAATTTCCTTTTTGATTAAATGATGAATAAATATAAATTGAGACTGAATATATCACATAATTACGCAACAAATGAAAAAATATTAAATCCTAAATATATAATAAGTACAGAATAGTTGACTCAAATTTATTAGAGGTTCAAATGTGGGCTCCCATATAGGCCTGTGTAATTCCAGGCAGATTAAAGGACTTGCGTGAGCAGCATTAAAAGGACCGTAGGGACTGAGCGATCCTAGGCACTGTTGTACAAGAAAATAGTAAGTGCCTGAATATAGCCTAAGCAGACCAAAGGAGTTGCTTGAGCGGGCCGGACAGAGATTCTAAAGAGGCAGTTTATATACTTCGAACGTCAAACGTCAAGGAGATGGGATGAGCGAAGCCGCGGGTAAAGATTTAGTAGGTATATAAATAACATGAAAAAAGATTCTGTGATAATATATAGTAGTAGTAGAATAAATAAATATTGCAGCAGTATTAAAGTAGCAGTATAGTAGTAGTATAGTAGTAGTAAAGTAGCAGTTGATGAATGATGAATTTCAATGATAGCTATAACTGGCACCTTAAATCGAGAATAAAAATATAGATCCATAAAATCACAAAACTAAAATATTATTATTGCGTCTATTCGAAATAGACTTGTCGAATAGACTAAAAGTCGATTTGTCGGTACTACTACAAATTTGAATTTTTAAATATCTTTCTATTTAATTATTATGTTGCATTTTGCTATTTTTATCTATTCGAATTTATTCGAATAGACTCTCGCAATGAGCTACGAAATAAAAAAAAAAATTTGTGAGTACCGGGACTCGCGTTGAAGATGTGTAAACCTCCGTTTTCACATCAAATTATCGGGTCATTACCACATATGGCACAAAATTGGAATCTGTAATACAAACGCTTAAACTAAATGGTCGCACGACACAAACGTGAAAGAACAATGAACGAAAACAAAATTATGATCAATCCATTGCTGGCGGTCCCACACCATTATTTTGTATCAAAAAAAAAACGTTCCGAAAAAATCCTAAACAAAAAATCCATCACAAATTAACTAATCTACCTACTGAATGTCTGTTTTTGTCGATTTAACTTCTTAATGAGATAACACCCCGATATCACAATATTTTCTTCTATCTGCACTGAAGTGCCTTCTTTTTCTTACCAAAGCTAACTATAAGAATAAATTGGTGTTTTCTTGAAAAAAATTATAGCTAGCACAGTAAAATTTCCCTTGGCAAACAACAACAAACCCAAAAGTGTCGATAAATAAGTCAGTAAAAAGTGGATATAAAAGTTGAGATAAAGTTTCGTTAAGCTTTAACTTATGTGGCGCTGGAATAGGGTTGAGTATAAAAGCATTGCTGCGCTAGCTATAAATACCAATAAAACGCACCTGAAGTTAACTTGCGTCGTTCCTTTTAATTAAAAAAAGCTACTTTAACTGACTTTGTTTTGTCACAAAGTTGTTCCTACATTCAGATACAAAAGCATCTGAAAACACGATATTTTCATTTTGAGTTATCTTTTGTTTGCTGCTCAATCGTTTGGTTTGGAATTGATCTCATTTTTGTAAATAGGTATATTTTTAATTAATTTGGTTTATCGTCGATAGGGAGTATAGAAATTGTTTTCTACGTGTTTTGACATTTTTATCCGATCTGTTCGATTTGTAGTAAAGAAATTTGTGCTAGTAATGCAGTGTATATTAGGGTGGTCCTTATATTGTTTTTTTTTTTTTGAAATTCTGAGTTGGATAGGCATCAAATGGTTCTACATAGAAAAATATTTTTTTCCCTAATTTTTCAGATTTTTATTTCACATCCCTGGTCTCCCTATTTTCACTTTAAGGTACTAAGTAGTAGTTAGAATCTGATAGTATAGATTAGATTTAGACGGAAAAAAATGATATTGGAGGGTGGGTCTATTTTCTTCCGTTTTGGAGGAAGGAGTAATTATCTCAAAATTTGGATCAAAACAGAAAAAAATTATTTAAAATATAATATGCTTCCTAAATAAAGTTTTTATTTTAAATAGTTTTTGAAAAAAATAATTTTAAAACTTAAAAATTAAAAAACAAAAATTGTAATTTTTTTAAGATTAAAATTATTTTTTCAAAATCTATTTGAAATAAAAACTTTATTCAGGAAGCATATTATAGAATGGAATTGTGACTTTAAAAAAAGCTAAAGCGTGGTATTGTAAGTATTCCCGTTTTTTTAAAATATTTTTTTCTGTTTTTGGCCAAATTTCTAGAAAATTACCCTTCCTGTCTGAACGGGGGAAAATATATATACATTTCAAAAAACATGCTTCTGAGATTCAACCCACATTCACGTTCTGTACTCAAAACGGTCAATTTTGCTTTACATCGCCTATACCCGCTGATGGAAAAGAGAACTGAGCTAAGCCAGCAGACAAAAGTTTTAATCTACAAGCAACTTTTGAGGCCAGTGATCAGTTACAGCTTCCCAGTTTGGTTCACCATCTCCAAAACAGCTATGAGGAATCCTGAGGATCTGCACTGGACTTTATTTCGATCGTCAACGGCGTAAGCACTTCAAGAACGAGCAATTCTACTTTGGAGCCAAAGGAGTCCCCTTGGACAAGTACTCAATGCTATCTGCAGATAAAATGGTAAGGAACCTCACCAACCACCCTAATCAACTGATGAAAACAATGATAAACCAACAACGACATCCGAAACGAAGGTACCTACACAGGAGCTAAGGTAATCCTTTATATAACTACAACAATCAACGATGAAGTAAGACACTTCTACACTGATCCAGGGTCAGCCCATTATCCCATCCCAACCCTTAACCCGGCCACTTGGCCGGGACTGAGCAACCCGAGGACGACAAAGTCAACCCGACTTTTATATTAAGTTTTCCAAAATTATAAATCTTATTTGTATTTATTTTTTTTTAAATGTATAATGTGCCAACGAAATCCTTTTTTTTATCAATGTATCTTATTGTTATAAATTATTAAAAAAAAACAAAATTATTCTTATATATCTGGAGAAAGAATCATTTTTGCGATTTCTCTTTTTCACGAATTTTGATTTTTTTACCAAATTTTTGTATTTTGATTCTTTAAATATACGCCCAATAATGGTTTATTGACAACCAAAAATAAAAATTAAATCAATTCGTAGGCGGATACTCTCCTTTGAGTTGTGAAAACTTTTTTATGATTGAACTCATATATATTTTTTATAACTGGGAAAAGCCTCAGGGGGAAATTATGACCCCCCTGTATCTAGCAATGATGAAATCCCTCCATCCAACATTAATGAGCTTAGTGATTGAATAAAACTAGAGGGGAGTCGAGTTTTCGAGCAATTCCTTCAAAATTTGGGAGAGAGTATGTCTACACGGTGATTGCAAATGATTAAGAATAAAGGTTTCTGAAATGAATAGTGAGACCAAAACTTTTCCTCGAAACGGGCAAAAGTGGTCAAGTCCAAATATGTATTTAACATTTTTTTTCTGTGCAATGTAATTTTTTTTTAAAAACTTTTTTTAAAGAAAATATTTTAATTTTGATTTAATACACAAAATTAAAATATTAAAAATTTTTTCTCTCGGCTTACAATGCTTATTTCCCACCAACTTTTACAAATAAGTGAAAACATTTGTCCACTTTTGCTCGTCTTTGTATATGATTTCTGGAGTATCATGGGATTCAAACCAAAAAAACCCGTTGAATATAGAGTATGTTTAGTTTTTATTATGAACATATGCATTGCTTTGATTTATTGCCTTTCGTTTTTTATCATTGGGATGAAATTTTTGTTTATTTTGTTGTTTGAATTTCATGTTACTCCAGAAATCATATGGGTATTTACTCACTTTTCACACTCATTGTGTATCTAAGCCCAAATCTTATACCAATCTCGGCCCTTTCAAAATAGCTCTGTTATCAGCAAATAAATTTTTAGTAAGAAAATAAAACTAATAACATATACGATTAAAGATATTCACCCTTATTCTTATTCAAGATCAGGTGTGACGTAGGTAGTTACTTACTCTGTTGATCTTCAAAGTTGATTAAATTTTTTTTTGAAATCTTAAAATAAATTGATTAAATTTTTCCATTTATATATATAAATTGACCTTTAGACACAAATTGTTGTTTTAAGGTATTTCCGTATCTTAAACTTTAAACTAAAAGTTTCAGGGTTGCGAGTTTTTTAGTTTTTAAGCAATGTGGAACATACAATTTTAACAGAAACTACTACAGAAACTAGAATGTGCATATTTCCAATCAATGATTTTTTAAATCAATTTTATTGAAAAATTAATAAAGTTGATCGAATAATAATTACTTGCAAACAAAAATGCTTGCTGAATTAGCTTGACTAGTCGGGATGCCTTTTCGGACGACCGATTTCCTAGAAATAGAAATCTGGTAATTTCTAGCCGCGTTCAACTTTCAATGTATGCTTTAAACTATTTGATTTTCATGTATGTTTCTGAACGCCAATCAGCTGTTGTTGACATTTCCCATAGGATATCTTTGTACCTATCCTAAAAATTTTAAGATCTCTTTTTTGCCAACAGCTGTTTTCTCATCAGCTGTGTTTTAACAAGGGTTTACAACAACACAAACCTATCCAGATCGTTACAAGTTTGAACTCGGCCACTGATAAGACTTCATAGGAAAACTTTAGTTCGAACATTTTCCGTATTCGGCCGACAAATAAATACATGTGTCAACCGCCATGCACTGATATACGAAGTGTATGGTTGGCGTTGTAAACGGTTTCATCACATATGGGCGTGTGTAGAGAAGAAGTTATCTGTTCATTAAACGCGGAATTTGCCAAGTTAAAGTTATTCGTACGTTAACACACGTCTCAGAAAAAAATATATAAACTAACACGTTGCTATCCATCGTTTATTAATATGGGGGATATAGTTCAACTCGTGAAAATAAAACGTTACGGGCTAGTGTGACCTATCACAAAAATGCTATACCCATCTTTTTTTTCCTTATATTTGTTTATTTTTCTTGTATAGCCTGCCTCTTTTCATTGCTGACACCATTGACAATAATAAATAGCCATCTACTGTCGGAGTGAAAACTTGTATCTGGGATGTTGAAATAAACCTGGATCCTATATGTTGTTTTTATTAAACGTGTTAACCTCAACCCAGACTTGGAGAGAATAAAACGCAGTTAATGACTACCTACCTTTCATTGTAGAGAAAGAATTTTGTAAGTCTTTCTAGACAAAAGCCAACAAATAAATTGATCAGTTGAGAATCTATTTGAAAACAATTGAAGATCATGAAGGAACCTAGCAGACTCTGCTTCTAAGAACAGTAGTTCTCCTAACCTACCGATCTGGGACTAAGGACGAAGCCAAAGGGGGGATTTTACTTTAAAAAAAAGTCGCATAACATTTTTAACATATTCAGGAGTGGCAGCACGTTAGTTGATACAATATAGGATTATCGATCGTCGGTAAACTCGAAACAAATTGCTTTTGGCAGCACGTTTTTTGAGACGAGTTTCATTGTGACCTCCACTTGAAAATGTTAGTTTTTTTTTTTTTTTTTTTTTTTTAATTCATTTTTATTTTTCAATTTTCTTAAAACTATCTTAAAGCTAGACAAAAATTCATAAAAACTAGCCTACTTATCATTATATTAAAAACTAACTTACTGGCCCCAGTCGTAAAACTATAATAACTTAATGCTAATGCCTTTCGGCCTAAGAACTATCTTAATACTAAATCCAGATCGGTTTTATTTTTTACCGAGAAGAATTTACAAAAAACTCGGTATCAGTGTCTTTATTTTTTTTTTTTGGTTTTATATAAAACTTACAAACTACATAAAACTAAATTAAAGCTAATTAAAACTAATTAAAACTAATTAAAACTACTTAAAGCTACTTAAAACTATTTACAACTAATTATAAACTTTACAACCTACTTATAAGCTATTTACAGACTATTTACATACTAGAACAGCCACAGCAAGCATTTTCCGGTTTTATGATTTTTTTGTGTTTTTGTGGATTTTATAATTTTTTTTTTTTTTGTGTTTTTTTTTTTTTTTTTTTTTTTTTTTTTTTTGGTGCCACCCTGACTGTCCCTACTTAAAATTAACAACCTAAACCTATGCAAGTCGGCCATACTAAAGAAAATAGCAAAGTCAACTATTAAATGTCTGAAGGAACTTCATCTTCGTTTTTCAACCACCAGAACTGGTTCTCCTGCTTTACCCTATCTCTTCGGTCCCGTTCGGACACAGTCCTACTGAACCGAAGGTGCTCAGCTCCGTCTTGTGCGAGGACGTCTCGACTGTAAAGGAGCCGCCGATCTACAGTTCTACGGCCGACGTGGTAGATTAGCGGAACCGCCGCTCTATCCTGGATCAGCCCTCGACTGTCTAGGTGGAGGAATGCATCGGGTGGAATAAAGCCGCTTAGACGCACACTCTCATAGTATTCGTATTTAGGGTAGTAAGCCCCGAAAATTAAGCTGTTGGACGAGGACATCGCTCCGAATAAGCTTCAGCAAGAAATTATCTATCCTATTTATGTTGGCCCCGTTGTATAGAGCCAGGTTGGAATAGTAGTGTTTGTACTCCGACTCTGGTGTTCTGTGCAATCCAAGGCAGCGTCGTAGACACTGCCTCTCAAACACCCGAATCTTTTCCATTTGAGATGGGGCAACGTTGAACCAAACCGGACATCCATAGGCAATCATCGGCCGGATGAGGGCCATGTAGCAAATCACCTTCACCCTGCTGTCAAGCCGGCTGCTATAAAACAACCGTTTCGTCAGGGCAAAAGCTCCCCTAGCCCTGGCCAGAGCAGCATTTATATGTCTGTCGAAATACAAATACTGATCCATCCAGATGCCAAGGTACTTTACTACACTTTTACTCGCCAGTGGATGTCCATTTGGCCCTACGATCACCAGCTTGCGCCAGTTCTTTCTCGTATCCCTTGTGGCTCCACGCAACGGAGTCCTAAACAAGATAGTTTCTGATTTCTGAAAGTTGATTTTCAACTTCCAGTCATCACAATATCGTTGAATCTCATCGAAGTCACGCTGCAAAAGAATCCTGATGACCTCGACTTTTGGAGCTGTTCTGTACGCAATTAGATCGTCGGCATACGCAATTGCCTGAGTTAGACTACTTATCAGATCGCTGGTGTAAATGCTGAATAGAATCGGCGAGTTGACCGCTCCCTGCTGGAGACCATTTTTAATATTAAAGGTTGTGGCAGAAGTTACATTGCCACTCTTGACAACAAACTTTCTGCCATTGAGCATATCATAAAGCATATATAATAGTGGTTTACTAATGCCAAGTCTGGTCAGCTTTAGATAAAGACCCTCTAACCATACGGTGTCGAAGGCCTTTTCCAAATCAACCAGACAGGCACCCGTACACTGCTTCTTAGATTTGTTCCATTGGACATCAGAAACGAGTTTCGACGCTGCATGAATAGTGTCATGTCCCGCCTTAAAACCGAACTGATTGTCCGGTATGATATTATTGTCCTCTGCCCACTTAGACAGAGCTCTATTGATAACTTTTTCGAATACCTTGCTGATACTCGGGAGAAGACTTATCGACCGGAGATTCGCCGGATTGGAGTTGTCCTTTCCCTTTTTCGGGAGAGGATGTACCACAGCTGTCTTCCACCGCACTGGATAATATGCATTATTCAGAGCGTTGTTAAACAGAGTGGTATAAATGTCTACTGCTTCTTGAGGTAAATGTCGAAGTACAACGTTGGATATGCCATCGACTCCTGCTGACTTCTTCTTCTTTAATGAATCGAAGATGAGCTGGAGCTCCACCTTCGTAATTAACAGGGAACTGGGCCCATTTCGCTCGGCGATTATGGCGTTTGCCAAATGATCTTCATTGAACCCGGTAAAACCAAGGTTCTCTGATCGCCATTGCGTTATGTCATTCCGAAGGTAGAAGTGATGGAGCAAGGCTCTGCTTTCCAGGTCGTGATTGGGGCGAATGCAAGCATTCACCTTGTACACTTGCTGGAAAGCAGCCCCCACAGCCTCCACTTTCTCCCGCGGATCTTCGACAATAAAGAGGTCATCGTCCAAGACGGCGTCTTCTGGATTAATTCCTGCTGTCAGAAGTACGTCTCTGTTGTCTGTCGTTCTCTGAAGCTTAATACAAGGAAGGTCGTTCTGATCATTCCTTCTAAATATCTTGTTAATTTTGGGAAACATGCTCGGGTCGCTAGAATTAACGGCCCGAATTTTGTTATCCCAATACAAATTAATTGACAACCGATAGTTCTCTTTAATTAGTTGGTTGATGTTCTTGATCGACGACTTCAGTGTCCTAATCTCCAGATGGTGAGGGTCAGTAAACCGTCGGTACAAGAGTTTGAGTCTTGTTAGCAGTCCACTTTTTTGTCTGTGTAATGCGTCAATGGTCGCATTTCGGTACATGTCTGTTGCGTCCCGTTTTTTGTATTTCGGTATTGTTCTGTTCATTGTTCGTTTGATTGTCTCATCCATTTGTTCTAGGTATTGGTCTATTTCGTTATTTGTCAAATTCCTGTCATTTGGTGGGGATAAGTTATTCGAACTGATTTCGCTCGATAAGGCGTTGGTAAAGCGTGGCCAGCGCACCTTACTGTAATTGTAAGTATGCACAGGTACATACTCATCCAACTCCACGAGCTCGTTCGGAAGCTGTATTACGGCGGCGAGTCCGCAGTGATCACTGTCGTACTCGATCGTTCGTAAACAGTTTCTTGGTCTTTGACCCACAGTGTCAGTAATTGTCAGTCTTGCGTCTATTAGCAATAGATCCAGATAGGCACCGCTTCTTGGAAACGATGGCCGATCCGTAGCCAGTAGGTCGACACCATACTCAGTGTTGTATCGACTCATCCAATTGAAGAGATGAATACCTCTTTGATTTTGAATTTGATTTCCCCAATCTTGGTGTTTGGCATTCAAATCACCGGCCATGAGAAAGTAATTTTCTTCCAAGCTCAAGTGTAGACATTCGAAAAGTTTTTCAAGCTCTGTCATAAAATCAGTTGGCTGAGGTGATGCCGGTGCATAAGCCGCGATCACATACATTCGCTTCCCCTGTTGGAGAGGAATGCATACGATGCACGCCTCTAACAGCCTAACTATTGTATATAACTTTATGATTTATTCCTTTTCGTATAAAGATTGCGACGCCCCCACCTTGAGTGGAGTTGGGTCGATCTCTTCTAACGATATTGTAATTGTTGTTAGTCAACTTATGTTTCTGGTTCAGCTTAGTTTCGCTGGCCATAAACACATCTGGACTTAGGTCTTTCAACACTTGGAAAAGATTAGCTCTACGTTCGTTCCTTATCAGTGAATTTACATTCACAGCAAGGATCTTAAGAGGCCTCTCCGACAGCGCGCCTTTAAACTCTAATTTGCGTTAGGCTAGGCAAAACAGAGTAGAGATAGTCTACCCTAGTCGCCTGCTCCTTTATCTGGGTCTGAAGTCCTGTTAACTGGCCTTGAATGGCCAGCAACATGCTTCTTATTTCGGCCTGAGCGTCCGGCGCCTTTGGCACTAGGGCCGGTTGGGCTACCTTAGCTGCAGGCTGTACCGTTTTTCCCCTCCCTGCCGCCATTTGGGCGTAGGAAATTTGGGGATTAACGGGCGTTGCTGTAGGAGCACGCGTTGATGGGCGTTTCTCTACCGCTGTCTGCTTAGCCGCTTTATTAATTCTAATTTGCTGAAAAGCTGAGCAACCCCGATAATTAGCAGGGTGCCCCTCCTTTCCGCAAAGTGCACATCTTAACTGGGTCATGTCTTCGACCCGTTCCTCTCCGAGCTTACATTCCCCCTTTATGTGGTCCTCACCACACTTAACGCAGCGTGACTGCATTTCGCAGTTTGCTGCAGCGTGGCCAAACCTTTGGCAGCGCATGCATTGAAGCATGTCGCCGCCTCTCTTTAGTTTATCCCACGTTACAACCTGGTAGTTGAGGACGGAGATTTTCCTCAAACTATCCAGTTTGCTGCTGGGTGAGAGCTGAACCAGGAAAAACGGCAAAGACCGCTTCTCCCGTCTGGCTCTGACTGTAGTGAATGGCTTGACCCCCTTAAAATCGAGATCGTCGCTCGCTTTTTGACGGAGCTCATTTAAGAGCACCTCTGGTTCCGTGCAGGAATCTATGCCCTTCAGAAGGACCGTTTGCAATTTGTCTACTTTTGGGGTAAAAGTGAAGAACTCTGTTGTGGTGTCTTTTAACAAATTTTTAATTTTTTTATATTGCTCCACTGTTGAACAGTGGATAGCATGTCTATTTATATTTAATCTTTTTATAAAGAAATTTTCGCCTATGGCCGACTTACATAAGTTAATGGTATCCTGAAGCTCCATCTTATACGTATTGATGGGTGGCACCTTCTCCTTCTTTGTTTTCGCTGGCAGTGGCTGCTGCTGGTGCTCCTTTTGCTGCTGCTGTCGGTGTTGTTGTTGTTGTTGTTGTTTTTGTTGTTGTTGTTGTTGTTGTTGTTGTTGTTGTTGTTGTTGTTGTTGTTCTTGTTGTTGTTGTTTTTGTTCCTTTTTGTTCTGCGGCTGTATCTGTTGTATATGCAACTGATGTTGTGGCTGCTTTGGTATTTGTTTAATTTGTTGCTGTTGTTCTGGCTGATTTTGCTGTGGGTGCTGCGGTGTTGTTTGCACTGCATCATTTATTTGTTTTTGTTTTTTCTGCACTACTTTTGTTGACTGCTGTAGGGATTTTTGGTTCTCACTCTGTAACCTTTCGATTTCTCTGCGTTCTTGTTGTTTTTTCCTTAGAGCCAGTATCAAAGGAGCAAGCTTGGCCTTGAGCTGCTCTATCTCCATTTCAACTGCACCAATTTCATTCATAATTATTTGCTCCTCTATTTCGTCTTCAGACGACGGCTCTGGTGCTGTGAGGTCCAGAAATTGGTTACTCTCATTCGAAGTATAATGCCCCTCTCCACCCTCGGACATATATTGTACTTCCTCGTTGTCGGATGGCGAGGTAATTAGTTGTTGCTGAATTTTTGCTGCCGCTGTTGTCTTGTCTGTGCGCGCCGTCTCCTTCACTCCAGCTGGCAGCTCAGCTGAAGCTATGGTGGAGCGACGCTTGACAACGTTTGGTGCACAGCTATTTTTTTGTCTCCTCTTTTTGGGTAACTCGGCTGTTAATTCCGTTGCTGGCTTTGCCGTTGTAACTTGGACATCTTTCGATGTCTCTGCTGTTGTTGCCGATGACAACTTTGTTGTGGTTGTTGGGACACCTTTCGATGCCCCCGCCACGTTTTCTTCTTCCATCTGGTGGTTCTCCCACTCAATAAAATTTTCAACTTCACGGTTGTGAAAAAAAGCTTCGATATATTTTAGGCCCGGCCGGGGCTCGAACCTACGACCCTCTGCACTGCGGTCCGACGCCACTACACTTGTGCTATTGGCACTTATAACAATTGATTAAATAATTGTATACTAATGCACACACGCTTTTATTTTGAAAATACTGTGAAAGTCGCTCAACGTCCACTCACTTCCACAGTTAGAGATCGACAATGAAAATGTTAGTGTGAACTATAAAGTGCATTGTCCAATTGGTTCAAATTGTATTTTATTTTGTTTTATCTTCACCATTGTTATAATTATTGACAGCAATACTATTGTGTCCGACTATACCTAAAGGATTTTGTTTTAGGGGCTCCATCAACTAGATACGCACTCAATAGTAGATCTTGGTGACAATTCATAAAAGTGTTCAAAATCTCTGTAATTTTTTTTTATTTATTGACATTATTTTGTTTTTCAATGCTTTTTATAAAAAAATCACTGCCGACCAGATAGTTATTATTTTCTGTCGAGTGAAAACTTTTGTTTCAAACGTCATTTTCCAGTTGTGTGCTGCCAAATCTGATGAAACAGTCGAAAACACACGATTGAACCAAAATACTCGTAGTAGCTGCGAATGATCGGTTGTACCGATAATACCCAATTGCATAAAGTTACGTACTGGAACCTCAGTTTTAATAATTAAACCATAATGCTATGATTGTTCCACGTCCTCCTTCCTCTAAACATCTTTGAAAGTGTCCTTACAAAAAGGAAAGACACAATAAGCCACTTTGTATGGGTGTATATGCACCCATATCGATGACAAAATTCTTTGAACAATTTTTCCAGTTTTTGGCAATCATTTTATTATTATTCTTGAAACAATTCATCAATTTATAGAAAGATGACAGTGAATCTTGCCATCGCAAGGCTCTCGTCTCGTTTTCTCAATTCTCATCTATTGTGAATCACAAGAATGTATTTACTCTATTAGTGTTATATGAGATAAAAAAAATATTATAATCCCATTTCTAAAATTCTTTTTGTGTTGAATTGGTAATATTAAGCACTTATTTTATTTTGAAATAAGAAACATATCAATTATTTAAGTAAAAAAACCAAAATTTAATATAACTTTGGAAATTATTTTTACAAAACAAATATTTTGGTTAAGGACTTGGAAGAAGGTCGGTCTTCTACCAAGTAAAGTAAAATTTGGTATTTTAATTCAGATGGAAAGAGAGCATAAATCTATATAAAAAAAGGAAAACAATAATGAAAAATTATTAAAGCTTTGTGAGTTTTGTTCCAGAGGTTTTTGGACAAAAACTACCAGTCTGTCAAATTTTGATAAAATTCTCTTAGAGGAAGCAAACTGCAGACAAAGTGTGGACCGATATGGTGGCAATTATTGGCAACAATTTTAACTGCCTGAACAGAATGGAAGACGGAGCTGCAATAGATGTCAAAAATGCTGCAATAAATGCTAACATTTCTTCAACTTTTGAAGCTGCAGCTGAAGCATTTTTGATATCTATTCCAGCTCCGTCTCCCATTCTGTTCCGGCAGTAAGTTTTAGTCGTGATTTCTGTACATCCAAAAAGAATAAACAAAATTGTTATTTCAGGGGCTCAGCGCCTTACAGATAGAGATCGAACCGAAATTCCAAAATCTATGATATACTAAGGCCCAATTTATTCATTCGAAGTTGAACGTAGCTTGCAGATTTTTGTTTTTAACTTGAGAAATCGCTTTTATTCTTTCGAAGTTGATTGGCGCAACTTGTGATATTCCAATGTTGAGAAAATCCAAAATTGTTCAAAATTTGGATTTATACAACTTCCCGAAATAGTAGAATCTAGCGAGCAAACTGTTCATCTGTTTATGCAACCAGTCAATGCAGTTCGTCTGACATTCTTTGTCAAACTTGGCTCCCAAAGCTCTTGATTTGAATAAAAATAACTACAAAGTGAAAAAAGTAAACTGAGTTGCTAGCAACTTTCATTTCCTTGGTGAAAAGGACAGGAAGAAAGAGGGATCGAGGATTTGAAGAGATTTTTTTTTTGATATTTCCTTTCACATCTAAAGTTGAGGTGCGTTCAACCAATATAATTACAGGAAATCTCAAAATCGCCTAGATTTTGTTTCCTCGTGTGAAAGGTACATGAGATTTTTAAGGAAATTAAAAGAAAACGTCAAAAAAAATCTCCAGTAACTTGTTTCTTCGTCTGAAAGGGGATTAAGATACTTTACATTGGGATCGATTCAATTCGGAATATCCACCAGACGTCAGAATAAAATAAGAAAAGAAGAATTACAGCTATTAGTTAACTGGGCGAAAAGGTAAACAAATTCTTTTGGAGGTGCGAATTGTAAATGAATGATTATGTATATCGTGACTGTTTTCCAACAAAAAACTTTTCAAATTATTGTTTTATTATGCTTTTTCATCCATGTGTCACTCTTAAAATCATTAATTTCTATTAAAAACACAGAAAATAATTAAAAATCGTTTTTGTTTGAGGTGCAGTTGTCAACTCTGTCTTTTTTCTTTTTTTTTTGTGAACTGTCAAAACTGGAAAGAGAAAAGACAAAGATAGTTTCTGGAAAAGTCCAATTGGCGATTGCAGATTTCATTGAGGTGAATAATGGGTGCGTTCGGCTGCATGTCTTAAGCGATCCGGATTTGTTTGTGTTGATGTAATCCGATAGGAAAAAGCAGCTGATGAACGAAGTAGCTGATGTGCACAGTACACAAGTAGAAGGTTTCATATTGCGCAGGTTGTCTAAAAGGAGAATTGTTAAAAGGAATTCAAGATGCCTGTTCTCGTGATTTGTCCGCCGTATTACAACTACAAAAAAAAATTAAATAACACTAAAAAACGATTTTCTTATTGTCAAATTATTATAAGCATTAAATATCTCGAAACAATCTTATTTTCTAAACAAGTAACAAAGGAACACACATAACATACCACAAATTTCAGTCACGCATCACGGGATCCACCATTTTCCACTGATTTTGACACATGCGCAGGCCTGAACAAAAATGAAAATGCTAATGATAGGTGTGTTTTATTATCATCGGGATCCGGATTAACTTTTAACATGTACTAAAAAACAATTTTGAAAATTTCCCACTATTTTGTTTTTGTATTACGTGTAAAAGTTAATCCAGATCAAGATCCGGATTCCGATAGAAGATAATAAAACACGGCCGATATTGCTTTTAGTATGTGTACTGTGGCCGATGTGAGAAAGAAATCTCAAGCTATCCAAACATACTCACAATTTCACTCCATTCCAATTTTCTTTTCTCAAAATGTTTGCTGGTAGCTAAAGTCAAACAAATGTTTCATATTTGCAAAAATATAAGTATTAGATGAAACTCTTTTGGAAATGGCCAGCTGTTATTGGTGTGGTTTAGCTGCCATTTTTGAAAATGCACTTTAACCTATATATATGTATATCAATAGCATCACACTGTTTTAAAGGAAATTCAAATACATATCCTTCTTTTTATTCTGAAGATTTATTTATAAGGTTTATACATATATTAAAGCAGTGCGAAGATCGTGCGGAATTTTAGCTCCCAAATTTCTGTTCAGTCACCAGCTGAAATGCTATCTATATTTTAACATAAAATTTTTTTGGAGAAAATATTACATACAATAGCTGTATTCTGAATAAAAATTTTACTTTATTATTTCCAAATATTTCAGGTGAATCAGATAAAATAGAATTGATTTTTTACTTTTGGCTTAATATATATATTTCACGGTTTTGATTTTCATTTTAACAAAATAATAAATTCTCATGAATAAATCAGAATTAAGTTGCGACGAACAATTATTTCGGGTCCTAAAAAATCTAACCGTTGCATGTGTAAATGATGTTTAGTTGGAAACCAAAATTTTATATTTTAGCTGCAGTTACGAACCGCTCGGTTTAATTACTAGGCCAAATTTTGGAAAGAATTCAGTATTTTTATCAAAATTTTGGCGCAACCCAAAGACAGTGGTTAAAACGTGTTTTTTTTTAATGATGACTGAAACAACCATTTACAGCAATAAAATTTTGTTTGAATGATCCTACCATTTCTCATCATAAATATTTAATGAATATTTATCAACTAACAATTTATTATTTCAAAGAAAACCAAAAATTAAAAATTGCATCGTGTTAAGTAGGCCTACGAAATCGTCAAAATATCTTTCAATATTTTAGCTCACTGATCTAAATAAACAATAATTATTTGATTCGGTTGCTCAAACAAATTTTATGCAAACTATCGATACCAAAGGTTTTTGCAGTTATAAGTTCAAAAAGTATTTTGGGCCCATAAGAAATCAAAAGACGAGCTAAGGAAAAAAGATGATATTAACTCTTGTGACCAAATTCAATTCACTCGCTAAAAACAATAGCATGCTTTACTGAAAAGGAATTTTCAGGGCAAAAAGTTACATTTTTCACTCAATACAGAAATTATTTGAATTTTTGTTTTTCAATTTCAGGAAAAAATTATAAAATAAAAATGAAATATTCTGAACTAACCTCGTTTGTTTTTCCCAATGCTTAGACAAAAACGTTGCCCTTGTTTCGGTAATCTTGCTTTTTCGTACAATTCTATGGGGGCTTGAAAAAACACAGTTTAGGAACATCTAAATTGTAAAGCCCCAACATAGTTTTTTTGTTTAGATTCCTGAAGTTTGGGAAAACAACAGCTAAGCTAAGTAGATTGTTAAATCCTAGCCTCTTTTTGTTTGTAAACTTTCCATATGGCTTGGGAAAAAACATATGCAACATTCAAATTTGTTAATCCCATTTCCTTAGGGCTTGGGAAACCCATTTTAGGCGTACATCTTTTAACCCCAACTTTGATTTATCGTCCTTCTTTTAGGGCTTGGAATTAAAAGAGTCTACGATCATTCAAATTGCTTAGTTTCATCTTTAATTTTTCATCCGATCCCTTGGGGCTTAGAAAAAATTTGTCAAATTTTGGCAAATTTGTCTGCCCCTAACCTTGCATTAATAGTAGGTACAATTTCCTACGGGCTTTGAAGACACAACTTACTTACAAATTTCTTAGCCTTAAACTTTTTTGTCCCATTCTCTTCCAACTTGTAAAAAAAACATATAATAAGTATCTGGAATTAATGGTTTAAAGAATCATTCTATGTTTCATCAATGTTTTAAAAAATCAAAGGTTCAAAAATGAATACAAAATTAGAAAATCGTAATGTATTTTATTTATATAGCTGTTAAATTAATTTAACGAATCTGCTTGGTTGTGGGGGGGGGGGGCTTCAGCCCTCATCAGCGGATCAGCGGATCCGCGACTTGCTGACTAAGCTTAAGAGTTGACTATTTATTTTAACTAGCGTTTTTCCGTCTGAGTTTTTTTTGTGTGAAGAAAAAGATTTCCAAATTATATTTAAACGCATATTAAATTCATTTGCATTGCAACTTAAAATTTTTGATACGGAGGAGATTTGGTATAAAATAATTATATTAAGGACACAAAATCGTTGCTGAAAATTTTAATTTCGGTTTTCTTTTTTTGACAGCAAATGTTACGTATCCGGTTTTAGTCATCCGGCGACGCATCGGATTCTTATGGCTGATTTACAATGCCGCGTTGGGCGTTGCGTTGAAAGATTTGTCTGTCAACGCAAAATTTCAGGCATAGGAATTTCTGTTTGGTGTTTACAATTATGCGTTGAACTTCATGTTACGATTTTGCATCCATTAGTGAGTACACAAACTAACGTAACGTAAGCGGCTGCACCGCAAAAGTAGCAATTTTCAACTTTTGCGTGCGTTTTGACATTTCGATTTTCAATTTAGGTATGGGCCCATCTTATGTTGAGAAAAAGTTTAAATTTTGTTCTCGTTTTATCCTGACGCTTCCGTTAAGCTTTTTAAATGCAACATACGCAAGCGAACGCGTCATTGTAAATTAGCCGCTAGAATGTAGAACGGCTGCAAGCAACAGCAAGTAATTTGTTTTGCCCTTCAAAATATTGTAATTTGTTTCAAAATTGAGCTAATTATTTAGTTGTTTTTCGATGAATCTGGGATGATAGCCCAAAAGAATATATTCCCTTGATATTGGTTTTCATCGTTTAAATTTATGGGTAAATATTGTTATATTGTTTTTGAAAAAAGGCAACTATTAGATGTTGTTGTATTAATCAAATCATGTTTTTCCTAAAATAATATAGTTTAAAATAAAATTATTTATACAATTCCAATTTTCTTTTGCACTTGGTTTTTTTTTCTAAATGCTAGACTGGTGCACATTCGTCACCAAAATTTCAAACTTCAAAGCATCATAAAAACTAAATAATTGAATTTTTTTCAAAAGCTTAAGCCATAGTTCATAAAATTGATTTTTTGTCTTTAATCTGAAGTAGGAAACTTTTTCATATACATACATAGCTTCAAAGTATGTTTTATTTTTTATTAAAAAAAAAGTCATTTCACTGATTTTGTCAATGCATAACTTTCGGTGTCAAATCTTTTTGCCAAAAAACGTACTCTAAACTTAATTTATTTATGGTATTAACTTCATTTATTTCATTAGAAAACATAACAGGAATTCATAACAAAAAATCATAGGGAACGAAATAAGGGGAAGAAAGGAGTTTCAAAAACCACCTGAACGTTACTTAGGTAATGTAATAATTATATATGTCAATATTTAAGTAATATTTGATTCGAATTCGGGGGATTGATGCTGGATTAGTAGTACGACCATTTCAAAGTAACGGAGAGGTCAATCATATTCGCTTGTTTTGAGGTTTTTCTTGTGAAGTAGGTAATATTTTTTGCATGAAACTCAGTGGTTTTTAAGGATTTATGACAAAGCTTGCGACACATAGGTTTCGTAAGAAAATAATACAATTCAGTAAGTGTATTGTCTACAGAAAAATAGACGGTAACGGGAAGACACGTACCATTTACTGTCAAAACGGAATAGAATGCTGCAATTGGAGCTAGAGCTAAAGCTGGAATAGCTGTCAAAAAATGTCGTACGTGATTTGTTTTACCCGCCCACAATATGCTGTACAGATTTCTGACATTTGTGTCATTTGAAGTCAACTGTGCGAGTTTAATTCAACACCAAAATAAAAATGAAAACAAAAATAAAAATGGATAATGATGAAATGGAAGCTAAAATTACTTTACGTCCTTATGAGAGGTGGAAAAGAGTTTGAAACTCACTTTAACTCTCATGTAAACACTAGGTTGTGCTCGCAATTTTAAAACGTCGAAAAAGCTGCATGCAAAAATTAAAAGTTGGCCAACTTGTCCAGCTGCGCCTGCAGCTGCGTCGTGTTGTGTTCGTATCATTGGATTTGTGTGTATTCAGCATTCCAGCTGCAACTCCAGTTGCAGCTCCGACTTGATTCTGTTCAGGCAGTTGTACTAAACGTTTAAATTCTGCAGCATATAACAAAAACCATCCTTGGTGCCTTAGATCCAAGTTTCATTTTAAGATCAGAGAAAAACATGAAAGATGGAAAAATGGTAACGGAGAAGGCAGCTAATGGTAACGGAGAAGGCACGTACGATTTAAGATTCTTTTTATTCAATTGTATTGTAATTTTTACTTTTTTAATTATTGTCTTTAATGAAAATGATTAAAGTGATCAAGGTTAATACAAGAAATGTGTGTAAAATTTAATTGAAATCGGTTAACGTTAATACGTGCTGCCGAGCACTTCCAATTTTGTAAACAAAATACATCGGGTTTTCACAGTTTTTATTCTAAATACCAGAAAATTTGTAAAAGTTGATAAATAATTGTACAACAATATCTTTGGGTACATTCACCAGCTGCTGAAGCTGCTTCTGCCTTAAACGACAGATGTGCCCCGGTGTGGGATCTTTTTTCCTAAACAACTCTTTTAACAATAAGTAATTAATGAAAGGAATTCCTAAATAACCTTTTTTGCTAAGAAACTGGAACTTTAAAAATACAAAACAAAGCATGGGTATACAGAAAGGTGCGTTCGTCATTCAAATTATGAACTAAAAGATAACAGTTTTTGAGAAAATTGCAAAGACGAATATGCCCCAGTTTACCATATCCTATTGATATTTTAGAAACTGCAAGTTGGCCAACTTAAGAATTTAGTAAGGGTTGAATTTTATTTAACTTCTGCTATGCCATACATTTCTTGCTACAATTACAGCTTCTTATTGTAGCGCTGTATACTTTTTTTGTATCTTTCTTCTATGAAGCTACGAACCATAGCTATAGCCGAACTATTCTGTGTGACCAGTTAAGATTTAATGTAGTATACAAAAGCCTTTTTCAACTTCTCGTTCAGCATCAGATTTTAAACCAATTTAAAGTTGGCCAACTTTGGATTAATCAGCAAAATAATAATAAAATAAGAATAAAATGACTCTAACTGCATTGAAATTATCGTCTAAATTTGTTCTGGCGTATGCGAAATAAAAAAAATATTCGATATCAAACTGGCCTAATCAACTTGGGCATTTTTAGCTTCCAAGGAAATAAATGAAAAAAATAGGGGTTATGTTTAAAGTTGGTGTTGCTCCTCAAATGGCGTTTAAATTCTCAAAACGCACAATGTAAACTGTTGAATGAAAAAACCGTTGCAATCAAGTACACAGCCTAAGAAGTTTTTAACAGCTTTTAATTATCTGGCTGGTAGCTATATTTTAACATGCTTTTTTAATAAATGCTGGTGTGCCCAATTGCTTCGTTTTGTCTCAGATTCTCCTCTTAATCAACGACCTACTGTGTGACATTTCGAATCAATTTAATTCTTTTACTGATGACAGTACCCTCTTTAAGTCGCCTTATAAAAAGTTTTCTAGTGAAATATCCTGTTGAATTTGTGCATTTTTTTGTTGTTGTTTCTGTTATAAAAATTTCAGTTTGCCAATTGTGTAAGTCCGGCATAATTTTGGACGTACCGTTAAGTTCAGATATAATTTTTGTAGCCGTACCGCAAAAATTTGGAATGCACGCAGGATCCCCTGTTGGTTTTGCAATTGTGTTAAAAATTGATTTGGGTCAAATCATATGGATAATTTAAATGCGGCTAAAACCAATTGATCAATTATGTTGATACAGGTCAAACAGCGTATTGATAATGGACATCATTGATAAAAACCATTATTTTTCTTTGAAAATGCTTTTTAAGTTTTTAAAGTTGTGTTTTATCTACAGACTATTCCCCAAAATTTAGGCATAAAGATGATTTCGAATGTACCTACGGCACAGATATTTGAATTTACAGAATTTAAAAATGCAGCATACCTCTATGTATATTTTCACGAGATAAAAAAAACAGAACTTCGGTCGTAGAGAATTTTGAAACTTTAAAATTTTGACTATCTGTTACTTATCATTTTTAAGGCCCTTTTGATTGATCGTTGCCATACAATTTTAAAGAATTTTTGCCAAGTTTAATCGACTAAAGAACTAACCATAGAATTTCAGGATAATGAAGTCGTTTAAGCTTGGATTTGGTGTTATTAGATTCGACAAAAGAAATACTTAAAACTATGTTTCATACGCTTTAATAAGATAACATTTGACATTCACCACAACCTTCCCTTATCACCCACCGAAAAAACACCTTTCCCTCTTTTGATTCTTCATTTCCATAATCAATGAATCGTTTTAACCAAGTCTCATGAGAGTAAAAAAAGATTTTGTATATTACGAGTATTTTGATTTTTTTACTATTTCCAGAATTTAAATAAAAAATGGTTAGTTTTGAATATTCTGAGTGATTGCGAAATTTTCGAAAGCAATTGAAATCTATAACACGTAATTTCATTTCGTTTGAACAAAAGTTTCACTTTATTAAGATTTAAGATATAAGAAAATTATCATAAAATTAAAAAAAAATTACTTACCATACGTAAAGTTTATATCCAAAAACACCAATAATCCAAAATAAAAAATTACATTTTTCTTCACAAAAAATAAACTTTTGCGATGGTAAATTGTCTGTTTCATCGCCAGGAATAAAAAGGTAGGTTTTTCGAAAAGAACAAACACAAATTTAAAAAATGAAAATTCTTTTGCCGCCTAAAATATTATGAGCTCTTGGAGTTTTATCAAAAGAGTTCAAAGTTATCAAAAAATCACTTGGAAGAAAATGCTTTTGCCGCCTAAAATTTTCAGTTCAGAGCTCTTGGCTTTTTTTAAAGATCACTGAAATTCACTTTTTTTACTTTTAATAGATTGGCTATTATTTTTGATTTTTCTTAAAACCTCTTCTTGTTAAATTTTTTTAAATTTTAGAATAATATCACCACACGTCTCTGTATATTATTTCCGATTCCGAGTATCTTGGTGCTCTCGGGAAACGTTACGATAGCAATGACACTATATAGAGTCTTGATTATAATTTGGTTCACTAACTGGCCATGTGTTATCATGTGGGCTGGATATGAGTTTATTTTTTTTTTTTTTTAATTTTTTTTTGTACTTTGTAGATAACGCACGCGGGAATTTTAGATACTGAAACGGAGCGAAGACTTGCAGCGATCACTATAAGCCAGTGTCTTTCTGAATCTGGAAAGTATGTATTCGTTTATAATATTCTTTGCTAAGAACGAAAAAAACTGACAGACAGACAAACAGAGTGAAATGATAAATATGCCTTTTTGTACATACAAAAGTATCCAGTTCCAGTTCTCTTGGATCATCATTTTCAGACAGATATAATTTAGTTTTAGTGCACTAGCACTACAGTGGGGCTCATTATATGACAATTGGAAAAATTCCTATAGAACTGAAGTCAACATTCTAGTTGAATATAATTTCCAAACCCCTTTTTTATTTGGTCAGCTTAAGAACTAAATTTAAAGTTAAAGGTATGGATCCAGTCGCTAAAGACAAGTATTTGACGTTTATCAACAAAATTGATGAATCGTTATCATAGTTTTTTTGGTAAACTGAATTTTATGCATATATTTTTGATATACCTATTGTGAATATTGCCTATCAGTTTTTCAGTCAATTGAAATTTCTTAGTTGATAGATAGTTTTTAAGGATTAAGGAATTTATTGATCACAATTTAAACATTTTAAGAAAAAATAATAATATTCCATAATTGGGGCTCATTTTGATGTAAATATCTCTCATTTAGGCTGTTAACCATTGGGGTGAAATATGGATTCTCCTCGCTTCATCAAAAGCTTTTTAAATATATAGTATAATTTTCAGTTCTATAAGGTGATTGTTGACTAGAAAAACATTATACCAAAATATTAATTTAGTTTCATCGATTTATCAATCAATTGATGATTAAGCTGAAATTGACATAAATATTAATGTCAATTTAGGCATTCGGAGCTCTCAATTTATGCCATTCGGGATTATGTAATGTACCCTTTCCAAAAAAAAATTAACGAGACAAAATTTCAATATATTTTTTTTTTATTCAAGATATTCCGTCGAAGTGCAAAGATTGAAACTGTTTTACTGTTTGATTAATAACTTGTTTAAAGTTAGGTCTGAGAAGGGTTCTACCAAAATCTTGGAAAGAAACAATATGGAAAACAAATATCTCGAACCAAAAGAATCCCGAAAAGCTAAATCTCGAATAGATATTCTTAAATTATGTACAGTAATATCAAAAACCAAAATCTCGAACAAGCAACATGTCAAAAAACCATTTACTTTTGATGCAATGGTTAGACCTCGCGTGGGTGAATTCTAGCCCCTTTCTGAATAGTAAATGCTTTTTCGCGATCTTTTTCATACTTGCTGATCGATAGGAAAGAGGTAAATTGATATTGGAGATCTGCAGACACTAATTCAGCCTGTTTATTACACTGTGTGACAAAATTATCATTTTTGTCTCTTACATGAACCAAGATATCCTTTTCTAAAAGTTTTTGATACACTGAACTTCAATCTGGTCTCAAAATTGCTCTAGCACGTCACGCTTTTGAGATATTCAGTCCAAAATTTGAAAATATGCGTTTTAAGCAAAGGAGAATGGGCAAATTCGCCCATATGGTCAACACAATTGTGTCATACATTTGTGAAGAGGTTATTGTTGGGATATTATTTTATTGTATATCCATTATGCTCTAAACAATGGGGTTCGCGAGATATTCGGCTTCAAAGCACCGAAAAGAACAATAGTGCAACTCCGTATTCGGACATTGTCTTCCTACTCAACACCAATGTGTTGTATATCGTTGAAAAGGTTAAAACATGTAGTTCATTTTGTTATGTAACCGTTAAGCTGTAGACCATGAGGTTCGAGAGATATTTGGCACCAAAAAAGGCAAAGAGAACAATAATGCAATTTTGCATTGGGCGCTGGTCTGTCAACTCAACATCAATGTGTTATAATCCATTGCAAATGCTATTGCATGTACTTCATTTTATTTTATGAAGGTTAAGGTGTAGGTAGTGGGGTTCGAGAGATATTTGATAAAAATGGATTATAGAAAAATAATGTAATTCTGCATTGGAAGCTGGTCTATCAATTCAACAGTAATGTGTCATACATCGTTGAGTAGGTTATTGCATGTACTTCATTTTCATTTTTTATATAGCTAGCAAATTGTAGGCCAAGAGGCTCGAGAGATATTTGGCATACTAAAAGGCGAAGAGAAAAATAATGCAATTTTCCATTGAAAGTTGGTTCTCTGACTCAACACGCATGTGTCATACATTTTTAAAAGGCCTCACAATAGCCTTTTAAAAATCATTTCATTATGTAGCCATTATGCTCTAAGCCATGTGGTTCGCGAGATATTCGGCTTCAAAGCACTAAAAAGTACAATAATGCATCTCCCAATTTGGACATAATCTTCCTACTCAACATCAATATGTTGTACATAGTTGGAAAGGTTATATCATGTACTTTATTTTTGTATACGACGGTTAAGCCTTAGCCTATGGTGTTTCAGAGATATTTGGTGAAAACTCATTTTAGAACAATAATGCAACTCCGCATTGGGAGCTAGTACTAAGTCAACAGTGATGCCAAATATCTTTCGAACCCTATGGTCTACAATCAAATGATTACATAAGAAAATGAAATACATGCAATAACCTTTTTACCGATGTACGACTAGCGTTGCACCCCTAAGCGATGAAAAATGTAGTGTTTTGAATTTTAAATTTTGTAAAATGCAGTGGTGTTGATGTACTGTTTTTGGATTATGAATTAAAAAAAAAAAGTCATAAAAAATTACTTACGCTTTTTTTCCAATAACTCTCAATACTTTATTTCGCGCTTTTACTTATTTGTACAATTTCTGCTTCGATAAGACTGAATAATTTCATTGCCGCAAAATAATTTGATTCTTGGTTTAGGAATATTAAATTAAAAACTGCAATTAAAATGTTCACTTTTCGAATCATGGGAGGCAATTCAAATTCTAATTGGAATAAATCCTTGAATGCGATAAATATCTCCATTTTGCGTTGAAATTAAATGAGAGCTTTCTAAAAATATCTTAGTAGTACTTCGTGGCATAATGGTAAGTGCGTTGGACTGTCTTACCACTTACTGCCACTATCACCTCAAAAACAGATATTTTTTTTTGCTGTGGTACTGCCTCTTGCGAGGAATTGACATATCCTCCAAGAGTATACTTTTCATGAAAAGGTGCTTCATATTTATCCGCTCGAACTTAGCAAAAAATTGTAGGTCCCCTCCATTCCTGCACGAGCTGTTGCGCAACAAAGTTTAATTATTTAATTTTTCAAATATTTTACTAAAACATGAAATAATTTTATCACTTTATGAAAATTTAGTGTTTTTGAAATATTTAACGAATGTACGTAGTGACTCTAAACAAAACAATTGTAGTAAAAACACTACAATTGTAGTGGGGGGCAACACAGTGTACGACACATTACTATTAACTAGGTACACCAGCTCCCAATGCAGAATTTCATTATTGTATTAAAATGCGTTTTTGACAAATATCTTTCGAACCCCATAGTCTATTGCTTAACGGTCGTATATAAAAATGAAGCACAGGCTATAATTGTTCTTTTTGATGCTTTGAAGCCGAATATCTTGCGAGCCCCATGGTTAAGACCTTAGCGGCAATATAATGAAATGATGTACTGACAATAACCTTTCCAAGGATGTATGATGTTGAGAAATGGACCAACTCCCATAAATTTTTGCTCATTCTCCTTTAAACTTATATAATTTTAAGAAGTGATTTTTTTTTAAATTATTTTTTATCGTCAATCGGAGGTGTATAAACATTTATCTTTGAATCTTTCAAATGCCTTCATCCACCTTGCAGAAATCATTAAATAGCTGTTAGCCTTCACTTTAAACTCAGAGATCTCATAAATTTCAATGGAGCATTTTGAAGAGAGTATTACATTTATCCAACTACTTTTTATGAAAGAAGTTTCAATTTTTAGATCTAGTTGCAAGTTTTGTGAAAATATAACCTCAACTCTCAATTTTGAGATAATTGAGATAAGTAAGTTCACAAACTGTGTAAAATGATAAGTTTACTCAAAACTTTGGTATTTAAGACCTTTTTTTTATACATTTGATTAAATTCTAGGTTATTCAATCAGAGTAATAGTCACAATAACGTTTGGATAAGTTTAACCAGTTTGGTTAATTTTCTGCAGCTTAAAATCCTTGGATAAGTTTAACCACATGTGTAAATCATTTTCCATACAAAATTTGACAATAGTTATGACAGTTCATTAACCAAAAGATAAACTTAACCAATTTGTAAATTTATCAAGGGTTCTAGGAATTTGTATGAATACCCTTAATTATGTAATTAATATTTTTGTAATTTTGTCAATGAAGTAACAGTACTTTGGGTGGTCCGCTTAGCGGATTTAACCTTCCTTCTTGGTACTCTGTTCCGGTCATGTACCTCCGTTTGGGTATGTTCAGTGGCCAGACAAGTGGTAATGCTAACACATGGCAACAATATATGGGCTAGCCCACTTCGTGGGTTCTCAGGATTTAAACTCCCTTGTTAGGTCCTCTTTTCCGCTCTCACAACTAATTTGTTCCACCGAGGATAGGTTCTGTTATTAGGCAGAGGCCTATGTCGACAGTTTCTTGGATAGTAGTATGCTCATACTGCCACACTTTTAAACTTTAAAACTGGTACACATTTTTCACTGTTGCTCTCGAATAAGAAAATAACCTAAAACGTCCCACTGTCAGACTTTAACAATGTGGGGATGTCTCGATTCACTCCCTTTTATTGAGCCTTTTGATCTTTTAAGCCTCAAATTCATTTAAACTAATTAGTTTCGAAAAATTTTGAAAGTTCGAGTTTTGTTCTCATTTTCAAGATCCTGTTCTTTGAAATTTTTTAAACTTTACAATGTTTACGACGGTCAACAAAAACAATATGAATTAAACAAATTGTGCATCCCTTACACAAAACGTCATAGATCAACAGTGAAGGCCATGACACCAACGTTAGTTGTTTTTAAAAACGGAGTTATCTAATTTCACTCTTATCTTAAGCCGACACGCAACGTTGTCGATATTGTATTGGCACCATCCGTCTGTTTAGTATCCAACATAACAATTTTCCATTTAATTAAAAATTTATAAGGAATAATAAAGTGCATTAATATGAAATTGAAAGAAAAAATATTTACAAACAGGTAAATTACTTTTGAGACAAGCAATAGATTTCTTAACACGAGAAAAAGCAAGTAACTCTTGTTATGTTACTAATCAATACTTATAAGCTTCAACATTATAGCTGTACATGAGTATTCCATTGTTACAAGTGAGACATTCGTACGAGAAACTCATGACAAACGGTAAGCTGGATTTAAAACTGTTTAAAGGATCTTAAATATTTTTTCTTCAAAACACTGTTTACTCTAAGGAATAATATTTTTTTTTAAATCTGCAAGTATCTTGGCGCAATCTAAATTTTGCTGATTAAAGTTAAAATTAAATTATGACCAAATTACAAAAACAAGAAACTATGAGATAAATAATAATTAATATCAATTAAGTACCCCGTTACGTGCGGGACAAATTTGTTACGTGCGGGACACGTAAAAAATCAATATTTCAAGACCTTTTATTAAGAGCCACAAGTTCGTTAATACTTATACCAAGTATAACATTTAATTTAGACTTAAAAAGTTGGAGCCCGTTTTATAAAAACTTGAATTTACTGTAGCTATATAGACATTTTCGTTCTATCTTTTCAGGCAGCTCTAAATGCTATTAACTGAGGAGTATTTTTCTTGATTTCGATCGTCAGTGGCGGTAACATTTCATAAACGAGCAACTCTTCTCTGAAGCCAAGGTAGTCCCCTAGGACAAGTTCTCAATGCTATCAACAAGGACTGAACAACCCGAGGACGACAAAGTCAAACCGACTTTTATGTCTTTTATATACTCTAAATTTTACAAATGTATACCCTTAGGCCCCTTATGTGCTTACAAAATTTTATTAATTATCAATGTATCTAATAGTCATAAAGTATTTTTAAGACAATTGTAAATAGAAATATTCAATTAAGCAAAATTGAATTGAATAGCTTCTTAATTAGGAGAAGTTGACTCTTTGAATTTCAACAAAAACTGTTTTTCATTTATTTTTCAAGAACTATTTCTACTAAAAGTTTGTTTACATTCGATAAACAAACTTAATAATTTAGTCTAAGAATGATTGGTTAATTGATCTTGAGATAATTGAATGGATCACCACAAAGTTCCACATAAAAATATTAATAAAATAGATTTAGCAACAATTGAAGTGTTTTTTCCTCAAACTACTCGTCTGAAAAGTTATTTCGACACACTAAAAAATGTGACCTTTTTGACAATCTGAGCATGGAATTACAAAATGTTTCCATAAATATATTTATGTTTAATCCTAACAAACACACCTTCACAACTTGCTATCTGTAAAGCTGTTTTATAATGAATTTTTACCCTATCTGTAACAGAATATAAGATATAAAACTGCATCTTCATTTTTATAGCCTAAGGGCCAGTTTGTTCACATTGGGTTAAATCTGTGATAAGTTTCTTCCTTAAGAGCAATAATTAAGCTATATTGGCTGATTAGCAATTTTGATAATTAACAACTCAAGCCATGGATTTATGGACTAAGATTGTGGTTAACAAGCACATTCACGGATTTACCAGTCATAATAATAATTGATAAAAGATGATTAGCTGTGAACTGGTCTTAGTGTAAGAAATGGTTTGCTTAGATATTATTTAAGGTGAACAATACTTGGTCAACAGTTAAAATTCGCGGCTTATGAGTTTTTTTTTTTAACTTAAAAGAATCTAATAATACGTGTGGGACAAGTTTTAAAGTTAGATTGAATATAAAATAAAATTTCGTTCAGGTTTTAATTTCAGTAGGTAAACTCTGTTTACCAGTATATCTTTTCAAATGGGGGCAAGTTAAGAAAATGTACTCTTAGCATTACGTGCCGGACGAATACCTTCATTCCAACCTCAAAATGATAAATGAAGATTGTTGTGTTTTTGAAGTTTTTATTTTCTAACGTAATTTTAAAATACCTCTTGTTTTGATAAAACTAACTTCAAATCATAAATCATAAAAATGACATCGGAGCAAAAAATTGCATTGTTGTTCATATTGACAAAAAATCTAATGCAAAAATGTTCATGGCAACTCCAAGCTATCAAGGGCTGAGCAATTTCTAGGACTAGATGACCTTTTCTGACCAATTAGATGGCATTCTCAAATATCAAATTTCGCAGATATGAGGTGTCAAAGGTCCAGAGCCCATTTTTAAGGAAATTTTTTGGTACGCGTTAGTATTTATTTATATGCATATAAATATATATTTCAAAGTAAATTGTCAGCCCATTTTTGAGATATTGAGTATTCAAGAAAAAAAATTTAATCTTTTTTTAAAAATTAAAAATTTTGTTTTTGAAAATTTTGATAGTCAATATTTTTTAATCTAATTTAAAATTTGTGTATGCAAAATTAATAACAGATTTACTGTCCAGCTCATTGTGAGAAAATTCAAAATGAAAAAAAAAAACTTTCTATGAGTAGGTACTGTATATCGCACTAAGCACACAGAAATTGTTTTACTAAAATCGTAGGAGCCATTTTTAAGAAAAAAAATATTTTCGCTAACGGTTTTTTAACATACATATGTATGGAAGGTACCGTTTTTCCAGAAAAGTAAAATTGATTCTTAAAATAACTTAAAAAGTGTAAAAAAAAACTTTAAATACCGAGTTTTATAAAAATCGACCATTTAATTTTCATAAAAAAATTTAACATTTTTTAAAAGCCCAAAAAAATAGGTTTTTGAAAATGTTGGCATGAAAAACTAATAACATTGTTTAGAAGCTTCTGTATACAATTATTGAAATCAAAATAACCGTCTTGAAGAAAATCTAATATAAAAAATGGTTCTTTGGCAGATACCATTAATAACCATTTTTGAAAAATGCTCTCCCATCCAATGGTACCTTTTACCAAATGAAATGTATTGATTTTTCTTAAGGAAGAGTTGTTGTTGAGCTGTTTGAGAAAAATATGATTTTGTAAATTTGCTAAAAAAATGCATGGGAGGTACCGTAATTTTTTGTTCTAAAAAAAATTAAAGAAAAACTTGTGGAATCATCAAAAACAACTATTTACTAAGTTTTAAGAAAATTGAGAAATTTGAGAAAAATAAGATTTTGTAAATTTGCTAAAAAAAATGCATGGGAGGTACAGTAATTTTTTGTTCTAAAAAAAATTTAAGAAAAACTTGTGGAATCATCAAAAACAACTATTTACTAAGTTTTAAGAAAATTGATCCAGCCGTTTAGCTGTAGCAGACAGACGGACTGACAGACGGATAGAAGGACAGGCGGACCTGCAGACAGACGGACAGACTGACAGATGGACAGACAGACAGACGGACAGATGGACAGACGGACAGACGAACAGATGGATAGACAGACAGACGGACAGACGCTCAGATGGACAGACGAACAGATGGACAGAAAGTTAGACAGACAGACAGTCATACTGACAGACAGAGTTTTGCCACTCACGTTTTTGGTGTTCTCTGTCATCGTAATGTCATGTTTGATTCTTATCTAGTTTTTTACTGCCAAGAAAAAATCAAAACCGAGCAACTCAAAAGTCTCAAATTATATACAAAAATATATTTCGGTAAACCAATATTAATAATATTCACAGGGTAATAAATAATCTTGCAAAAAGTTATAACAGACCTTTCCAGAAAAAAAAAAAATAAAACAAAATTTGTCTATTTTTTCTTTTTCAAAAATTGTTAACAAGTACTTACTACTTTCCCCAAATACGTGAACACTACGACCATGGATGAATAATTTTTTTTTATTAGAATTCAATAGATATTGAATTTTTTTTAATTATTATTTTTTTTTTCGTATATGAATATGGCCCATGCCATGGTATTAAGGTACTATGCATAAAATACATTTTGTATTGGTTACCACAAACTAGTAGTAAATAATGAATTCATCCAAGTAAATACTACCAATTCACACAAAATTTAATTAATCTGCTTACGTGGAATTAGAAGCTGATGTTGTTTTGAATGGCCATCGTAATTTACCATTCAAATCAATTCTTCTTTTGTTAACATTTTATGAGTCTCAAGTTAGCAAAGCAACGAAAAAAAATCGAAAAATGAATAGGTGGATAATTTTCCGTTAGGAGGTGGTGACAATTTAGAATTTGTCGTTCAATGTTTTCTATGTTTTTTTTAGTGCTTTGCTTACTTTATATAAAGTTAGCAAAGCACCCTGTTAAAAGTCGGTGGAAGCTTGCTATGCTTAATGATTTACGGCTAACTAATTTGCCGTTTATTAGTCGTTAAGTTAGTTGTGACAGTTTCTATTTGATCGTGCAATGTTTTCTATGTTTTTTTGAGTGATGCGCTAAATTGATTGCAAGTTAGCAAAGCACTCACGGATCGAAAAATGGATAGGTGGATACTTTGTCATTAATTAGTCGTTAATTAGTTGTGACAGTTTTGGATTAGTCATTCTGTGTTTCCAGTTTTTTTTCGAAAATTTAAATTTGTGAAAATTCATTTTTGTTTTGCGATATTTTCTATATTTTTTTGGATGATTTGTTTTTTTTTTTTCAAGTGTCAAGTTTGCAAAGCAACTCCCACAAATCGAAAAATGGGTTAGTGGATAATTTGCCCTTAGTTAGTCGCTATCACCTAACCAAACCTACCATTTTTCGAAAAAAAAAACAAAGAAAACAGAACGACAAATTTGAAATGATCACAACTTATGAATGGCCACAACCGTTATTTAAAAAAAAAAAAACAAAACATTTTTGAATTAAATTTTTTCAGTGCCTCAGGCTAATGTATTTCAATATTTTACAGACAGATTAAAGCCAAAAGCATTGCAAAAATACACAAACTCACACCTTGTCCCAAGGTAAAATAAGACTTCTTCCCTATTCTTTGATGCTCTCTATAGTATTTGTTTTGCGGAAGTTCTATGTCGTTGGTGGCCTTAAGTGCTTGAGAAATTCAAATTCAAATCCAAGGTGGGACTATAAATAAAAACAAAAAACGCTGAATCCAAGAGCAAATACAAATAAGATATTAATTACCAACAGCAGCAGCTGAGTATTCTGGGAAAATTAAGAGGCACAATAAAATGTTCTTAGTCTTAGATAAGCTCAGACGACAACAGTGCTCTTGATTGTTTGCCCGCAAACTGCGCAATGTTTTTTTTTTTAAATAAAAAAAAACTTGTATTGAAGACACTTCCTGCGCGGCCAAATACGATTAGGGAGTGTAGGTATATACTTTCAGAAGTTAGCTATTTGCTAAAGGAATACTGTTTTTTTTTTTTAAACCTGTAAATGAAAAATACCTTTATTCACTCAATTTATTTAATTTTAGACAGTTAAGTCTATTGTATACTAATTTGATAAATATGGAGTAGGTTTTCATCGCCCGCCTCTGAAATCATGCGTTTCTTCCGTGTCAATATTGAAAAAAAGTTATATTCAAGACACTTCCTGTGACAAAATACTATAAGCAAGTTATCGTCGTTCAAAAGGGATCTGTAGCTGGTGACATCACAAGTATCATCATTGTGGAAATCAGTTTTCTTTAGTTAGTATCAAACAGGGTTTTAGGTGCCAAGCCTATTTTCGAATTTTGTTGTATGTAAGAAAAAATAATGTTTTATCGTCATATGCTGGCATGAAAAATGTTAACTGAAAATTAACAGTTGATAACCATGTAAACAAAAAGCCATCGGTATGACAGGGTTCTGCTTGCCGAAAGTATTTTACAAATTTTATTTAATAATCTTAACAAAAGAAAAAAAAAGAATGTTTTACCGCCCTTCGCGGAAATGAAGTAGAAGTCTTCTTAAATCAACAATTGATAACTATGCAAACAAATTAATCTAAAAAAATATATTTTTTCCGTAATTTACAACTTATGACCATATGAGCAAAAAGCCTTTAGTATGACAGGGGTTTGCTTGTCGAATATTTTTTGCCGTCTTATATGTATGTTGAAATGAACAATATTTATAAAATTCAACAGTTGCTATTACAAATAAAAAAAGCCCTTGCTTTGAAAGAAGGTATTTTTTAAATTTGTTTCTTTAAAAAAAAGAATGCGGAAATAAAAAGTTACTATAAATAAACAGTTGATAACCACACGAATAAAAAAGCTTTCGGTATTCCCGTGGCTTGAATGCCAAAAGTATTTGATGATAATCTTAAAAAAAACGTATTCTTATAAAAATCAACAGTAGTTGATAACCATGCGAACAAAAAACCTCGGTGCGTAAGGGTTTAACTTGCCGAAGGTTTTGTCAATTATAACAAACTCACAAGAGAACAAATTTTCAAATTGTTCATACAACAAAGCAATTTTTACTTCTGTCAGTGGCGTAGCGAGCAATTCGGGGGTCCCGCATCAATACATTTTTAGGGGGCCCCTTTTTTTTGACAGTGTCACAATCTTTTTGTTCAACATCAACATATTTTAACCGTATAACAATCTAGGAACTTTACAAAAGATAGTCTGAAAGTTATGATGGTTCAATGTTTGCCTTTAATTTGCATGGAAAAAGGGACAAAATACAGTTTTTTATAAATACTTTAAAACCCGTTTATTTTTTCAAAAGATTTATTTTTTATCTCATAACATTATACACAAAAAAATATTTTAATGCTTTTTTTTCATAGCAACAGAGTTTGAGAAAAAAGTATTTAGATTCTAACCAGTATGCCACAGCAGTGTGGTACGTGTCTCTCAAAATCTGATGCTCTAAGGAAATTTAAATAATTTTTTTGACTTAACTGATCATGAATATCTTGAAGGTTTTTCTCAAAACTATTTATTGTGTTACTCATAATTTTAGAATGCGACTGCAACCAGCTCCTGTCTCTAATGAACTGCCCGATTCAATTCCTCGAATTTAGCAACCAGATCACAGCAACTGGCCTCACTCCTCTCTCTCTTTTATTCTAAAAGGAAGAAATATTATTATGATCAACAACTAAGAGATTTTTTAAATTCATATTAACATTTGCTTATTCCCTCCCCTAAAAATATTAGACGCAGCCCAAATTTAGAGTATAAGCTTTTTTTTGAATGCTTAAGACGCTGAATGAATGAAATATTGGGAGTTGTTGTACTGCGACCTTAAGATCTATTGTGCCCCCACCTAAGACCGGGTGAGGTTGCTCATTCTACAGATCACCTCCAATTTTATTTCCCTAAGAAATTTAAGTATTTGGAGGACTTTTAGAGAGGAAAACTCACTCTATTCTACCTGGTAGTTTTCCTGGTGTTTTTTCCTTAGGTGCATAATTGCATCGCATTTTTCTAGTATATGGTCTGGTGTTAAGGCTGGCCACGATCGCAGAAAGGTCTCGATATCGTTTGGTATCGGTATCGGAAATCGAAATGATACCGAGACGATACCAGCTCCGAAACGATACTGAGACGATACCAAGCGATACCGTACTTTTTGGGCCGAAATTTACCGATACTCTCGGTAGTAGATATCGTTTGGTATCGGCAGTAAATTTTAATATTATTATTAATTAGTTGCAAACAATCAATTTTTGTGATTGGTTTCTCTGAAAAGATTCTTATGATTTAGTTGGCATTTTCAGAGCTTTTTTCTTTAGCAGGGAAAAGGCTTGGACAATAATTTTAATCAAAACTGCTCACTGCCACTCCCATCTAAGTTATACTTAAGTCTACAATTTGGATGTAATTTTCAGACTTGGTTCTCCTTAGTGATGATACCGCGTCAAAATTTTTGTGTAGAATTCCTAATCGGAATTTTTCTTAGAAATTGTGAAACAAGCGTTTTAAAAATTGTTAAGTCAATATAATAAACTTCAGTTAAAAAAATTGTCTATTATAATACCTAATAATTTTTGCCTTAAATCTTAGAAATACCAAGCGAGTTCAAGAACATGTTACCAGGTCAAGCATTTTATTCTGGTTGGTTACTAGACTAGACTGTCTTTTAAGTTTACAGTGCCTGGTGAGGAGACCAGACATTTTTGGATCTTTTGGCTTCCTCTAGTTCCTTAGTTTTGTATTTTATCTCATTTTCTCCTAAGCCACAATAGGGTTCAGGCCCCATTAAGAGAGTCATTGTCCCTATTTCTGCCAAGGAATCTGCTTCTTCATTTCCCTGGGCACCAACGTGACCAAGTACCCAATGAAGTGTGACCCTGTTGTTCTTGCTTAGAACATTCAGCTTGTTCACACACTTCCAAACAACTACTTTAGAGCTGATGGCGTAAGAGATCAATGCTTTCCGTGCAGCTTGACTGCCTAACATAATGGCAATGTTTTGGTTTCGGTAATTCCTTTCAAGATTACGCTCTGTGCATTTTGCTATGGCGTGAACTTTCGCCTGAAAGATGCTAGTAGACTGTCCCATCGGTATGGAAAGTTTGATTCTAGGCCCAAAGATTCCAGTCCCAGTCCTTTCAGTTGTTCTCGATCCATCAGTGTACCACTTTATGGCATTTGGTTTGAGAGTATAGGTTACTGTTTCACTTACCCACTCCTTTTTATTATTTAGATTCGTTCTTCTCAAAGTTGTATCTCTTGATCATTCCATCTCTTGGAATGTCAATTAGGTTTGCTACCGCTGAATTTAGAATGCAGTCCCTAACCCTGAGACTAATGCATTTACCAGTACCGGTTCCTTCTTTGGGAAACCTCATGATGGCTCCCTTTGCAGCACTTGCTATAGCTTCATGTAAGGAGGATAGATGAAGGATAACTTCCATGGCTGCTGTGGGGCAAGTTCTCATTGCTCCAGTGACGCATGAGCATAACTCTAGTGATATCCTAGTTGTGAGCAATTCTGTTTTTTTATGCCATGCGACCGCACCATAGGTAATGATGGGTCTTACCATCATGGTATACATCTACCTTAGGATGTTTAGTTTGCAGCCCCATGATTTGCCTGCTAGTCTTTTCCAGATCACGTGTTTATTCCATAGGAGTTTAGTGTCTAGTGTGATACCTAGATATTTTATCTCACTTTTTGTTTGGATTACTTCGCCCCCCTACCGGATGGGTTTCATGTGTGGCAGAAGTCTCAGGAAATTGTATTATCGTCGTCTGGGTAGAATCAATAGATAATCCCACAGATATGCACCATATCCTTGTAATAGCTAGCCCCCTTTGAATAATGTCAAACAGGGTTTCTTCAAACTCCCCTGTGGCTGTGATGACGATATCATCAGCAAAACTGATACAAAAGGTCACAGCAAGGGTGATATTACCCCTCGCTGCGGACAACCTAGAAAGGCTGACACTGCTATTTCCTTTGCGTCTAAGGCTTTCTGTACGGCGTCAGTGAGTTTAAACAGAGCGGTTTCTGTAGATCTGCCAGCTCTGTCTGTAGGCATGTTGACGTACATTAAGAGGCCTGTCGACTAATACTTCTGATCTACTATTTTTTCCAAAGTTTTTAGTACAAAGGACGTTAGGCTTATCGGACTGAAAGACGTTGGGTGGGTTGTATCTTTCTTCCCTACTTTAGAAATAAAAATCACTTTAGTTGTTCCCCATAACCATCGTATATACCCAAAAGCTATAATACTTCGAAGTATGTTAGTTAGATAAGGCATAAGATGATCTTTACCCTGTTGTTATAGAGCTAGAAAGATACCATCTGCACCTGGTGATTTAAAAGGTTGAAAGGTTGTAAATGCCCATTCAATCCTTTTGCTTGAAAAATAGTTGCAGTTTATTTCCAGTCCTCTTTTTTAGGTTTCAGAGATGTTCTCTCTACCGACTTCCCTTCTAGAGGTAGACTACCTGGAAAGTGCGTGTTAAGCAGGAGAGTAGACCTCTGCTCTTCATTTTTTGTAGAGATTCCATCATCATATCTTAAAGCTAATGATGAAATTGCTTAAGCTTAAGACGTTAAAACGATGCTCCACATCTAAATTCAGTTTTGTAAAAAAAATTCCTAGTTTTGCTATATTTTCGTCTAATTTTCCTGGGCTTTCGACATGCGTTCCAATTAAAACAAGGATACATACTAAAAAAATAAAAGAAGATTTAAAAAATGTAATCGACTTTGTGTGTCGTATTCATCTCAATGAAAAATTTCTTACAAACATCGAGTGCTCTGTATCGTGGGGGCCCCTTTATCTCGTGGGCCGGCCCGGGCCCCGTATCATTGATACGACTAATACCACGGTAGCTACGCTACTAGTAAGATTACACTAACTTTATATAACTAAAAACCCAACAAGAATTTATTGTAACAGGTCTAGATTTATAGATACAGTGATACGAAAACTGAGAAAACAGATAAAAAACTAGTTGAAAAAATTATATAAATTTAAATAATAACCTATTTAAACAAAATGGATGTTATTTTAAATAGTCTACTATGAAAAAGTATTTCTAGCCAAACAAAAAATTGGTCTAATCTGGTTAGTGACTTTTTTGCTTTCGTACGGTGCTGAATCTTCCTTTTTGAAAAACCATCGTAGCTGGAGACCACCATCTTTGGTACCTAATTTCAATTGTTCGGGGATATCTTGATGGAACCTCTTTCCTAGTCCAACACGCATCGTATCAAGATTGTCAGTGAAAAAGCCTAAACGGGATTCTAATTCCAGAAAATATAATTTTACTTAAATTCTGCATCCGAAATTTTGGTACGACTGAAGCAGTTCATTTCCTAAAAGATGATAGTTTTCTGATTTGTATTGCTTAAAAATTATCCGAACGGGAGAGTAACGATATCCCGCCGGCAGTACTATGATACTATTCGGCGGAATGTTCAGTACTTTAAATAAAAATACAATTGGAAGAATATTGTTGGTGATTTCAAATTAAGTATTTTTTGGAATTAAATATATTTTTCCGAGAGCAGAATTTTACGAGGGATTATGTTTGGCGGGAGATTTCGTTGCTCTCTCGATTAAAATTGGTTTTCAATTTTGGCGGGAGATTTCGTTATCTCGAGAAATTGGTTATACATTTTTTGGGTTTTGGTGACAGGGTGAGGTGGTCTTGACCTGGACAGGGGTGGGTCTAGATTCTGGACAGAGTTGAGAATTTTTGTTGGGTTTGGGTGACTCGGTGAGGTGGGTCTAGATCTGGACAGAGGTGGGTCTGGAATCTGGACAGATTTTGGGTTTTTTTTTAAATACATAATAATACAAACTTTTTCGACTTTTTTTTAAATTAATAAATAAACTCCTTGTTTTTCTAAATTTTGTTGAAGAAATTTTCCATTATAAATTTAACTTTTCTCAACTTTTGTTTTTATTTTTTTAATTTTTCATAGAAATATAAATGTTAAGTACTGTTGCTGCAGTAAACTTGACATTGGCGCTCAATTGATGCATCGAATTATACGATAAATTGACTTTATCTTAAAACGCGATTTGCGACTTAACTAAGCGCCCTAGAGGCATCAAAGTTTACATTTTTAAACATGATTTGCGACTAAACTTAGCGTCCTAGCGACTTATAAAATGCATATTCGTGATCAAAGAACTGCAATTTCTAAAAAAATGTCTTTTAAAAAAAATTTTTCCAAAATTTTCAAAAAAGTAACAGTGACTGATGGCTATTTCTTTGAAAAAAGGAGAGACTCACGCATTTAGTGCGTCAAACATGATCCAGACCATAATCGTTGGTTCAGATCCAGTCCGACCACCGTGTTGGCCCACCCAAAATTGAAAATTCAGTTCTTATCCCTTGACAATTTTTTGTAATCTTACCTCGAGGAGCATGAACTGGCCTGCACCAAATATTAATAAGAACTGAGATTTATTTCGGATTCTCACCTCCTTTTATTCTTTTTTATGACAACTTCTTGGTTTGCTTCGTTCCTGTTGATTCTCATTCTTTCAAGGGACCAAAACACAAAGTACCAAATTCAAAATAATGTGAAGTCGTTTGCGTACTGTAAAATGAGAGGAATAGTAGGAAACTTCGTTCCTGTTGATTCTCATTCAATCAATTCACTAATTCCTATGGGAAAGAAAAATTTTATGCGCCGTCGCATTGTAGCAGATACAGCGGGATATTGTTACGCGGGATATCTTTATGCGGGATTTCGTTACGCGGGATATTGTGCGGTGGGATAACGTATCCAACCCCAAATTTTCAGGTGATATTTCAAAATTTGCAAAGAAAAATTCCTTTTTTTTTTCAAAGCTAATCAAATAAATCATGACGCATATCACTGGAAAGCCCTATCCGGATATTAAAACCAAGGAGATATTTTAAAATTTGCAGAGAATATAACTTTCCCGGTGACCACGCTCAATGCAACTTGATGCGAAACGTTCGGGGTGAGTACCAAAGTGCACTCTTAAAATTCTTATAGCGCGGCTAATCCGAAAAATTATCTATTATGTCTTTGCAGAGAATAGTTACACTTTTCAAAGTTAATCAAATAAGTCAAGACACACATTAATGGAAAGGTCTATTCAAGCCCTATCCGGATATTAAAACAAATTTTATTTTATTTTTATATATATAGGAGATGTTTCAAAATTTGCAAAGAAAAATTACCTTTTTCAAAAAAAAATCTAAGAAATCTAAGAAATCATGACGCACATCAACAAAAAGTACAAATGTACAAAATCTATAAAAAGTACTAAATGTACAAAAAGTATCGTAAGAACAAAAAGTACTACAACTACAAAAAGTAAAAACTATAAGGACAAAAAGTACAAAGATTACAAAAAGTACAAAAAGTTCAAAAAGTAAAAAAGGACAAAAAGTACAAGAGGTACGCAAAGTACGTTAGATAAAAAATAATAGAAAGTACAAAAAGTACAAAAAGTGAAGAGTACAACAGTATAAAAAACGTAAAGTACAAAAAGTATACAAAAACAAAAAGTCTAAAAGTACAAAAAGTACTAAAAGTACAAAAAGGATAATAAGGAAAAAAGTAGTAAAAGTACAAAAAGCACAGAAAGTACGAAAGGTACTAGAAGTAAAGAGAGGACTAAAGGTATAAAATTTATAAAAAGTACTAAGAGTATAATAAGAACAAAAAGTAAACAAAAACAAAAAAAGTCCAAAAAGTACAAAAAGTAAAAAAAGTACAAAAAGTACAAAAAGGACAAAAAGTACGAAAAGGACAATAAGTACAAAAAGCATATAAAGTACCAAAAGTACAAAAAATACAGCAGCTCTATACTGCCCCCCGAGGCGCTCTCCAACTGAAGAAGACTATGCAGAACTCCTAAATTTGTTAGGACATAACTTCCTTGTTGGTGGCGACTTCAATGCTAAACACACCCAATGGGGATCTAGGCTCATAACAACGAAAGGTTAACGGCTATATCCAGAGAATATCAATTACCAAGAAGCCAATCTTTCGTACGTTTCACCCTCCAAAACCCATTTGTTTACATTGTTGTATTTGTAATTTCACTTCGTGTCGATGAATAGATGTGAATCGCAACAACAATGTAACGCGGTGAGATTTATTTGTTTTAACAGCTCAGTTTTTTTTTCTTTGAAAATTGGAAAAAAAAATTGAGAATTTTACTTCGGCTGATAGCAAAAGCATCGATGTGAAATTGTTTAATTAATTTAAAGTACACAAGCAATTGTAATTGTCAGTTAATATTCATCCACGATTATAATAAAATACAAAAAATGAATCCATAAAATGTCTTCAATCACACAGATTTCCAAATATCTTCAATGCATCTTCCATATTATACAGGGTGGCCCTTTCTTCATCCAGAATAATTTTAAAATTATTGTTGGATATATTCTAAGGAAAAAAATAGTTAAGAAAAATAAGAAATAAAAGAATAGTTTTTCTGCAACCTGACACCAGAACTTTAATTTTTTTTGTTTAAACTTCACTAAACTGTCAATTTCCAATTTATAAGTATTAAAGTTGATATCAGGTGGGTTTTATTATCTTCTGTCGGGATTCGGGTTTTGATCTGGATTTAACTTTAGTACAAAAAGAAATAATGAGGAGTTTTCAAAATCGTTTTCGTAGCACGTGTTAAAAGTAAATCCAGCCCTCTTTTGCAGATAATAAAACAGCAATAGCTATTTTAATGATATCTAAGCATTTGGGTTTGAGTGTTTAATAGGAGTATTAAATACTTATTACTGAAATTTTACTTCATACTATAAAAGAAATGAAATAGTTTTAACAAATACACTAACTTTTTTTAAGTTTTAAGTTGTATAATTATTTTTTTTTTAAATGATTACGAAACAACTTAATTAGAAAAATTGATTCGAGAATGGTTTTAAGAAATTTTAGCATGACCTTCTAGCTGTTGTCTTAGTTTTTAGTTATTTTTATTTTAAATAAATTTGGTCGTAAAATTCAAAAAAGTTAATTAAACAAAAATAAAGGGCATAACATTGCAAGTTGCAAGTTAGTAGTGCCGTTGATTTTCAATTCTTTTTTAAGAAAGTTACTACTCTTATCTAAAAGCGGATAAATAATCCCCCCTTCCAATACGATTTTTTTTAATATCATTTCATAAATTATCCTGCATGAAATAGGGAACACCATGTATTTTGTTTTGTTTTTACATCTAATTGACAGACCGAGGTGAATAATTTTGACCACGGGATGTGTTCAACAAATAGAAACTCAACTAGGGCCAGGTTCACATTAGGTGTGTTTTATTTCTTGTCTGACGAAAAAACGACGTCGGGGCTAAACAATGCTCCGTGGTTCAAAATTTTTAATCCATCAATTTCTATAGATTTACTGGGTTTTAATGATGATTTAGGTTTCATGTAAGTTATAAAAGTCAATTACATGTTTGAACCACCCTCAGTTAAACCACAAAATCAGTGAGCTAAAAGTGCAGAGCTATGAATCAAAACAATTGTTTTGATTGTTCAATTAATACGAACACATATCGTTAAATAAATAATAATAATAATTATTATATAATAATTAAAATTATAAAATGGCTAGTAGCTCCTAGCGTGACCATGTTTACTAATACAATGAAAATAGAAATGAAGTAAAACAAACTAAAAGCTCTCCCAAGCCAACGCCAACAAGGAGTGACGATGAATTTTTGTTGTTGTTAAGTATTGTCTATGTTTTTGTCATATTTTGTACTATTGTGAATGATTCACTGCAAATCAATCGGTATTCGTGTTGGTTTTGGAGAGCCTTAATACTACGTTTTCGTTAGACCAATTGAGGAAATTTAGTTGGAAAATTTTCAAATTTGATACGAAATCATCTCATTTTCCACACAAATTCAAATTTCGAAATGAGATAATTTCAACCAAACTTGCACACAATTTTCTAGGAAATTAAGTCAAAACCTAACGAACACACCGAATTGGGCACATTTTGAATAGTTCTGAAAAGATTTTGAACGAAAATGTTAAAGCTGAATTAAAAAATTAATAACCAAAAGTGATTTACAGGCAGGGTTGAAACTCAAAAAATGAAAAGCTGTCAAAATAAATACCAAATCACAGATGAAAACACTTTTTCTGTAATTTGCAAAATTACCTCATTTGGGCTCTTATGAAAACGTTTAAATATGCATTATATTAATATTATTATTATTAATAACCAATTGATTAAAAACTATAGGGCTCATTGTAGAGTTATTTAATCCAATATTCAGTAATTTTAACTAATTAATTACAGCTGGTTAGCTGATGCTCGACGATTATTAAAGCAAAACTATATTTGCCCACAAACAAGCAAATAAACAGACCATAATGCAATATCTGTAAGACCATCTCTTTGATCCAGGTTTTTCGTCACAAATTTCGACTCGATTCGACTCCGCTCCTCGAACGAGATCTAGTCAAATCAAGCTCATTTCGACTCGACCCAGGCTTACAAAAAATGACGCGAGCTTCAAGCTGGTTTAACAACACATGCAAGTGTAGTATATATGCCAAAATTCTAGATTGTGAATATCTTTTTTCATTTCGCATAATTATTTAAAAATTTCTTCTTACTCACCGTCAGTTATTTTCCGTCAAGAAAAGAGTACTTTTTCTATATTTCTTTATATATTTCGGGAGTTGAAAAGAAAAAATAAACAGAAAAAACAAATTGATGTTCAACGAAAAGAAAGTAATTAGAGATATTTATTTTCCAGGCAGGCGGAAATTAGTAAAAAGCGACTACAATTTACATTTTAAAAACAACCACAACTTATTCTCATAAGGTCCGGTGAGCACTTATAATTTCTCCCTTTTTTTATACTTTTTGAACAAGCCCATTGCAGCCCAAGTGAATTTGAAAATAACTGAAGATTTTCAAAAATAACCGACATATTCGTGGTGGGTTGATCCCAACTGTCTATGTGTGCGAATAAATCAGTGGTGGGTCGATCCCAACTGTCAATGTGTGCAAAAACCTAGTGGTGGACTTAGCCCAACTGTCTATGTGTGCGTGTTTCAGTTTGTAGGCAAAGCCGGATGACAGCCAAGGATTGGCTTCTTGGTAATTGATATTCTCTGGCTATATCAAGCAGGCCGCAAAAACAACTGCGATATTCATTCTTCTGGCTCGCCAACATATTGGCCATCTGATACTGACAAAATACCAGACCTTATATACTTGTTCGTAGTAAAAGGTATTAAACGAAACCATATAAGTGTCGAAAGTAATTACGATTTATCGTCAGATCATACTACAGTAATATTATCACTGAGCGAAGCAGAAATAATAGAAAAAAGTAATCCTAAGCTCGTGAATAAAAGAACAAACTGGAACGAATTCAGAGATAAACTTGAAAGTTTTATAAACCTAAGATCTCCTATGCAAACAATTGAACAGATTGATCATGAAGTAGAACAATTTATTGCTGATGTGCAACAGGCTACAGAAGAAAGTACTCCAACAATTTCGAACTAAAGAGAAAAAGAAATTAAATATCCTGTCGAAATAAAGCAGCTGATCTTGGAGAAAAGAAAAGCTCGAAGAAACTGGCAAGCTATGAGATTTCCAGGTGATAAGGCAGTTTTTAACCGTTTTAACAATGAACTAAAGAAAAGAATGTTTGAATTTAAAAGTGATTCACTTAGTACATTCCTGAATAGTCTGACGGCGGATGCTTCTACGGAATACTCCTTATGGAAAGCAGCTAAGAGACTAAAAAGACCACAGGCATGAAACCCGCCAGTAAAATCTCAAGATGGTAAATGGATCGAAAACCCAAAACAAAAGGGTGATCTCTTCGCTGAATATCTCGCGAATGTCCATTTCCAGCAAGCACAGCTTCAGATCCCTTGCAGTTTGTTGATAGAAACGACGCATGTGAAATTCCTTTTGTCACGCTCAAAGAAGTACGAAGTATGTGTCAACATAAGTTGTCTAACAAAAAAACACCAGGGTACGATCTAATAACTGCTCAGGTTTTGAAAGAAATGCCTTCAATAGCCTTCAAAAACTCCAATTTATAATAAATGCATGCCTTAAACTAAGATATGTGCCACATCATTGGAAAATGTGCAGAAGTCATTGTTATACCTAAAGAAGTTAGGCCACCAACAGAAGTAAGTAGTAGAAGTTTTCGAAAAACTACTCCTGAAAAGACTTAGCAAAATAATAGAAGAAAGAATACTAATTTTGAGCCATTAGTTTGGATTTAGATATAAACATTTCACGATAGACCAAGTGCATGGGATTAGGGATGTAGTGGAAAAGCACTTGAAGAAAAACAAGTATGTTCGGCTATATTCTTAGATGTTGATCAAGCCCAGTGTTGGGAAGTAATGATAAGAAAAAAGTTCAATTTCAATTACTTGTAATTGAAATCTCCGAACACTTTTTCGATTACTTTAGAACGTAATTGAAAATATTCATTTACTAATTACATGTAATTGAAAACTGTATATTATTTATAATTCAATTACATTCAAGTAATTGAAAACAAAAGTAATCATCAAAAAATATGTAACGATTACTTTTTTCAGTAATCATTACACAAAATGTAATTAATTCCTTGTTTTTGTTGATTACATTTTCCATGAAATTGCACAAATAGTTCCCAGTAGTGTTAAATCTCGTTAAGTGTGTTGTTTTAAAACTCATTAACATATATATTTTATTCACTTTTATCAGGTTCTTAATTTACTGTAGTCTTTTAAATAATCTCCTTTTGAAAATAATTAAATTAATAATAATAAAATGGGCAAATTTCTCGTTTCTTTTTTTCTATTTGTATTAGTTGACCAATTAGAATACTTTTTCCTACTTTTATTATTTTTATTTTAATTTTTAAATAATAGAAACGTGTAATTAATTACAATCCATGTAATCAATTACCTTAAATGTAATTAACCCAGTGCTTTCCTTCAATTACTTCTAAAAAGTTGTAAGTAAATTTTTTCAATTACATATACAAGTAATGGAAATGTTTATATTTTTCAATGTAATTAATTACTTTTCAATTACAATTAAGTGTAATTGTAATTGAAAAAAGTTAAATTACTAATTACATGTAATTGAAAAGGAAGTTGAAATAAATTACAAAAAGTAATCATTATTTCCCAACTCTGATCAAGCCTTTGATAAGGTTTAGCACTTGGGACTTGAGTACAAACTGCATAGGCAGTACTATGTAATACTAAAATCCTACGTTACGAACCGACTCTTAAGAGTACGGTACGACCAAAATTACTCGGAATTAAAGAAAATTGAAGCCGGTGTACCACAAGGAAGTGTCCTAGGACCAACCCTGTATGCGTTATATACAAGGGATATTCCAGTGGACATCAACGCTATCATGGTCAATTTTGCTGATGAAACTGCAATATTGATGCCAGATAAATCCGTTACGAAGGCTACACAAAAACTGCAAAATGCAGTCGATAAAGTTAGTGATTGGACGCAAAAAAACTAAATGAAACAAAATCGACGCATATAAACTTTACAAACAAAAAAATAAACAATCTTCGAATTCTTATAAATAGTACAGCTGTTGCCAAACCTGGCAATGCTGTCAACTGAGAAGAAAGAGAAAAAAGTCTTGATAAAAATGAGACAAATATACCATCGGGCCTTCTTGATAGTTCATAAGGATATTCGCAGCAAGAAGCAAGACGAAATTTTTTAATCCCGCCTTTTGAGAGAAATCTTTGAATTTTTTAAAATAAAATTATTGAAATTAAAACAGAAAAATCTTTTCTTGAAACAACAACAGCAGTACCTTACTCCAATTCTGCCAAAGATAAAATGAAAAGCGCATATCAAAAAAGAAAAGAGAAGAAACTTGAAATACATACAAATGTACTGGTTAGGTACTGAGAAAAAACTTTGACATATCTATCCAGAACAAACTAATGTTATATACGCAAGTATGGAAGCTCGTTTCGACATATGGCATCCAACTATGGGGCTGTACAAAGAGAACAAATAGTGAATCCATCCAAAAATTCCAAAACAAGGTAAATAAATGCCCCTTGGTATATAATAAAAATTGATCTACATCGATGAGTATAGCAACCTATCTTACCGTGATATCCCAAACTACTTCCATGATTCGTTCCCTCAAGATATGATCAGTCTGGTAGTAAGAGCACGTACTGGATTGCTAAATTTTAACGCCAGAGCTTTTTAAACCAACACTACAAGCTTGTGTACAATTTGCAATGTTGATGCAGCCGAGAACATCTTTCATTTTATTGGAGTTTGTCCTACATTCAAAAATTACCGCATGCAATTTCTAGGAAGCTATGAGTTAAATAGGCTGCAGTTTCTTGATGTTCTGAATAGAAAATACTATCGTAACCTATATCATTTTTAAAATCCACACTGAAATATCAAATAATTAATGAATTTATTTAAAATATAAAAGACCATATTTAATCAGTAAACTTTTTATACCTGACAGGCAACTTTTTAAAGTTATTGTTATATTTAATTTGGACTACCAGCAAAACTATGTTCTTATATAATTATTTCGGAAATAAAATTATTAATCTATCTATCTATCAGTCCGGGGTGGACAGGGCCTCAACCAACAAGCTTCTTCCAGCCGGCTTGGTCTCTAGCTAGCTGTCTCCAGTTCCGCATGCCAAGTTGATGGCGTCCGCAAGTGGAAGAGGACCATTAAACAATTTGCAAAAATGATTTTTCCATATCCTCAGCACTGACTGCGATTCTACTACGATGTTCCCTTGATCATTCTTATAGGCTTCGGTTCAGCCCTTGTAACCCTGGAATGTTCTTTTTACCTTTTTTTAAAACTTCCGAACTTTGTTCCTGCAATAGCATCCCTCTAATGCCTCCTTTTTTTTCCTTCTGACAAGCCGGTGTTTCTCTCTCTTCTTCTGCTCGTAGAGCTCGCGAGCAGCTCTGGTCCTTCTATGCAGCGCCACTTTGCATGTCTGTTGTTTGGCTGCATTGCATACTTGCGGGCATTCTTCATCGAACCAGGGGTTTTGCCGTGGTGGTCGTGCGAGGCCCAGCACGTCAGAAGCGGCATCTCTGATGACTTCCTGGCAATTCTTCCACTGGTTCTCGAATCTTCAATAAGGCGGAAGAGGAATATTTAAGAGGGTGCGAGAGACTCGATCGGAAAAGGAACTTCAAACTTCCTCACAGTATTCTCTTTGGCCTTGGTCTGGCTACACGAGGTAGTGGTCCGAGTCAACGTTGGCTCCTCGGAACGTTCGGACATCTTTGATATTAGAGAAGTTCCTTGCGTCGATCGAAATTTAGTCAATCTGGTTGGAGATTGATTGACCAGGAATATGTATATCGAGATGCGGGAACTGCGTGTTAGCTATCACGTTTCGCCCTGCAGCAATGTCACTTAACTTGAGGCCATTATCGGAAGTGGTATCGTGCAGGCTATATTTTCCGATTGTGCCACCAAAGAAATCTTCTCTTCCTAGCTGGCCATTAAAATCACCCAAGATAATCTTAATATCTTACATAGCTAGGGCATTGCTCGTATGTCTTGTCCAGGAGCTCGTAGAACTCCGAAGTTCCTTGTCCTTATTTCGTTTGCTAGGTTCGTCAATAGTAAATCCGTCCGTATCTATATGGCTTGTTGTTGCTTCGCAACTAAATATCTTTACCTGGCCGAGAGGTCACTCTACAACACGACCTAAGAACTTGGAGGAACAGACCCTTAGTATGACTACAAGGACGGATAAACCGCTCCTTATAGGCCTGAGCTCCGAATATGTAGTAGTAGCCTGTATAAGGAGCTCACTTAGTAGTTCAACCTGACTAAAACTGTAGACACCACCGTTGATTCCGTCAGGGGAATTCTTCCGCTGCCAGCTTGATGAAAGCAGAAGTGTCTTAATAAGAAGACTCCTCCCCCTCTCTCGTTTACTGCCATCAACAATCGTCCACAGTGATTGAAAGCCCATCTTTGATTGCGGCACTAGGCACCCGATGTTCACCACAGGGCGGCGAGAGTAGGATTTGGTAGGCAGAAGTTGCTTAAACAAAAAACCTGTGAAAGCTTGTGTCCTCTTGAATGAGTATGTCTTCCCATTGAACATCAATTTATCTTTTCAACCCCAAAACAGGGGTTCGATCTTCTTTATTGCCTTTAATAGGCTGGAGTATTGTTTCCCATTCACTAAATGTTTATTAGCAAAGTCGACGTATTTTGACTTTTTGGACTACATTAACATCTTTCCATCAGTCCAAGATAAATGAAATTCTCACATACTTCGGAGCTGCTGCTATCAAAAGTGAAGTTTTGCTCTAAGTAATTTGTTGGACTTCTACTCATTTACTTCAAAACATAATCAGTCGTATTTAAAAGCTTTGTCTAACTCCAAAAAGTTATTAATAAACTTTGTTTACTGTTGTCCTAAAGTTGTCTAACTTGGACAACGGAATTGGTTGTCTAAGATTTGTCTAAATTGAAATTTTATTTAATTAAATAAGGCATATTTCCAACTATTAAAGACTTTGAAACAACTGTTTAACTAGTCAACCGCCACAAAAATCTAATAAATAAGGCGGAATATATTTAACCTGCTCTTCAATCACCATGAAAAACTCTATATAGACACAATGGGATCGGCCGATGATATCCATATCTTTCGAGTACACTGGAAGTTGACCGGACTTTTTCAAGATAAGGCATTCTGTGTTAACATTTGCTTTATGCACTATCTGTTCCAGTTGTAGTACCTCGTGGAATGATGGTAATTGCATTGGACTGTCATGCCGAACGTCTGGGTTCGATTCCCAGCCGCTGCCACCTAAAAACAGAGATGTTTTTTCCCCAGGAGTTGATTTTAAGACACTAGAAGATAAGGTCGCAGCCAAGCATAGAGACAGCGGGCCTTTTCTGACAAAAGATATTAACTAAATAAAAAATAAGTTTAAAAATTTAAATCTTTATTATTTTATTTTTAACTCTCCATTCCTGCTCTTCCCGTATGAAAAACGGAAGCACGGCAGAGGAACGTAACATTTGACAAATCCCCCAAGAGTATACTTGCCAGGAATAAGTGCTTCTCATAAAGCCGTTCGGACTCAGCAAAAAATTGTAGGTCCCCTCCATTGCTCCGACAACACGCACACAAGAATGGTTGAGAGTTGTAAGTCACTAGTCCCTAGTTCTCCACGAGCTGTTCCGCCACTAAATATATTTTTATTTTTAGATGCAGACTAAAGGTAAGACCACACTCGACAGAACTACACTTCAGCGGAACTGAGTGAAACTGCGCAGCACTCTACGGGACCTTTTTTAAGTTCCACAATTGATTTACAGCTACGCGACAGTGGAAAACAGTGCTCTTTATAGTTGTAGTTCTTACATTTCCGAATCAAATTTCAATTAATTATAGCTTTAAAATTTATTGAAATTATTTTTTCACGTCGAACTGCTCTTATAACAAAAATAACAGTAGGTGTGTTTCTTTATACAAGCCTAGAGGGAATTGGTCGAAAAAACGATGTCAGGGCTAAACAGTTTACATGTAAAATGCAACAACAACTATTAACCCTGGGCTGATTCTCGAGTTCAAAGTATTTTTGCTTGGGACCTTTGTACCGCTCCGTTACTCCGTTTAGGTTATGTTCAATCGCCAGAACGGCACATTATGTCAAAAGTTTTTTTGAACAGTAGTTCTTTTGACTGTCCACCCAAATCAGAGTAGGTATATCCCAAAAATGTGCCACTATCAAACTTAAAGCCGAAGATACCCGACACTCGGTTACACTGTGACACTGGTCACACTGTTGGCCATAGGGTAATTTTTTTTGTATTTATAATTAGCGAGCACGAAAGGGGTTTTGAATAAGAAAAATGATTTAACACAGTGTGAGCATAAAGAAAATAGGGAAGGATTCAGGAGGAGATGCCGATGCACATTGGTTTTGTAATTTTGAATATCAAAATGAGGGAAATACAGAGCCAGATAGTTCGACTAAGAAAAGAATCTCTATACTTGACAGTACGTCCAAAATTGGTCTCAAGGGTAAACTTATGTGCATTGCTAGAAGTATGAGTATTACGGTGGAACACTGGAACTGTTTAAGGGTAAGAATGCAACTGGATTTTTCACTAGAATATTGTTTGTAAAATTACCGATAAAATAATGAAAGGCACGAAACATTGCGGCGATATTCGACAGTTATTGTTCTATCACCTATCATTTTTAACGCTCTATTTTGAATTATATCCAAGAGACTTAAATATATAAATAATAATAATAAAATAAAATAAATATAAATAATAAAAATAAAGGCATATAGATTGCAGCCAGATCAGAAGGAGAGACAAATTTTTTGCATCTTCAAAGAAAACCTGAACATTTAGCAGTATTTGGTGGTTTGTGATGCACATATCCACAACCGAAAGCTATTTGGTATCCTCGATGCATGTGTCACTCATGGATAGCGGCATAGGGGTGGATTTCGCTTTAACGACAGAATACAGCATTGAGTTTTTAAATTCTACCTGGTTTTTGTTCTCCATAGGACAATGCTGTTGAGATCAGAATTTATTGAGCTTATCATACACTGCCGTTCGGGCTCCACATCCGAAGAACAAGAAAGTGAATCTTGATTCATCAAAAAAAGATCTTAATGCCAAACTATATCAAAGTTTTTCAAAATTCTAAGTGCAATGATCTTATTTTCTTCAAAACAATGTACAAATTTTTATATTTAAGATATACCTTCGGAGCACCAGTGGACCTATTGCTCTGCGAAAGCTATACTATTAGTCATAAAGGACGAGGTGGCATTTTTAATGTTTTTCTCAGAAAATGACTACAAATGTTAACTACCTTTGAGACACTGTAATATTTTTTGGTTTGTTGAATATGACCGTTACAAGTCCTTCTAGCTTGTTTGAACTTGATTCGGTTTTCCTCAGCAGGGTTGGCGTACTTCTCTAACCCTAGCTAAAAACCTCTTTACAGCACGAATTCTCTTTCGGTTTGATGGATCTTATCCTATGGAGAATAAAATTTCTCATTCCATAAAGAAACAAGTTTGTGACTATATCAGCACTTATTATTATTTATTTATTTATTTCAACGTTGAGCAACCAACTGAGCTAACTTACAAATGAGGAGCAGGTGCTCCTGTCGATAGAGCACGTGCTTCGGTTTATTCATATCTAACAATGAAGCAGGTGCTTACACTGCGAAGGTTCACATCAAACATGTAGATACTCAATCGTTGAGCACCTTCTCAAGTATTTTATTCATACCAAATGAAACACCTGCTTTGAAAGTTTTGAGTAGGTGCACTGTTTTATTCATATCACCCAACGTCACTAATGATAAGTAGAACTTCCTGCTAATTGATAAATTAAATCAAATATTACTTAACCAGGACCACACAAACCTAATGTTGCCAGTTTTGAATAAGTTCTGGAGTCGTTCTCGTTGTATCCGAGTAAAACAATAAACACATTTTGGATTTTTTACTCATAGTATTTTATTTTCTTCTGTTTTTTTCGTGTATATATTTATATATTGAACTATATATATGCATATATATATAAGTACCCTTGTATACATATACATATGTATGCACATACACACACATATATATAAAATATATATTCTTCATTTTTAATATTTTAACCACCGAAGTTACTTTTATAATATTTTTTGAAATGCGTTTTTTTTTTAATTTATTTTTACAACAAAGGCAAACTTAAACTCACCGGTATTCGTATAACAAATTATAAAGTAATGATCATTTTATCATCTGGCTCCTCCTAATGTTTTTTTTTAGGCAAGTCGTAATAAATTCAGTTTTATTTTTTTAATATGCACTATGTATTTTGTAGTTAATAATTATTTTTTCAATTAATCTTTTGTTTTGTGTTTTAATGTCTGTTGATTTTTCATATACATAAATATATAAATATATATAATAATGCATACTCACAGTATGTGCTAACCTGTTGATTATTATCATTTTAATTATTTAATTTGTTTTAATACTTATTTGTTTTTTTTTTATTTTTTCTTCCTGTATTGCGAAACGGAATCTGTTTTTTTTTTTTTTAATTAATTATTTTGCTTATGAACATTTGTATTGTTTGGTTTCTATTGACAGTAAACAAATTATAATTTTTGTTGGAGAAACAACAACTTTAATATGTATGTATGGTATGTATATAGCAGCTTTACGACAACGGATGTGTTTTTGTCACCTTATATGAGTAGTTTTTTTGTCCATAAAAATGAAATATGAAGAAACGGAAAAACGAACCAGTACTAAACAAAAATTACAATAATCAAACAAAAATTATCAACTTCTGTTGCAAATTTAGTACTAATTCATGTTCTGATAGTTCAGACATTGTTATGTATATAATTTTGATTGCTAACGATATTTTTGCAATAATTTTGAAATTAAAAACTAAAAAAAATCATTCGGAGTTCTATTTTAAGAAAGCGTGATACTTGCTCACGCATTCCATCGGAATTGAAAACTTATTCGGAGTCCCGAAAAAAAATTATCACAGAATGCATCGTAGTGCAAAATCTAAATTCAAAATGCCATTACTAACGGATTCAGTGGAAAATTAGAATCCAGGAAGATTCTTGTAAAAGGTTAACATGCAAGCTTTTTTTTAAGGTAGGAGAGGAAATTTTATAAAAAAAATATATTCAAAAAGGACGGCAACGCTAACAATAAAGCAATTACTTTAAACTTTTTCAAAGTTCTTTTTTAAATGAAGCAAGTTCAAGAAATACCATGCTTTCAATTGTGTTGAACTATTGATAGAAAAAACTTGATTTAAAAATAAAATAATAGATTCTGAGTTTCCCAATAGAGAAGAGTAGAGTACTCTATTGAAAATATATGTGCTGCCTATGTTTTGAAATATATTTTTCTTTTTGGTAATTTTTTCAGACGATTGATCAACAAAATAACAAAGCCTTTCTAAAACAAACCTATGAAGGTATTAAATATAAATAATATAAAATTAAATTAAATATAAAGTAACTTATATAGGTATGAAACTTAGACCAGTTTGCTAACCGAAAGATTTAGTTATATTTTGAAAAGGATGCTCGAAATATACATATGTACCTACCTAGATATTACCAAATGGGGACCCACTTTTCCATAAGTATTTTATTTTTTTCCTGCTAGAGACTAATGTCAAAGCAGGACAAGTAAACTCATGTTCCGTGGAATTGAACTAGCTTCCGATCCGAAAATGAACATACATATATCTGACTTTTGATAAAACAAACCATAAATGGCTTGACTTTTAGTAGTTGTGATGAAGCTAATTTAACTAAAAGTTTATGAAAGAACGACTAATCCATCAAATAAATTGTCATATTTGCCGTGGCCCCGCTGATGCACTTCGAGTAAAATGACAAAATTGCTTTAGGTTTGGGTTATTCACATAAATATTTTAAATTAATTGTCTGATTAAGCTACTTTTTGCAAACGGATGCTCTTAATTCATATGATAATACATTAAAATATTTGTTTTAAGGAAATATTCATCAAAAAGAATGCGCAAAATATGGTTAGAACAAGGTTCCCAAATGCCATTATATAAATCCCTGCTGTCCCAACTGTGCAAATTTTAAAATTATGTGTAAATTCACAATGGCATCGTTGCAGAAGTGATGCACAATAATTTCCGCCAGACATTCATAAATGCATTAGGCCCGCATCACTTTTTTGTAACGTGTTCATTATTGCAAACTTGCATCAAGTAATGTGCAAACTTCAAACAAATAAGAATCAAGAAAATTCTTGATGCGTTGTTGCTGATGCAATTGTAGTAGCATCAGCTGCCTCACGCATCAGCAACAAAAGATCAGTGATGCGGAAACTTTTGATGTTTATAAATTTACAGTTTACAAATGTTGCGTTAAGGAATTTTCGGCCAGCAGTGCAGTAAAGGCCTCTACAACTATGCCTTTTTGAGAATAGTCCCTTGGCCACTCAGCATTTTTAATTTTATTGAAAAACACTTTTATTACTGCCGACTGAGATATTCAGCCCTAAAGCCAAATCCATCGTTATAAATCCTCGAATGGATTGTAACGCAAAGCATTACAAAATATTTCTTCACACAATCCGAATGGAATGAAGGAAAATATTGCCTCATTGAACAAATAAATTCTCAATTTTAAAATCAACTCTCGTATGTCAAATCATTAAAAAAAATTGAAATAACTTATATTTATTCCCCACACTAACGGAATGCAAAAAATAACATGCTTTAGAGGAAAAGAATGCAGCTTGTTGTTTAATTTATGTGAGCTGTAATATTTTGTCAGTTTATAATCTTATGTGTTAGACAAAAATTGTTGCATAGAAATCTAGTAGCTTTTGTTTAAATAAATATTCAGCCATATTTATAAGTGATATCACCTTATGGTGATTTAAATTCATTCAATTTTTCACTGTCTGTTAACGTAAGTAGCTATTTTAGAAAAGATAGTCCCTATCGACAATCTCGAGGGGAATTTTGTTTCCGAGTTTTTGTGAGCTATCATGAATTTCTACAGACTATATTTTCATCGAAAAAAAAAAATTTTCATTATATTCCCAATTTTGTATTGAGACAAATTTTATTCAAAATATCTACCAGATGTAGTCCCTTAGGATTATTTTCTTCTTCAAAATTTTAAAAAATTGACTAAGTGGTAAGAGATTCACCAACAATGAAGATATGGACTTCAATTGATCGCTATTTTGAGGAGGCTATCAAAACTATTTCACATCGGTATGAAAAATATATTAGACTAAAAGAAGATTATATTTCATTTTGTGAAAACTGTAATGATTGTTTTTGTAAGGTCAGGTACTACTGGCACCGCCTTCGTTTATTCTTTTATTTTTTATATTTTAGTATATATTGCGTGGTAAAAATATCTTAACAAGAGAAAATAAAGCATTTCACGGAGTCAATAACTAAAAATATAAAACGGTTTTTCCAAGTTTTTCAACTTAAAATTGAAAAATAGTTAATTGCAATAAATTTAGATACCTTCATTATAATCTGCCCTAGCGAGGTATCCGTCGGAGCGGACAGTTTTCCGCAACGCATTCTTTGTCGGAGGTTCAAGATACGTTCGAGGTATCTTTCATCGGAAAATAATAACATACATATGCGATGGCGCTTTGTTTTTTTTTCGTTTGCATTTGCCCCTAAAACACAGATCCAGTCGATAAGTACATAAAATTACATTGATAAATAGTTTTCTTTTTTGTATTGCAAACATTTTTTTAACACTACAAAAATGTTAAATCAAATTCCGCGAAGAAAAACTGTCGGAGGATATCGGAGAAAAACTTCTGTGAACCTGTCAAATATAGAGCACAAAAATGCACTTGACCGCACTGCAACGCAAATCCCCAATGTGCGTTAGATAATTTCGGAGAAATGTTACGAACAGCTGTTCGGAGGAATACCTCGAAGCAAAAGCTCTCCGATTCGTATGAAATCGGACAAAATTTCTCTCTGACGGATAACTCGCTAGGGCAGAATTTAGATACTAGATAAAATTTCAATACAATCACTTTGTACATTACAGACAGGTTTAATTAAAACCATTGTAAATCAAAATTTTTGGATGCAAGCTGCTCGTTCGAATTTCAAAAATGTGACTTGACACAAAAAGTCGTTTATAGAATTTGTATTGTCATTTAAGATAAACGCTAATTGTAATAAAGGCTTGAAATTACATTTAAATCGTGAGTGAAATAACAGTAAAAGCGCCAAAAATTGAATTATGAGCTGAAAATGCAGTACATTCGAAAGTCGAATTCATACTTCAAACTTAATCACACTACTCTGATCGCTCAATGAGCGGAAGCGGGATTTATACTGTTCATTCACTCGATCGCTTTTAAAGCTCAACTGTCAAAGCAATCAATTACACGGTTATTAACAAAACTCATTGATGGCATGACACATTCCAGTTCGTGGAATAAAATTAAAACATTTAAACATTAAGAAAATAACAGAAAATAATAAGTGGAGAGGCTTTGGAGTTTTACTGCCGTATACAATAATTTCATGGAAAACAACCAATAATGACGATCCTATTAGGATTACTCAAAGAACTACCATTTCTAGTTTATTAAGATTTATATAAAATAAACACATTAAACAAGATAATGAAACATTAAACAAAAATGAAGTACAACTGTACTTTTTCATATTGAGTGAAAGAACAGTAGAAGCACAGTGTCTTTCAGTCTCAATATTTCTTTTCTTTGTACATTTTATGAATTAGGTATTCATTTATCAAAATATTAGTGGCCTCGAAAATTTAAATCTCTCATACAATATTAAACCAATAAATTAAAATGTTTGTATGTGATATTGTTAATTCTGTTTTTCTCAAAACCATCATTTTGTACTTGTACTGTTCTCCCACTCACGGGTTCAATTATATACAAGATATCCTAGACTCTATTGTCTATCAGATTATCTAGTGAATTAAGTATGCACTTTGAATATACAACGAATGGATTCTGTGATTATTTTGGATCCGTAAAAAATGTTTTAATACCATGGATTCTTATTAAGGCTGATTATCTTTACGAATATCGACGAACGATTTGTTGAACGAAACTTATACAAATATATTTTTTATATCAAAAAAAAAAATTCATCCTTGTTCCTTGTCCTTTTTTCCAGATTCTCCTTAATAGTATAATCATAAAAAAACAAAAAAATTAAAAAAAAATAAAACAACAATTGATTAAAATAAAAGTCAAAATAAAAGTATTTTTGTTTATATTTTTAAAATATGGAAGAATTCGTTTGTAAGGCAAAAAATTATAAAATCTAAATAAGATTAATAATAATTAATAAAAAAAATAATCAAATTAAGGAATTTTTTTAATCTTTCTTACACGCTAGTTTGGCATTTAAGTGTTTTTTTGTGGTACTACTATTTTTTGTTTTGTTTTTTTTTTGTTTTAACTGAGGGATTCTTTTAAAATATTTCTTTTCTTTAAATTTATTTAACATGACAAACTTATTTAAGTGGTAAAAAATTATCTCTCATAGTGTTTTTTTTTTATTTCTTATGATGACTTTTCAACTCATTTTTACTAAGTTTTTTTTTTATTCTTTCCTGCTAACTTTAACAACACTTAGATATATCTAAAGACCTTAAGGGTTATTTTTTTTTAATTTCTTAATTTTAATCTGTAGATATATAGATTTACAAATTATATTATGAACTAAATATTAATCAGTATATAGCAGAATTCATTATTTTTTGTTTTTTAATATATAAATCTTAAATATAAATGTTAAATGTTTTTTCTTGTTTTGCTTTGATATATATTTACATTTTATTATGATTGATTTCTTCCATCTCTTCGTGCTTTTTATTTAGCACAGTTACCTAAGGGTTTTGTTTTATGTGTGTTTTTAGTTTTATAGTGCGCACTAAATAAAATGTATAACATTAAGTGATTAATAAGAGTTCAACATGCTCTCTCTTTACATTTCTAATTAATATATATATATATTATATATATATATATAAATGTATACATATGTTCTGAGTGATTTATATTGTATATATCCAGCTGTTATTTTTTGCACTATATATTTGAGTGGCGGATGTAAAATTTAATATTTTCAAATCTTTATCCTGTGAGTGAAATTAGAAAAAGAGAAGCTTTTCATACTTTTTTGCACACTTTTTGTTGTTTAAATACACACGTTTGTTTATATTATATATATTTACGTTGTTTTTGTAATTAGTACTCTTTTTTTTGTTTTTAAAAACTAATTTACGGTGAGAGAAAAACAAACAAAATTATTTAGTAGAACAAAAATGTAATCTTTTTTTTTCTGTTGCTTATTTATATATGTATATATAAATATATACAATGTGGCACTCATTCAATCCCGAACATCTCTTAGATACACATACAAATTTTGTTTATATTTACATACTTATTATATATATACATGCTCCTTTAGAATGCATATATAATACCTATTTATATTACACACATTGTTTTTTAATTTAACATTGTTTACACATACGAGTCAAATAATGCATCTGCTCATATATATATATATGTACATGAATACATGAAAATTCACATATATCTCTACGACTTTTGTGTGTAATTTTAAATTTTTTTATTTTATTTTACAAATGATTTTTGTTTTTTTTTAATTATATATAATATATTTATAACAAAATACAACATTACACAAATTTTCACTTATTCGCTCAAAACATACATAAACATACACATTCATACACAGACGCACACACACTCTTAACCATTATAATGTAAATAAAATTCGGTTTTGGTCGCGAACACTCCTTTTACTCTCTCTCCCTTAAAGTAAATTTTAAAAGGGTTTTTTTCTCGTTTTTGTTAAATAATAAAATTGCGAAAAGTTAATTTTTTTGTATACTCATTTATGTAAGTATAAATATATTAGGGAGGGTAGAATAAAAATCAGATGTTTGTTTCTTTTCTTTGAGAGTGAAAAATTGATTGCTTGGGAAGTTAAGACAAATTTTCTTTTCTCCCAATATTAAAATAAGAAGATCAAATTTTAGAGTAGATTCGAATGGTTGAATAAACTTGAGTTCTATGGATCGGATATTGGCTAAGGTTTTTAAGAAGCAGAAGGCTTAATTGTTACAAATGCACGACTGTGCTCTCATTAGTTTAAGGCAATACATGTAACTAAGCATTGGAAATAAATAAGAGAAACAAAAAATCAAAAACAAAATCTTTTTTGTTTGTGTTGTAAAATTTTGGAATGCAAAATTACTCACACTACTTTGAACTCTTTTTTTGGGAATGAGAACAAAATTCGAGGAGCCATAAGCCGGTTTTCACTCTATGCGGGCGAAATAATAAATCTTTTTCGCTTGAGCCGTTTTCGAGAAAATTTGAAAAGAAAAAATAAAAAAAAATTATATACTATTCGAACAACCGGAATTACCTTTAATCATCGCTTAATTGAATACCTTTTTCACTACTTCTATATTCCTTTTTATTTGCCACAATAAGAAACTTTACAAAATTCATTAAGTATATCGTCAGTTTGGGAATTTTTTTTCGAGTTACAACACAATTTTTTAGAACATAAAAGCTAAAACCTGAAAACACACAAAACCTTGGATCGATATTTGAAGTTTGCATAGCTATTTATTTAACGTTCTTTTGCCTCTGCTCAGTGTTCAGATTTGTTGAGTTGTGTTGTTCTTCTTTGGAATTTCCATAATTTAAAAAAATCATTACTTTCAATCAAAAGATAACGATTTTTATAAATAATGAAATTGAATAGCTACTATGTTATATACTTAGAGCAAAATAAATTAAAAGCGCAATTAAATAGCTACTATGTACTAAGAGTAAATAAAAAAAAAGTTCAAAATGAGCAAGAAAATTGTATATGCAAAGTATCCGCCTGAAAATGGCAAGCTATTCAAAATTCCCACCAAATGAATTTTCCCTGATTACCCAATACTAATTCAATTTGAAAATAATCCTCTTAATCCATTTAATGATTTAATCATTAAATAATTTACCTTATTTAAAAATACCGAGCTTCATAAATGATTTACTTATCTTGAACAAATTTTTGGTGGAGACAGACCACTATTATACAGTAGAGCAACACATATGTATGTACATTGATAATATGTACAATGTATATATTTGAGCAATTTATGCAAAATAAGGATAATAAGGAATAAGTGTAATGACAACACTTTGGAGTAGAGGTTTTTGCAAATAGAGACATGGTGTTTTTTATTTCATAAAAAGTATTCCTTTAACCAAAAAAATAACTTTGATAATTCCCTTTTTATTCTGTACTTTATTATTGTTTAAATATTGATATACATAGTAAAAGCCCAGTGTAAAATATGGAAATAAAGTATGTACTCCTATTACCGAATCCGACGGGACTCAAACTCACTTTTTCCATATAACAAGTTCTTTTTGGATCGAAAACAATACACAAGTTTTGTAGTTTGCGCAACACTTGATGTAAGTAAATTTTTTGATGATTTGAGTTTGATACATTTATGAATGTTTGACAGAAATGATTATGCATTATTTCTGCAACAATTAATTTGTGATTTTACACGAGTAGTAGTTTAAAAGTACATTTATAAAAAGGCTCCGAAGTAGTGGTTATGCTTAAGCTGCCATTTTGAAAAAGTCTTTTTGACAAAAATCTCGAGAACGGCTCAAGATGCTTACAAGCAAATTGTAGGGATAATTTTGTAGACATAATTAAATTATCTTATATTTTGAAAGTAACCTTTGTTTGTAACGTTTATACTTTAAAAGCAAAAATTTCTGTTTATGCCACTTGACTACCAATAAATCTATGCCCACTGAGCAGTACAGGTCTTGTTTGCTAGATACATAAACTACCGGTTTTTTTTTGTCTAAGGATGATTTAGGCATAATAATTCAAAAGGTTGTAGGAAAATAGGGACTTGAATATGTAGTAAAGAGCTAAGGCACCAAGCAATCAAAGTTTACACTTTTTTAACCTACCCTAGTATACACAATATAATATATACAACCATATAAACACAAGACTGATTCAAACAAATTAAAATGTTTCGGTTTTCAACGCCACTAGCTCTTTATTAGAATTTAGTAAAATAATGATATGCCTAGTTAAATCTCAGTCCTTTAGATTAATGTTTAGAACTCACTCATCGTTGCTTTTTTGTACATATAAATAGTATGGCTTCTTTATACCTTGGATAATAGATAAAATTTTCAACAGGGAATCCAAAAAACTGTGGAGTTGACCATGAATCAACATTTAATAACTTATTAATTTACTCCATTTATTAGATAAAAAGTTATCCTCGATCACTTCCGTCTGATAACCGGTTCTTAAGTTATGGAATAAAGAAGCAAACAAAAAAGGAGCTGTGAGCGACCTCTAGATATTAATGCAAAGGACTGAAACTACACCAGGCCTATTATTTCACTAAATTCTAAACTAAAAATTTACATTGAAAATCGAAAGCATTTTTTTCTTTGAATCGGTCTTATAAACACATATTTATTATTTAATGCAAATACGCAAAATTAATTTTGATTTGATTTAAATATACAGTCTTGTTTAAATTGGCATTTCCATATTTTCCTATTCTTTTCTCTTTGTTTGTTTCTCATTTCAAACTGGTTCTTATTTTATGTTTATGTTTTTTAACTTTTACATTTTCTTTTTTTTTTTTCAGACAATTTGAAGTAAAAAAAATATTATAAAACAACTAAAAAATATATAAATATATTATTAATATGGCAGATCATAATTGCATGTGGCACACTTTGTTTGATTTTTTTTGTTTGTTTTAATTTAAAATTTTCCATATTAAAAATTGAAATATAATTTGTTTTTTTTTCTTATTGTAGAGTTATAAAATTAGTGATAAGTGTTTTGATTTAGTGAAAAAAAAATAAAATAAAAAACAAATAGCTTTGAGAATTTTGTTTTCAATTCACTTCAACGTGCTGTGGAAGATTTCCAGCAACAACAGCAAAAAAAAAAAAAATGTATTTATAATTGACTAGCTTTAGCGTTTGAGGCTATTTTGTTTTTCGCTGCCAGCAAATTTAACAAATTAAGCAAATCAAGCGAAATAAATTCGCGCGAATAAATTTGATGTATCAGCCAAACCATAATATAGAGACATTGCGGACATGTTTCAACAATTAGCAAAATTCGTTTGCAGCGAACTAGCAACACGCTATGGATCGGCTGCATTAAATTTACTAGCGGAAATTAAGTTAAATTTGAATCAAAAATCTGTACTTTTTTATAAAATAAAATCATCGAATATATGACGCATGCTGTTGTGAATTTTGTAAATATATTTTACTTTTTAAAGTTAAATTTAAATAGAATTTAATTAAAAAGCATCTTCTTAATATTCTTATAAATCATAATTGCAATTTTCAGTTACAGCGGATTGTGTGGTACGTTTAGTTTCTGTTTTGTTCTTTTAATAAATAGAATCAAAGCTACTCAATGTTTTTGTATACAAATAAATGTAATGTAAAGTAAAACAAAAAAAAAATATATAAAATGCATTTCAATCTTATTCTGTGTGACTGTTTTTTGACTTGAGAAGGATGATGAAGCTTAAGAATAATAAATTCTGTTAATTTTAGATCTGCCAATACTGCAGCTATTATAATGGCTTTTTGATGGACATGGACGATGGTGGCGGCGTTGGCTGTTGCGGAGACGGCGTACTGTTATGTTACACTTATTGCTCCACTTTCGCCACCATCTGAGGTCCGATGATGTGTTGTAGTGGCTGCTGTTCCAACACTACTGCTATTTGTTTGCTTTGCAGCAACAACATGATTGTTGGTGGCACTTGCCGAAATGGAATTATTTGTTGAATTATTTGTTCCCGCTGAAACAGTTAGCGGAAAATGTTGACTGAAATGTTGCAGATGTTGACTTAAAGCGAATGCGTGATGTTGGGATTGCTGCTGCTGCAGTTGTTGTTGCTGCTGCTGCTGCTGATGACTGTGCTGATTGTGAGAAGAGGGAACAGAAACGTTTGGACTGGAAATTGATGATCCAGATGCGGGACCAGAGCTGGTTAGAAGCTGATATTGGTGTTGTGTTGATTTAAGCATAAATGAAGGAGACGACTTAGCCACTTGCGACGAATCAGGTTGAAGTGTTGAAGAAGACAAAGGAGAAGATTGCGTTGGAGGATTTTTGTCTGAACAATGATGATCCGATGGCAACGGGCTAGCAACTGTACTTTTTCCTGTTGTAAATGAAGGTTTAGCATATGAAATTGTTCTTGGTATTCCAGTTAGATTGTGCTGTTGCATGTGAGTGCTGGAATGTTGCTGTTGATGTTGCAATCCCATCGAATTATGATGCTGCTGTTGCTGTAGCAAAAGCATTGGTGGTGAGTTATTGTTATGAATATTATAATCACGCTTAGTTAATTGATTAATACTTAGCGGATTATTGACATCTCGAGGATTCGCCCCAACAGGGTTTCTTATGGCTTTTTCAAAAAATATCTCTGACGGCGACGAAGATGCTGAAGTAACATTACTGCCACCTTGACATGATGATGATGAGGACGACGAAGAAGATGACGAAGACGACGATGAGAATGAAATCGACGATGTTAATGAAGAAGCATTTGACGCTGCCACCGCACCCGTCGCCGATCCAGGTCCGTTACCAGTTAATGTTGATTGCACATTTTTGTTTGCTGCCTGTGGAGGCAAAAGTTTGCCGTCTAATTTCAGTTTATCATCTTCTTGAGTGGAATTTGAATTATTGGAAGAAATTGTTGAAGAAATTGCAACGTTGCCACTGGCCAAATCATGTTGGTGTTGTTGTTGTTGTGGAATCATTAATGGTGGTTTAATATCGTTTCCACTGGAATTTGAATTTAAAGCTTGATGACTGTGAGGGGGGGTCATGCCACCCGATTGATCGCCCTGAGGCCCTAGGCCTATAGAAGCTAAATGACCTAATCGATTGCCAATATTGACATTATTTAATAATGATTGAACCATCCGATCTGCAATTGATTTAACCGATGGCAGAGCTGAAAATGATGTCGTAGATGCAGATGTTGCAGCTGCATTATGATGTAACATTTGATGCACAGCTGATGCGGAGGGCATGGTATTGCAGTTGTTATCTGCCACACTGCGGCTGGTATCAATAAACATCGGTATGTGATGTTGTTGGTGATGATGCGGCTTTGGCAGAGGTGGCTGTTGTTGTTGATGTAAAGCGGGAGAAGAAGAAGATTGATGACTTAGAGAATGATGTTGTTGATGTTGTTGTTGTTGTTGTTGTTGTTGCTGCTGCTGCTGCTGTTGCTGAGTGTTTGACTGATGTTGTTGTTGCTGTTGATCATTTGATGTTGTTGAATTCGATACACAACTACTACTATTACAACCATTATTATTATTATTATTTGGATTTGGATTCGAAACTGCATTCGGTGTCGATGGACTAGTTAGCAAATTAAGCGGACTTGCCAAGCTTGTCGATGGACTTTGCAAACTAGACAATCCACTTAAACATCCTGGACTTGATAATGATTGATTTAATGATTCACTATCGTCATCTGGTGTTTTTGCATCTTCAACACTACCGCAACTACCTAGATTATCATCGCTCATATGATTATCTAAATCATTGTTATCATCGCCGTCCACTTCCATATATCTTATACATTTTTTCTTGCGCCTGTTTCGAAGAAAGGTTAAAAAAAAAAGAAAAAAAAATCAATTAGTTGGTTTTTTGATAAGAACATAGTCTGATTTAATAAGAATAAAAATATATAATATATATAACAATTTATAATTATTTTGAATAAAAAACACATGCAAAGGGAAAAAATTCTCACAACTTCTATATTATAATATGGAAAAAAAAAATCATATCAATTTGTAGCCACTCTTAAAAGCAATTAAAAGAAAGGAACATTGAATAAACAATTTCAAGTGCAATTTCACGTTAGCAAGCAAAATTCTTAGAGTTCTTAAGGAAAAAAAAATTGCCTGTCAAATCACATCATGGATTTGTAAGAACGAACATAACTAGAATTCATACATAACTCAAATATTGCCAAACACAACTTTAATTGACAACAAAACAAATTAAAATCGTGCTGAAAACTTAAAAGGAAATTTGCTAAAAAGCGCTTTAATTTGTGTTTGTATATTTTTCTGCTTTTTTTTATTTACAGAAGAAAAATTACTCCAGATATATAGGACATCAACGTCAAAAAAAAAAATAAAACATCGAGATTGATTAGAAAAAAATATAGATAAATACAAATAAAACCACATTTTTATTTTTTTTTTAATTCAAAACGAAAAAAACATCAATCAGAAACATCAAAAATAATTTTTAACAACAAAAAACTGGTTATATAGCAAAATTATTATTATTAATTAATTATTATTGTTGAAGGATGCATGATTTTAGAATCAATAAAAATAATGTGTCAAAATGTCGCATAGTATTTTTTTTTATTTAAATTTTATTTTCCTTCGAAAATACAAGTGTATACAAAAAAGGTTATAGTTTTTTGTTAATTATAATAATCTATTAAATGCCTTTTTGTTTGTATTTAAAAAATATCACAAGAAAAATTGAATTTTTAACTTTTCCAGTTCGTTTTTTATGCTACATATTTTATCAATTCAAATTAAAAAAAAGAATAATCCTTAATTAATTCTATGTTTATTTAAATTCGAATTTAAATTGTATTATTTTTGCCTTCTGCTAAGCTATACAGAAATCAAGAGAACAGCAATGAAATATTATAAAATATACATAAAAAAATTGAGATTATAATAAAATGCTTATTAATTAAGTTGATTGGGTCGACAAAGTGATGTATGGACAAAATTTGAAAAAATTTTTATTTACTTATTGAAAGCATCTTATTATTAAGATTCATTTTATATGTAGCTTTTATTAGAAATACAAAAATCCATTGGACACTCAATAGTTTCAAACTTTAAATTAGTTCAGATATGATACTCAAAACTAACATTGTTTTTACACTGAGCTGATATGAAGAGAGTGTTAAGGTTGTCTTGACGAATTAGTCTCATTATATCCATTTACTCCATTCACTCCACCAGTACGGGAGAAAAGTAAACGCACTGACAAAAAAGTAATGAAAACAAAAATTCTATTTGTGCATAAAAATCGAGGTCTAAGGAAATACATTTATTTTCTTAAATAGCCAGATAGTCAGGTCCATCAGGATTAACACTCGATGCACTATTTACTCATGCTTATTATCTTACATCAATAGTGCGAAATTTCATATTCAAGGTCTTGAGGTGTGGAAAATTTGGTGGATTTCAAAAATTTACCGCCAGGATGCTCCAAAGTCATAGCCGCAGCCAAAAACCATGGCTTCCTGAGGTCATTTTATGTCGAAAAACTTATTTAATTTTCTCGATTTCGATTTTAGTTGAAGTTATAACGGTTCTTACAATTTTGGTTCATGTTTTTTTTGTTCTTAAACAATTTTAAATATTTTTTTCATAAAATGAACCTAGGAAACCAGGGCTTAGCGGTGACTTTGGAACACCCAAACAGGGTGTTCCAAAAATTGTAATTTCTAAATAATTCAATCTCAATATTTATAATGCATCTTATCATTCAAGCAAGATGGTTTAAAAGCCGCTCTTTAAAGCAATTTTTAAATGTATTTTGATAAAACAACTAACGACATTAAAGGGTAGATTTTTGAATTTGTGAAAAGCAACAACAACATTACAAAACAACACAAACCAATATGTCGGTGTTCCCCCTTTTATTCTCTAATGAGACAACAACTGTAAAGGTCTGTTCTGTATTTTCGTTCCGCAACATGTTTTAAACCTGTTAAAACAGCGAAGTAAGAGAGAAGTAAAAACTCAACTCCACACACCGGTTTTGCTTTTGGTTTAAAAATTTAAAACTAAACTAAACATTTCATTAGTTATTTATAATTGGTTTGCACTATATTTTCATTTTCAGTCCTACTACACCAAGAGCTTTTTGTTGTTTTCAAAAACTTGAGACATCGCTTTCGTCAAATATAAACTTGTCCTTTTGTCTGTCAATTTTCTTGCAAACGCATCTGACGATTGTGGCGAGTTAAAGTTATCATTTCCACAGACAATTACATATTTATTAATAAGAATTAAACGTTAACCTGATGAAGCAATTTCGGGCACTCCGTAGGGTTTGCTTATTTAGCCAGATGAACTTTTGACTTGACAAATAATGTATCTACGTATTTCTGTAACTATAATATATCGATATAACTTACAAATTCATGGCTGAAAATATAAATCATTATTGTCTTTAATTTTCTTTACGAAGATAAATACATATGCTAGGTATATATATAGGCTAGATTTGGGAAAGGAATTATTTACGAATCTACAAATATTTGATGTATATTTTACAAATTTTTCAGCATCTCCTTGTTTATTGTAAGATTTTTTGTATCAACGTATTTAAAACTTTTATAGTATAGCCGTTTTTTTTTTTGTAAGCATATACACTTGAAAAAAATTCTCTGAACTCACGTGGTAGTAGGGTTGGGTACGAAATCCCGTATGCCAAAATTCAAATTCCGAATGAACAAAATCCCGAATGACAAAAACCCGGACACCAAAATCCCGAATTTCAAAATCCCAAATGCCAAAATCCCAAACGCCAAAATCCCAAATGCCACAATCCCGAATGGCTTAATACATGGCGCACGCCACCAAAAACAGTACTAAGCCATTCGAAAATCTAGCCTTTAGAATCTATATTTTGTAATGTTGTAGCAATCGCACGCATGATTTTAAATACCAAAACAGTGCTTAGCCATTCGAGAATCTAGCCTTCAAAATGTACTATTTGTAGGTAGTGTATATTTTTATTTTTTCGTGCTTATTGATGCTAGTTGGTATGATATTCAAATTGGCTGGTTGTTTTACTTTAAAAAATGTTTGCTTTCAACATTTTCATTATTTATTTTGATATATGTATTTTTATTTGAGATTTTTTTTTTCATGCGAATTTCATGATCTCATAGTGAACAGAATTCAAGCCAAACAAAACAATTTGGTTTCTTTGAAAGTACTGAAATAGTACCAAAGAAACATTGGGGATAGCATTGGGAATTTTGGGTCTCTGGGATCATGACTTTCGGGGTTTACATTTTTGCCGTTTGGGATTTAGTATATCCGTCCCGTGGAAGTGACTTTAACTCTCTCTCTCTCTCTCTAAACATCTTAGGACAGTATTTCACCTAGTATTCAATCGAACCAATACAAACGAATCCAAAGAAGGCATGAATTCTTTAAAGATTGCAATTTATTTTACAACAACAAATAAATATTGAGTGCAATCTTTTGGGAATATGTACTTGTCTTTTTTGGAATTCTGTATTTGAATATCAGACAAGATGACTATAAAAAAAGGAATAAGTACATGGTACGTAAAGTCTACGGATGAATGAATGCTTTAAATTGAGCAAAATGATTGCAATCTTTTTATCATCAAATAAATGGTGATTGCATAATTTGTCACTAAATCTCAATTGAAGTCATTAACGATTGCATTTTTTTTAACTGTAGAGGATAAAAGTTAGAACACTAAGACGGGACGCTAATTAAAAAAAAAAAAAACTAAGTCAAAAATATATTTTCTGAATTTTCTTTATGAAAATATATGTATCCACCAATTTTAGGAGGGGATGTTTTTGCACTTTTGAACAAGTCTTAGATAAATATATGCACAAATAAACACGACTAAAAAGGTATTGTTTTATAAATTTTTACAAAGAAAATTGGACATTACGTTAATAGTCTTCAAAAATATTTTTATATTTTTTTTTGGTTTGGAAAGAAGTATTAAATTTAAAATTTAAAATTAATAATACTTAATTCTTTAAAACACTTTTTGTGTTTTTGCTCTTTACAAAAAAAAAAACTATGCGTTTCACATTAGTTTAAGACATTCTAACATCGAACACCTTCCACTTCCACTTAAAAAAGAATTTTTTTTAACTAAACAATGAATAATTAATCAACATTATAATATTTTTATATATTTATATGAAAAAAAATAACAAAAAAAAGGTAAGATAATTTATATAACAACAACAAAACTCTTAATGAATATAGGTATAAATATTATAATTATATTATTAAAAAAAAAAACATTAAAGACAGCAAAAAAACTTGTTTCATACGAGAAAATCCAAGATCAGGTTCAGGTACAAAATATTTTGTTTGTAATGTCACTTGCTCCCGTTTGTTCATTTGTTTTTATCTCGGAGTTGAAGTTCTCTGTCTCTCTCCCTTCTTCTTTTCAATATTATTTTTTTTTTTACTTTCGAAGTTTGGTTTTAACTGGGTTCAACTGTAGTAGGTTATTTATTTTAATTTCTTCTGATTGTAGGTTTCCATTTTTTCCCTTGAAGTTTTTTCAAATAAATATTATGCAATCAAAATCACAAGCATTGTGTACTAACTTTTGTTTTGTTTTGTTTTAAGTATAATTTTTTTATTTTTAAACTATATTTTGTTATTGATTTTAGAAGATCATCGGTTTGCCTTATAAATTAACATATGTCGGTGATGGTTGTTGAGGTCCGTTGGGTCCTTGGTTATGGCCGCCTGATTGTGATCCAATATGACCCGCCGCCGTCGAACCCATCAGCTGTAGGTGATTTGAAGACGACGTTGATGATGATGACGACGACGATGAGTTAGGTATTAAGACCGTTCCCACAGCAGAGACAGGCACGCCTGACGATGGTAGGACTGGCAAACCTGGACTATATTTTGTTTTTTTTTTAAATATTATTTTTTTTTTTGATTTTGTCATCGCATCGTGGCAAGCACAAGTGAAGTAAGGATAAAGTATAAAGAGGGGTAGAGTTTAATTTTTCATGTCTCAGGTGATAATATATATTGATTTTTGTTTGTAATAATTCTATTTCATACATCGCCAAAATATATTTGTCAAACAAAAATAATAAACAAAAATGTAATTTTTTTATAATTTAAATTTTTCGTTTGTTTAAGCTTTAAATTAAAAAGACGTATATAAATTTATGCTCAGATTTGTATTGAAAACTTTTGTAACTAAAAAAAACTCTCCTACACCAGGACCAGGATATAATTTTAATTGTATTGTTTACCAAAAATCTTTTCAAATATAAAACAAAAAAAAACTATGTGTTAAAAAAAAATAATCATATAATCGAACAAAAAAAATTATTAAAAAAAGCTATAGTCATAATAACTTAACACAAACTTAGTATAGTAGAGTATATTTAAAAATAAATGATGCTTCTGATTAATATTTTCTTGCATTTTGTTAAATAAAAGTTAATTGATAACAACAAAATAAAAGATTATGAAAAATATGTTTAAAAATATATATAAAAAATAAATTCATGGAAATAATCAGTCTCTGTTGGAAAAGTTTCATTTAAAAAAAAATTATGTATAATATAACATTATTATTCATAAAACATATTATAAGCTTCAATATAATTTTAAATAAAAATCAAAAAGGTGTAAATATGTTTTTTTTTTTACTTTTTGTGTATGTGTCTTCTATTTTAAATTGAAAAAAATCTATAATTAATTTTTTAAGCAGTATTTTCATTGTTTAAATTTGTATGGGTGCATTGAACACAAACAATCTTTTGTTTGTTATTTTTTGTCTCTAAGAACCATAAGAAGTTTTTATGTAAATTGTTGCGTTTTATATAAATATATAAAAAGAGAAAACAAAAATATGAAAAATAAATATTTTGAGATTTAAAGAAAAACTAAAAAAGTGTGCAAAATTATTTAAGTTTTTGTTTTTATTTTATGTTACTTTCTTTGTGGAATGACACATTCCCTGTTTTAAAAAAAAAATTCAATAAAAAAATTCAAATATTGAGGAATTTATGATGAAAAGGATAATGAAACGTGTTCCAACAATATTTTAGTTTTTATATTTTTGGATAATTTTTCGTGTGTTTAATTAATTTTCTCTCCCAGTTCTGGTCTTGTTTATACGCGGGATAAAAATTACATTTATTACATAAGAAAAATAAAATAAAAGGTAATAAATAAAAAATGTTAAGAAGACTTTTTCTTCATTTATTTTTTTAATGATTCTTTTTGTTTTGTAAATGCTTAACTTATATACGTCTTTCCACAGAGAAATTTGTTTCGACTTTAACTGTTTTTTTTTTTTTTTTTTGAAAATAATAATCAATCAAAAATAAAATGTCTTATATATTTTTTTATTTTCTAAGGGTCAATTGTTTTCTTAATTAAGGTGCACGAAATAAAAAAAAATAATAAGCCTGGACAAAAAATAATTTGGATTTTCATTTTGAGTATAAAAGGAAAAAAAAAGAGAGATGGTATCCATTTTTATATTTTTTTTTTAATAAAACATGGGGCCTAATAGTGTGCGAGTGTGTGTGAACATTCTTTACATATTTTTTCATCATCATTTTGTACAGAAGGATGTCTGAAAAAAAAAAAAATTCCCACCTGCAAAAATATACTACTTTTTAACACTGATGCTAGCAAGGGTTTGGCAAGGGTAACTATCGATTTTCTCTAGTTAACCTTTTGCCCTTTTGCCTAGAGAGGCAAAACAAAAAAGTTGTCTTAACTGGCATTCGATCCTGCGATCTTCTGATTACTATTCCAACACTCTAGCTACTGATATATTTTGCAATACAGTTAAGTAATATTGAAAATGAAAAACCATATACCTACTTTAATTTTGCTTACTATTGTATGATGGGCATAAAATTTAGTTTTTGTTGTATATAGGGTATTTGTGATGGGATAAAAAGACTCATCCAACAAGTTTTTTCTAGCAAGGGCCTCACAAGTATTTGACAAGTTTTCCTTGTCTAGACTGCCCCTACCAAAGCCTTTTCGGGGCCATGACAAAACTTGACAAAAACTTGCCATTTTCCAGGCAGGATAATTATTTAAACTCATTGCAGTTTTTTTTTTATTATAAAGCTACGATTAGAAAGTCATCGCAAATGGTCGTCAATATCAACGCATTGACTCTTTGACGTTGCCAACTGTATCAATGCGTGATGACGATCACCCGGATGAAACCAGTCGGTCAATGTTGTCCCAAAATGCCCCGTCCATTTATTGTGTGCGAAAAAGTGACTTTTGTGTTTTTTCGTATTTATTTGTCGGTAGTTTGTATGCATTTTTATTTGTTTTAATTGAATTCGTGCAGTTGTCAATGAAAATTTTTCAACTTTATTTTGGAGACCAACTTAATAGTTGGTTATAGCTGCTTGCTGCAGAACAAAAAGAAGAACTAAATTTTTTGTTTATGATTTCGGTATGTCATTTTTGTATGGGGTTTTTCGTTTCGCATCACCAGCGTACTATAGGCTTAAGCATCGTAATAGGCTTTAGTAAAAAAGGTTAAATTCCACCGGAAAATGAAGGTAAATTGTCAATGAATTATAATCAAACTCTTAGAATACGATTTTTTTTTTTAACTAGCAATTTATCACCTCAAGAAGGTGATTTAACGGTTTTCGGGTAACACTTGGAATGAAAACTTCTTAAAACGAAAAGAAAAAAAAGGTTGGTTATCTCTTAAGTTATAGCTAAATGGTCGAATTTCCATTTTATTAACATATACAAATATTATAAAGTGGCCTTCTCTATGTTGGAATCTTGTTATTATTTTTATATTGATCAAAAAAATGCACACCACAGTTCTGTACGTAATTTTTGAATATCACAAAGTTTTATGACCTCGGAGCCTATTAGGAGTAAGGGGTTAGAATTTGTCTCACGGTGCTTGATGTCCAAATTGGAAAAAAGGACACCTTTGGTGGATTAGTAGGGAAGCAAAGCCTCCTGGAAGAAGAAAGTGATAATGGCCTCCATCTAATAAGACTTTTCAATAGCTCGTAATATAGTGATAAACAGCATTATGTTTCCACGGCTAAGTATATACAAAGCATCCGGGCACTTCCTATATGGTCAATATGCAACTCATGGACCGTGTGCTTATCGACGCAAGACACACTCCCAACATTTAAAACAGCGATTCTTACTATGGCAAGGTTAACAGCTCGACTTTCATAGGAAGAAAGAAGAAGAAATTCGACGTTCGGCGCCTTACCATGAGTCACCAGAGCCTACAGAGAGGACCTGAGCATGAAGCTCATCGCTGTGCATATCTGCCACAGGCACCAAAAATCAGTGGTTCAAGTGTCGCGATGTCATCAAACAATAGACTACCAACCACCCCCGAAAAGGAACGCGTAGTATGATGACAAATGAGTGTAGCAGAAAACGGTGACAGAAGGTGCACTTGTAAATATGCTGCAAAACAAGAGGAGCGAGAGAGGTTTGTCGACCAGGGAGAAGAAAGAAGAAGAACACTATGCGTAGAAAAAAGAAGCGTATGTCTCCCATCACATGGAGATCGAAGATGCTCGGGATCGAAACAAACCTGGATTTATACGAAAGTCAAACAACTGGCTGTTGTATAAAAGGCCGAAAGACATGCTCTTCGAAACAGCAAATGCAACCTAGTCAGAAAAGCACAGGAAAAAGTAGATGTATTCAAGCATCTGCCAAATGGGCATCATGTAAAGCGAGAAATAGGACAAGAAGAAAACCCACCTCCAGTCAATGAAGACCTAGTATAGTGGACGTAGCTATAAGGAAACTTAAAAACAACAAAGCCGTCGGATCTGATGGTTTATCAGAGGAGCTCTTCCAATACGGAGGGTGTTGAAAGGGTATATCCATCAAATCATCAACAAAGTTTGGAAGAAAAGAAGCATACTTGATGACTGGACTATCAGCTCCATTGTTCCAATATACCAAAAAGGCGATCCTATGTCTTGAAAGAACAATCGACGAGGCATATCGCAGTTATCCACCGTACTGTGCCTGCATGTAAGGCCGTCCTGGGACACTATAATTGGCAAGAACCAGTGTGGCTTCTGTCCAGGCAGATATAACATCGACCAAATTTCCACTCTCAGGCGAATCATAGAAAAGGCCATCAATGCATTTCAAATTTTAACTTCAAGGCCGCATATGATGGTTGAACTCGGGAAACTGATTGAGCTATGGAAAATACACCATGCAATGTGCAACTAGGGAAAAGCTCCACCGAACTATTACAAACATGCGCAGGTTTTTGGCGAGATATGCGATACCATGTGATCTTTTCAATCTCGTTTTGGACTGGCGTTAACACTGATCACTGAGGGCACTATTTTCAACAAATCGGTTCAAGTAGTTAAGGAATTCATCTAACTCGGAGTAAACATTAATTCTATAAACAATACCTAAGCGGAGATCTACAAAGAATTACCCTAGTGCTACTTCGGGGATTTACGGAAAAAAATGGGTTCAAAACTCCTCACACGTAAAACGAAATGCCCGCTCTGCAACACATTTATACTGGCAGTCCTGCTTTATGGCGCCCGACTTTTGGGCGATTAGGAGACAATTAGGGATATAGTGCTGGGTTCTTTTGAAAGAAAAATTCATCGATGGATTTATGGTCTTGCATGCGAGGAGGACGAACGGTGGAAACGATCCGCAGTCGCGAATGTTTCCTTAAAATCTTATCTATTTATATGGAAGTATTTATTTGAGCAAGGGCACTTAATAATATCTTCGTTTAAAAATTTTGGATTAAGCTCTTCAATGTTGATATAAAAAAGCAATACTCTTTCACAGGCTATTAAAGAAGTAGTTTTTTAGAAACTTACTCTTTCTGAACTTTTGGCTGAAGTAAGATTATTACTCATAAATAGAATTTACTAGTTTGAACTCTTGAAACATCCTAATAATTACATATATAATAATGAATTTTTTTCTGTCATGTCCGTTAGAGAAGCGTTCTGGACCCATGTTCTTTAACTATTACATCGATAAATTTCGTCGACAAACGATGGAAATTGAGTTTTTATAATAATTATGTTTTATGATTCCTAGCCGCTGCCACCTAAAAACAGAAATGTTTTTCGCGAGGTACTGCCTCTTGCGAGGAACTGATAAATCCTGCAGAGTATACTTGTCATGAATAAGTGCTTCTCATCTAGCCGTTCGGACTCGACAAAAAATTGTAGCTACCCTCCATTCCTGCTAACAACACGCGCACAGATGTGTCAACATTATCCGTGTTTTTTTTTTTGGGATTTTATAAATAGCACATTGAGAAATTCCCAATAAAATGAATCTGCAGCTGCATATATTTTTGTATTTGTATTATGGTACCCCTGAATAGCTGTCACAACACAAAAGTGAAACTTATGAAAGTTAAAAGTAGAAATAAACCAAAATTATTAACAATAACTTACTTATGTTATGAAATATAACTACATTATGATTTAGATTGAATGTTTGTGTCTTTTTCTTCTTTGTTTCCCATTTTCAGATTCGAAAATTTATTTTGCAGCTAATTATAAAAAAAATGTATTGGGGTGTGTTGGTAGACTATGGTCAAAGCAAAAAGTCGTCATTTATTCTGCTATTACATGCGGAGATTTAAATCAACTTTTTCAAAATTAAATGAGTGGTAAATGTGAAGGTGAAATCAGATATTTTTTTTTCATTTGCAGTCATTTAATTTTGAAAAAAAGTAATTGTTCAAAAGTCGTCGTATAATAACGGACTTATTACACATGGAGTAGATGACGTTATTAGTGATAATTTTAAAATAATTATAATAAGGACATGATCGTATTGCTCCTTTTAATGAATGTACCTAGTTTGCCTTTGGTAATTTTAACCCACAAATTTTAGCGGATTACCTGAGTTTATAAGACAGTGCAAGAGAAATATGCTTGCTAGTTTCCAGTTGTATAAGCGTGGTTCAAAATTTGATCCGTGTATCAGCAGTAGAACCAAGTATCAAAACTTGAACCATGTTTGTACAACTGGCATTTTATCTGCCAGAAGCTGAACATCAAAAACTGATCCACGTTTGTACAAACTGGTCCTAAGCCAAGTTTGCGAATAGCAACATTCGATTTGCATGGGTTATTTTTTGTACTCGAAAGAATGCTAAATTTGACAATTTAAAGAAATCCGACAACCATGCAGCTATGAAAGACTCTATTTCGACTGTGATTGCTTACTACGCCATGACGATGAGTTTTTGGGTAAAATTTTATCCTCACTGATTTCAACTATAAAACCATCGTCATAACGAAGCCAAAAGTAACAATCTAAACACTCAACATAACTCTACTCTTTGAACATAGCTATCGAGAATTCGATGTATTCGTATCAATAACAAAACACCAACATTCTTTTTAGTTGAGTTTGATACTCGAATAAACGTCAAAAGTTTATCCGTAGTAGGATACTACTTTTATCGAATGTGAGCCTACTGCCGAAATTGTTTTGGTTATTTCTGTAAAATCCTACTATACTATGGATAGCTTTTCTAATAAAACACGGGTATTATGTCAAAATACAATCAATTCATGGGTTAGCTGGATATAGGGATGTCTACCGAATTGTCAGTGTCAAAGTAACAGCTAAGACTTTGGCATACTGACAGATACAATTCTTAAGAATTGATAAAGCAGTTTTGTGTTGAGTTTTGATAATTTTATCAGAAACTGAATTTTTGGCTTCAATTAATTAATGTTTTTAAATAATCTATTTTTGCATAACTTTATATTTCCAATCCCAAATATTTGTTTGCCTCCAGACTAAAAAACAAAACAAAAAAAACTTATCAACTAAAGTTAAGTTTAAAATTTGTACATTTTGGAAATATTCCTACTTGTTGATTTTCACTATTTCAAAGGACACTTTTTTTGTTCCAAAGGATTTGACGGACGTTGACGTTTTTGATTTTGTTTGATTTATATGAACAGTAAGCCCACACACACAGACACACACAAAGTCTGCCCTCTTCTGCATCCTTTCACGGATAACGATTCTCGTTCAAATATTCATCGTTCATATAACAAATTTAATTTATATGAAAAAAAACCAACCAAGGGTTTTTTTTTCGTTGCTTTATGCATTTTTCTGTTATTTTTTCATATTATAACAATCATTGCTTTCTAGACACATGCATTCATGATAAATGTCTACTATTTCAATGTGTGCAAGATAATTTTAAATAATTTATTGTTTATTAAACGAAATAATATGTAAAACTAATAGAAAACAAATAATAAACAATCCCGTTTTATACTTTTGCCATACATTTTTGATAAATAAAATTTATCAATTTTTGTTATAGGAAAATATTTTAGAGACATTGGGAGACTATAGTGTATATATTTTATATTTTTCGCCTCAGGCTAGCGAATAAACATTTTTTTTTTTGTTAATTTAAAATATTTTTTTCTCATTAAATTTAGTTTAAGGATATTTTTATTCGAAAAAGGTTTTTTTTTGTAAAATAAAATAATAATAAAAAGATAAATCTAAAGGTGTATACATTTTAAAGTAATTAATAATTTATTCGAAACATACCTGCAGGGTTTGCACCATTGATTTTGTTGGTCTAATCCGAATCTTGCCCGGCATTTTTTCATGTTATTTCCTTGATGATTGAAGAAAAATACACAAAAAAATCAAAATATATTAAAAACAGAACATAGAAATTAAATAAAAATTAAATATAAATCTACCTACTATTATTATATTATATATGTATAAATATTTTATTTACAACTTTTATTGCTGACTATGGAAACAAATTTAAAAATTCTTACAAAACAATAGCAAGTTAAAAAAAATGTAAAAGAAGAGCAGTTCTTATCCGAATGATTAATTCAATTGTAACACAATAGAAACAAGCAAGAAATTGTATGAATTTACACTTGTGGTTTGTTCGAAACAATAAATTTATAAGGTAATGATTTATAAATAAGATGACATAGTTAAGGGCCGGGCCTGGTCACTATGGAGAAATAAGAGAATTAATAGAAAACTATAGGGTTGGGGTCGAAATTCTGTAGGGTCATTACTGCTTTCAAAATTCTGCATGACCAAAATTCTGTTTTTCAAAATTCTAGATGTGCAAAATTCTGTATTCGAAAATTCTTTTAATTCAAAATTCTGTATTTCAAAATTCTGTTTTTCAAAATTCTGTATTTAAAAATTCTGTAAATAAAAGAGTGCGCACTTTTGAAAAATTAACTTCTTTTCACAAAAGCGCAGGTGAATACAGTAAGAAATGGGGAGCAAAGAGAATCATAAGAGAATCATAAAAAAATGTTCTGTGTTATGAGAATTTTCTTAGGCAGAGTTCTAGTTTCCACAAGCAGAATTCTGGAAAGCAGAATTTTGGCTCGACAGAATTTTTGAAACACAGAATTTGACATATAGAATTTTGATATACAGAATTTTGATATACAGAATTTTGAAGTACAGAATTTTGACCAGACAGAATTTACAAAAAAGAAGCAGAATTTTGACCTAACAGAATTTTGAAAACCAGAATTCCGACCCGCTCTCAAAACTATAACCTTAAAAAATATATATAAAATTTTCAAAAATTAAAACTCAAACGTTTTTGGAGAATGCAAAAGAATGATGGTATTCTCCAAGAATGGCAATTAATTGATTGTTTTATAATGAAAAAGACAAACATTATTGCAAACTTTTAAATGTCAAATAAATGGTTATTGCACAATTTATAATTGAGGTCTCAAAATGAAGGAAGCTACGAATATCTGAACTCGGAGTCTCAAATTGATGTCAATGAATGCATCTTTTTGAATAAATTCAATGAATGGTTTTCAAAGATTAAATTCACAAGAGATTGCATTACTTTACTAACGTGTAATGGAGCATGAATTTGAAGCCCTTAAGTCAATAGAAGCTTATGCCATCGAAGACAATAGGTCACGTTCGAGATAAAAAAAAATGTCGAAAGATTGTTGGCCCACCAAATGTGAGCAAAAAAAGGGGCTTCAACCATGAACTGCTATGCGATCTATGTAACTGAAAGCACATAAAGAGAAACAAATAAAGCTCGATAAGATGATCAAGGAGATTGGATCGGATGGTATTTAAAACATATTTTATGCAAGCAGACAATATAGTGACAGACATAGCTTACGCTAGAAGGATGGTGTAGCCCAGGACAGCCGAAACTTTTCTGTTGGATGGCACCGGCTAACGATGGGGTTATGTTGCTGGACTCTCTGAGCCGTTTTTTTTATTGTTCTCGAAAATTAGTATTTCTACGAGTATCACACCCTCTTCATAAGATACTGTTTCCATTATGCTTAAAAATAATCTATCGAATCAGAACTGTTATACTTTTAGAATTATGATCTATTAATATCTGCGGTCACAAAGGCAAAAACTGATATACAACAAACTGGATTTTTTGGATTTGTTTCCAGTTTTATTTGAAAAATGTAAATGGAGTTATTTTAACTATGGATAAAAAAAAATCAAAATAAATTGTCCACAAATTTACATGCATTAAATTTAGAAGTTACTTTTATCTCTTTTTGAGTTTATTATTTGTTTTTGACTTGCGGTATTGTGGGTACTATAGAACAAGTTTTAGATTCGTGCAGAAGACAAATTTGAGATGGTAAAAAAATAATAAAAATAAAAAAGAGGCAAATTTGGTCTGTCTGTTTATATCTGAACCTGCAGCCCAAGAAATGGTTTTCTTCAAATTTTAAACTCAAGGTCTTTTGGTGATCCCGTATTTTAATTTTTAGTGTAGGGTCCAAAAATAAAGGTACTTGCTATACAACCGTTGAGGAAAAACTTATTTATCTCAAAAACGACTCTAATGAATTTGATAAAACTAATCAACTAACTTGAATTTTTGTAAGCATGATGGTGTACTTTTTGGTAATTTTGTTTTACAAAAAAACTGAAATTAACAGTACCTGCGATATTACAATTTTTTTGGACTTCGATTTTCCCATTAACGGCTATTTTAATCAAAAATTTTATTTTTATTTATTATTTTGAAAAAAAAGTATATTTTGGATTGTTATAAATTAGTATGAAAATTTGAAAATTCAATATTTCAAAAACGAGTTAAGGATTTTTTTTTAAATATAAATTTTTAATGTACAATGAAAAAATAATCAAGTTTTTAACGAGGCACTATAAAGTTTTATATTGACCCTAACATTGGCCGATTTGGTATCGGGCCTCACCCGTTAAGTAACCTTTTGCCTCGACAGACAAAAATAAATAAATAAAAAGTTGTCTTGGTTGGGGTTGTATCCTACGATATTCTAGTTACCAGTCCAATACGCTAACTACTGAGCTATTTCGCAAAGCAGTAGTTGTGTAAAGACGAAAATGAAAAAAGTTCATAGGTATTTAATTTTCCTTACTGTGTATGATGGGTATACAATTTTTTTTTTTTATTATATGTGGGGTATTTGTGATAGGATAAAAGGACTTATCCAACAAGTTTTTTCTAGCGTGGGCGAGGGTATTTGACAAGATTTTCTTGTCTAGATTGCCCCTACCGAAGCCTTTTCAGGGCCTTAACTAAACTTGACAAAAACTTGACATTTTTCAAGGCGGGTTCATAACTACTTAAAATTGGCTTACCAATTTTTGTTCTATGTAACAAAAATTTATATAGTATGCAACAACAAAAATATTTCTTTAGAAAACCGCTCCATTGATTTAATTTTTGTTTGCATATATATATTTAAATTTCCTGAAGTAATCAAATGGCATTCTTGTTTTTGAGCTCTAAGATATTTTAAAGGTGTTTATACAATTACAAGAACAAGTTCCATGCTTTTTTTTTTAATTACATACTTGCATATTTTCCGTAAATTTTAACATAAGAGCAAGTACGTACGATCCAATCATGCATTCTATTTTCTTCGGCGTCATAATTAAAATAACTCCATATTTAGCGAATTATCCAACTGAAGCCTCATACATTTTTGAGCATTCTCCCTTAGTTAAATTCTTTCTTTGGAAATATCCCCAACATTCTAATGTCTCTTAAATATAAATCGTTGCTGTTATGAGAACAAATATTTGTATACAACAAAAAAATTGACACATCGGATTTTGCCTTGGTATTCCTACCACAAGATATCAAAATAATTGATTTTATCATTAAAAAAAAACAGAGAACAAATTTAAATTTGAAATATTTATTATATTAAGTCTTTCCTATTTCACTTTCTGTTTGATTATTTAATTTAATTTTTAATTCAAACAAAGTAAAATATAAAAATAGTAAATATTTTTTAATTAAATCTAGTTTTTTTTATCGAATTATAACACAATATTAGTAAACGCGAAATGTTGTAATTTTTTGTATACTGGAGAAGTGAAATAGGTTTGATAGTAAAAAAAAATTAAAATTAAAATGATTAATTTATATAAAAAAAATAATAGTAATAATTCAACACCAGTGAGGGTGCAATAAAAGCTTAAAAGATTTTTAAGTAAATTTTTTAACTTGCATGCACAAATTTTTAAAATAATATTTACATTTATTTATACATATTTATATAAACAAAAAAACAATCGAAGAAAAAACCACAATTCATTCAAAACATTTTTTTTTATTTCTGAAAGATTAAATAAATTAATTTTATAGATAAATATTATATATTTCTCCTGCTACAAATATTTCGAACATCAAGGTCAAATAATACTCAAGCTCAAGAGTCTCTCTGCTCATTGCTCATTTCACATGTGTGTGAAAAGACTTTCTAAGATATAAAAGATATAACAGTTTTCGGGTAATAAGCAATAAATGAAATTTATATTCTTTGAAGCGTTGAGTCGTTAGAGAAATTGGGTCTTATGTACAAATGTCTACATTTTGAAACAAACAGGTGTTTTTGAAAACATTTCGAAAAATTAAAAATATTTAGCTTAATAATAATAGCTTCAACTATTTATGTCTCTTAGATCATTTTAAATGCAAACTTGACTGAATGGGCAAAATTGAAGGGTTGGAAACGGTAGTCAGTTCTTCGTCGAATTTTATTTAAAAAAAAAAACTTTAAATGTTTTCCTTCTGCACTGTAACCAATATCTCGGGAACGGTTCATCGTATACAAAATTTTATGACTTTGTTTTTGATAAGAAATTTTTAATTACATTTCTATTTTGTTCGTTCAGTTTATTCTTAACGAGTTAGGCTGGGCTCAAAAAATGTCCAATATTTCAGTTTTTTCTCTCTAACGGTTGCTTGTAAGTAAAGTAAAAGTAAAGCAAAAACAGAGGGAAAATTACTACATTTCGGTGAAATTTTTCAGTGGATTAAGAACTCAACAAGATTATCTCATGAAATCCCACTGGCGGGCGGTGGGGTGTCCCAGGTGTACCTGGGGGTATATAAAAGAGTGTGTTGCTTAGTGGGCTTTATTCCCATTTAAAACAAAGTAGGGCATATTTTAGTTTTGAAACAGAACCGAAATGCAGCACATGAACTTTTAAGACGCATATAATGTCGATTTAGAGCTTTATTTTAAAGTATATTTTTCTAAGCTCTTTGAAAAAAATTAAATGATATCTTAATTAACAAGATATCTAAAAGATAAATCATAATTGCATGCAAACTAACAAAGAACAATAACAAAAAGGATTTTGATTTTAAAAATATAAACTTAAAACTAAAAACAAAAAATTATTAAATGAAAGAGAAATCATGCACGAGACTCTACAAAGATATTTTTCATGCTAAAAAAGATAGAGATATAAAGTTTAGATGATTTGTGTGTTTCGTTATTTACAAAATTTTGGTATAGACCGAAAAATAAGATTTTTTTTATTTAATTTAAATAAATTTTCATTTTTTTTATTCAAATATATAAAATCAAATGTAAGCCCAATTTTTACTCAAATCTCAAGTATATATTTTTTTTGTTAACTGATGTAACTTATATATATATATATTCAAAAGATAAAAGATTAGAAAAAAAAACGAAATATATATCCAAATATATTTATATTTCTTACATAATAAAATTAAGTTTCTCTTTTGTGATTTTTTCTTCATTTGATGTGTATATATATTATGTATATATTTAAAAAAAAGTCATAACACCAATAATTTTTTTTTTTTTTGAAGAATATTTATATATGAAATATTTATATATAAAAGAAATTAAAAAAGTTTGAAAGTACAATAGATTTTAATTTAATTTTTGAAATTTGTTAATTAATTTTTATAAATAAACAAAACTAGGTATAGAAATATATAAACAATATGACTTAATATTCCATCATATTCTTTATAAATTTATATATTTTTTGTGATTCTGAATACGAATTTATGTCCCAGATGTTTTTTTTTATTTACGCAAGTTTAGATACTGATGCAAAGCAAAAATATTGTATTTTTTTTATCTACTATAACGATTTCTTTGTTTTTTTTTTTTTTAAGAAAAAAAAATAATTTTTGCAATATTTTTCTAACCTCCATCATTGGTATCTTGTTTTCTTTTCCTCTTCTTGCCCCGTGATGCGTTTGTCCGCGAACTCCAATCGGGATACATTTGCATATGTAATTGCCGTTCACGTCTGGCTAGCTCATAATACTTAGCCTGTTCTTCACGGCCAAGTGCATGCCACTATAGTATTTTTTTTTTTTTTTTGCAAATATTTAAAAATTAGTGGTTTTAAATTGATTTAATGTTGATTGTTGAGCGGACAAAGGCGTTGATGATATAAATTGGATTGGAAAATTATTCAAATGAAATACACGTTAGTTTTGGAAAAAAAAAACAATTTATAAAAACTATACACATAAAAATATAAACTTTTATAATATTTCCTTTTTGTTTTCGCGCCAATTTATTATTATTTTTTGATGTGTTTTTGTTTTGTTTTTCTTCTTTTTTTTTGTTGAAATTTGATTACAATTTTTGGCCATTTTTTACTTTGTGTTTAACTTAAATTTATAAGAAATTAAGTGTTTTTTTTTTTTGAAAATGAGATTGATTTAAAATTTATCATAGATTTTGTTTGGTATGGGAGGAATTCCCAAGACTGATACTTATGTTGTGTTTTTTTTTTTTACGCAGAATAATAATAGTCTTTTATTATACCAATATAATTACTAAATATACTACCTTTTTTTCTTACGATCGACTTAAAAAAATATTTGTTTTTTCTTTAAACTTACTTTTTTATTCATTTGTTTTTATTGCAAGAAAAATAACAAAAACCGAAATTTTTTCCTTGAAAAGAAAAATTGAATAAAAGTAACAATTTTTGTTTGTTTTATTCCTTGAGGAAGCAGCTAGAAAAAAGTATTTCCAGAGTTTTACTTTTTCACAAAATTTTCTTTTTTTTTAAAGTTTACGTTTTCACAACAGCCAGTTTCAAAGCTGCTGATGATGATGCCCTTTATGAGATGCGATGGAAGGCCCAGGTCTTACAATGATGGAAGTCAGCGAGAGAGTTACGACAATCGGTTAAGAGGCCACATTCTATTAGCCTTTCTTGAATTTTTCAAATGTTGCACTGTAAAAATTTAATGATGAAATCATCAAGTTTGACATTAATATACACTTAAAGGACCTGAACACCAAAAATGTATATTTTCTGAAGAAAAAAAACATGGTGGATAGCATTCCAAGACTCCCAGCGCCCTCAGTAGGACAAAGCCAAAATGTAGGCTTACTTTTTTGGGGGAAAAGCTTTGGATGGAGATTAAAGAGCACCATCACTTTAAAGCCTCCTGGCATGTCTATTGTAGGTATCTCTTTATTCATTTATTGCAAGACATTTGTTTTTGAAACAAATAAAAGTTGACTTCTAGACGTTTCAGTTACTAAAAACTGAAACCATTTCAAGTTGGCTAAGTAGTTATGGACCAGATCTGATCGCGAGGAGAAGAGGAAAAGGAAACAGCAGCTTCACAGAAGGAGCCTTAAAAGTCTGCGATCAAGTAGATAGAGAGATGCCAAGGCAGGAATGAAGTTAGGAAGTTTTATCAAAAGGTAAAAGCGAGGACGATCAGAGGAACACCGAAGTGAAATAGCAATCTGAGCTAATGAGAATATGGAAAAATCCTATTTTTGAAAACTATATAACGGAGATGATGAATCAAATTCCGCTTTCTAGACTGCGCAGGCCACCAATTTCAAGACGTAGTGAATATGGATATATCTTACCTTATGTCTAATAGAGCTGTCCAAAGAGGCAGGCGGTGAATTGATTAGTTCTTTATTACACGCTCCTAACTCTTTTCGAATTTTCATGAGTGAGAAGGAGAAAAAAGATCTGTGCCACATCACGTTAAATGAAAATGATAGGACGATATCGTGTCCACCATTGCTATCTCTATTATAACCGTTGAGAAGAATGAAGACAACTATCTTTCAAACGATATTGTCCGATCGTTTTCGTTTTACGTGATTAGGTCCCTGATTTCACTTTCGCACCCAATGAATTTTGAAAGTAATTGTGAAACAGATAACCACCGCGAGACATGATGGTAAGTGCGTTGGACTGTCATGCCGAAGGGTTCTATTCCCAGCCACTGCCACCTAAAACCAGAAATGTGTTTCCCGAGGTACTGCCTCTGTCGAGGAACTGACAAATCCTCCAAGAGTATACTTGTCATGAATAAGTGCTTCTCATCTGGTCGTTCGGAATCGGCAAAAAATTGTAGTTTCCCTCCATTTTCGCCAACAACACGCACACAGGAATGGTAGAAAGTTGTAAGTCACTAGGCCCTGGTTCTTCACGAGCTGTTTTGCCACCAAGTTAATTTTTTTTTATTTATTTAACCACAACGTTTATTAATATAGGCCATGTATGAAGGTATGTTTTGGCACCCATAACTAATAATTCTTTATTGATATTTAAAAGCCTTAGGTTAGGTTAGGTAGAAGGGCTGACAGTTGAACTAGTTACCGTCACACTAAGATCTATGTAAATCCGTTGTGATACACTAGGAAATTGTATTCCACTTAATGTAAAAGCCTTCTGCTAGCAGTCAAGCCATTAGAGGCGTTAATGAAGTTCAGAAGGCTATGAGCCGAAGTTCTAGAAAGTTTCTCTAAGTCGTCATAGAAATGATTTCTTAGGTGTTTTTTTTTTCTTAAATGAGAGAGTGCTGGGCAGTGGCAAAGGAAGCGTAAGGTATCCTCATGTGCGTCCTCTTCGCTATACCCTCTGCAAAGGTCGTAATTACTGAGTCTCATTTTCTTTTTGTGGTATCTTAGTGGGTTGTGTTCGGTGATTATGCTGCTTAGTGAAATTTGATCATAACTTTTTAGTTGTGCCGCATGTTTGAAGCCAATCAATCTTTCATTGGTTTTTTTTTTCAAATATTTTGTTACCAAGATCCTGTTTGATACTACAGGCTGGTGCTTTGATATATTGTGCGACTTGACTTGAATCAACTACGAACCCGTCCTTGCCAGCTCATCAGCTTTCTCGTTTCTCTGTATATTACTGTGACCAGCAACCCAGCAGAGTCTAATGTTAAGCTGCATGCCAAGAACCCTAACCTCTTCGCGACAGCAAGTTACAAGCCTTGAAAGTTTTTCGGTGTCAGAAATTATTAAAAGCCTTAAATGCACCAACTTAAAACACGTGCTGTTCCATCAAAGCCGGCAAAGACCTCACTGACGTCTTTGATTTCAAAAAGAATTTTGACAAGGCAATGCGTAATCGTTCTTTAAGATCGTTTTTAAAAGAATAAGGTGTACAAAACCAACACTAGAAGCACAATCTTTCAAAAGTCCTCCCAATTACTAGCATACGTCGACATAATCTGATATCAGTCATATGGCAGTTCTGTGAGTATTTTGAGGGTGAAGCCGAGAGTCTTTGAATGCAACCCCGTTTGACGGTACAGAATAATTTAACAGGTAATGCAAGCAAGTGGAAAAGGATATCAATCAACTTGGCTGGCGAAACTAGAGACAGCTGTAGCTAGAGACCAAGCTGGGTGTAAAAAAAATTGTTGGTTGAGGTCCTGGGTTCTATTACACCACCAACTTATTATTCACTAATCATTTTTAAACTTATTAATTTAAACAAGTTATGAAAAGTGCTAAGCTGGTCATACATGATCGAGTCACAAAATTTATTTAGTTCGGATGGATCTTCAAAATAAATCCAGCCAAATTGATTGCGTGGCTCGGTCGTGTAAGGTCAGCTTTTGGTTAAGGATAGGTTACGGCTCTGGCCAGCATGTTTCGTGATTCAACTAAAAATTACAAACCATTTGGGTAAGATTCCAAAATTATAATTACATTGTACACATTTTGTGTTAAAATTTATGTAAAATGAAGCGAACAAAAACTTGGCTGAAGACAAGGCTACTGATTCTAATGTCGTTTTTGACTGGACCTTTCTAGTACTCCCTTTTCACTCATATCACTCAAAATTCCCATATTTCATAGGAATGGAACGCAAAATCAAATGAAAATGAAATACATAAAATGAAACACCAAATTTTAGTGAACTCGATGGTTTTTAAAAGCCATTGTTTGAAAAAGAACGCACAACATTATCAATGAGATGCAGAAAATTCACGTGATTCCGACAAAAAAAAATAGAGAATTTTATGAAAAAGTTGTATTTTTGAGAATTACTATTCTTGAAAAATGTCTTTTATTAAATTAAATATACAGAAAATGATAAGAAAAAAAACAAACATAAACTTTTACAGTGGCTAACGTGTATATTTTTGTTATAATTTATTTCAATCTGCAGAGTAAACGAACAACTACTTACCGAGTAGAAAAAATCATATTTTAATATGTTTAATAATAACCCCTCTCCCCTTTCCTCTTCCCATCCCACTTCTGATGCCTTTTCTTTCTTTCTTTTTGTTTAATTGGTAAAATAATAAATAAATAAACATCTTAAGGCAAAATAAAACATATATAAAGAATCAAATTGTTTAAAAAAATCACAATCATGTGCTAATAGTAGTTTTGTATTTTTTTTTTACTTAAACAATTTGCAGTGATGCATTTTAGAACTAAAAATTGGGCCGATTGATTTTGGTTAAAAATATATTTTTTGTTTGTTTTAATATTTTTTTTTTAATATAAACTCAACTGAATAATACTTTAAAAAATAGCACAGATTTTACTTTATATCTTAAGGTTTTTTGTTTTTGTTTTAATGTATAAATACACAATCTGAACTTAAAAAAAAAAAACTGAGGCAAACAAACTAGGTACTTTTTGTTTATTTCATTTCAATTGTTTTATTTTTTTTAATAATAAATTTAATAGGAATGTGTTATTTTTCTGTTTTAAAATCAAAATTATAAATTAGACAAACAAAAAATGTTTGAATGTTTTGTGAACTGTGTTTTTTTCTTTGGTTTTTCTTGGTTTTTTGTGTGAAGAAATTTGCTTTGTTTTATTTTTTTCACTTTCAATTTTTAATAAAACAAATTTCTTTTTTCATGTTATTTAAATTAAATTGCTAGTCTGGTATTTGGTTTTAATGGTTTGTTTAAATATTTTTTAACTTCAATTCCCTTCCAATTGGCGATAAAAAAAAATAATATTCGTGTAGGTAAATAAAAAACTTAAATATTTATCAATATTCGCAATTGGGAGGGAAGAAGATAGTTAGGAGTGAGTTTCGAGTTTTTTCATCTTTTTTTTTGTATATTTTTATAATAGAAAATTAAAAATTCAAAACTGAGATAAAAGATCAAAAAGCTCAAATTTAATGATTATATAATAAAATCAAAATAAAAGTACAAATAGTAAACGAAAAAAAAAAATAACTCATTGCAATACCTCCCGGATCCGCGGGCGAACGATCTTTTTTGCGTTTCTTCTTTTTCGAAACATAACCATAGTTGTCCCGTGCACTCCACCCGGGATATAACTCCATGTGCAATTGACGTTCTTGTCTCGCTTTTTCATAATATTTACTTTGTTCTTCTCGGGTCAGTTCGTGCCACTATAAAAGTTTTTTTAAGGAGGTTTTTTGGATTTTTTAATGATTATATTTTTTTTGTAACTCTTTCTTTATTATTATGATTTTTTTTTTAATGTGCAATATGTTGTTTGCGAATGAAATTAAATAACGATCCTGTTTTAATTTTTATATATAGATAAGTCTACATTAACGTATGATAAATAAAACTTTAAAAGTTTTGATTTTAAAACTACTAATAATAGTTATTATTAAATGTAACGTAAATTTTTACCAGTATATTGAAAATTCCTTCTCATTTACTTCATTTGTTTGTATTTTATATTTGAAAAAATTTAAATAATCTTTATTTTTTGTTTGTGTTAAACTTAAACAACAACAACAAAAGAATTATAACATTTATTTTTATATGTTTATATTGTTATTATATTTTTGTTTTATTTAAAATGCCCAAAAGTTGCATTGTAATTCGTAAATTGTGAAAAAAAACGTTAAGAAACGCACACAAATTGAATAAAACAAAAAAATCATCACTATTTTAATATATATATATTTTTTTTAATTCTTAATATATTTTTAATTATATAACATGATTTTTTTGTGCTCTGATACTTTTTTTGCCAAAACAAAAACGATAAAAATAAAAGTTTTTTTACGAATTTAAGAATTACATGTGTATACCTACAATAGCACAGTAAACGAACGAAAAGCAAAGAGGATTTTAATCTATAAAATATCGGATAGTCCTGAATTTGTTTGTATTGATGGTGTTTTTTTTTTTTTTTTGAACCACCCCATTTTCGAGATAATTCAATCGAAAGAGCTGAGAACAGTTTTTGGTAAGCTCCTTAATGGTTTAAATTACCATTCTTCGAATTGATAATAATTCGTATTTCCAAAAAAATAGAATTGGTCTTTAAAAAATACAACTATTTTGTGGCTGAAGAAATCGCCTCAAAAAAAACCAAATTCATTCTTCCTTGTAAGATATTGCGCTCACCAAAAGTTTCCATTCCACTAATGGCACTTTAAGGTCATGCATGTGTTTTAAAATGCAAAATTTTAAGGGGTTTAGTATTCTATTGTATATAAATTTTATTAAATGTAGAATATTGAAGACAAAATCGTTCTTTTATTTTGATATTGAAAACAGAAAAATCGGAAAAATTCAGAATTTTGATAAAAATGTTGCTCAGCGATGATGCAACGAGAGAGAGTCGTTATACCGACAACCGATAACTTTCGTTTCAAAATTTGTAAAAACTTTCAAATATTCCTTTGAAGCTTTCTGGATATGTTTCTGAAGTTTAATCGATCGATTGTCTAAAAATACTTGCATTTTAAAATTTCAACACAATTGGGCATATTTTTTTAACGTTCAAATACGGGAGAAGGGGGAGGACTGTATTTTTTTTTCTTATTCAAATTCAGAATTTTCAGATTTCTTGTGAAAAGTTGACTCCTTATTTTTCTTAGCATCCGTTCACTGAACTTAATAATATGTTTACAAAAATTATAGTTCAAAATTAAAAAAAAAAAAAATTTTAATTATAATCTTACCCTTCGACCAAGAATTTGGTTAATAGCTGCTGATTCTTTAAGCGTACATTCGGCAACTACCTTGGCTCTCATTTCTTTCATATAAAGCATAAATGCATTTAATGGTTTTTTGATATGTGGTTTTTTCTTGTCATTTGAGTTATCTTTGCAATCATTCACCTGTATGCTGGGTGAATTTTTCTGATCAAGACCCCTAAAACGTGAAAAACAAAAAAGAAAAACAAAAAATTAAATTAGAATAGTACATTTTCTTAAGGTATAATAAAAGGGATGTTTAATAATAAAAATAAAAGAATAATAGAGATACCACCGCATGAGTAAAAAGTTATACAGGCTATTGTTTATATGAAGACAACAAAATATTAGGCATAAGCAAAATTTTAAGAAAATTGACCTTTAAGCCTTCGATTGCGCTAAGCAACAAATTAAATGCAATCATTGTTAAGGCAAGAATTAGTGCAATTGTATTTTCATAGATCCAAACAGGATATCTGAATGGTTTTTTAAATCACCACTTTTCCCAATGAATTTCGAATCCATGCGTGTGAATATAGCAGGACACGTTTGAGGATTCAGATTAAAAATAAAACATAACTAATTGCTAATCAATTGCAAACAAAAATTAGTGTCCTGCTAACTTAGCAGGACATCCTTCTTTCGAAAATTTCGTTTTTGTATCGAACTGAGGATTTCTCAAAGAAGAAAAGAGATATCGGAAAGTTTTACCAGATTTTATAAGAAGAAAATTAGATTTTTTAGAAACCATTTAAAAAAAGTGCTAAAAAATTTAATTCACATTACAGTACAACTTTCGAAATAGCAAAAAAACGTTTTTCTTGATTTTATAACGGAAATATCACAATATCCTCTGACTGTAGATTCGAGTCCAGCACAAAAAAACCTTCAGAAAAGTATATTTAGGTTTCTGTAAATAAAAATAAATTCTATTGACAAGTAGTGTCGTTGTAGCAACTCAACAATTTTTTCGCAAAGAACTATTTGCCCGCACCAAAATTTAACATTTAATTCTGCTTTCCATTCTGCTGTACGATCACTATACAGCCCACAAAATTGATTTTTTAATTGTAGTATATTATTTGGAGAAGTCTCCACTCAATATCGCAAAAAATGATTGGCGAAATTGATTTGACAACTGTAACAGATTATTGGAAGAAGTCTCCACTCTTTTTTTGCAAAGAATTAATTGCTCTGATCAAATACTAAAATATCATTTTTCGTTTTATTCTGCAGTACGCTCCCTATAGAAAAACGAAATTGATTTGATAATTTGAAATTGATTTTTCCACTCTTTGTTCGCAAAGAATTAATTCCCCGGACCAAAAATGAAAATTTTATTCTTCTCTCCGATTTACCGTACGCTCGCTGTACAGCAAACGAAAATGATTTGATAATTGTAGCAAATTAATTGGAGTAGTCTCCACTCTTTTTTTCGCATAGAATTAATTTCCCGGACCAAATATGAAAATTTCATTCTTCTTTTCGTTCTGCAAAACCCTCGCTATTCCAAAAACGAAATTTATTTGATAATTGTAGCAGATTAATTGGAGGAGAATCTACTTTTTTTTGCACAGAATAAAATGCTCGAACCAATAACATTGTGGGGAAAAATTGAAAATTAGTTTTTTTTAGCGTTGTTCAGTTGCGTTGTTTTTATAGATAAACTACTGTGTACTGAAAGTACTGAGACATTTAACTGTTAATTTTTCGAAACCAGTAAAGTTAGCTTATAGTAAAAAAATAAGTGAACAATCTGTTCCACCAATGTCTTTTCCTCCTAAAACAGATTCTGTATTCCTGTATAAACCAAGCGATTATAATTAATTTCACCTTTTTTCGCGAAGGGCACTTTAGTCTTAATAAAACAGGGACTTGTATCGATTAAGTCAATTTATGATCATCAATAGTTCCTTGGTACAATTTTGAAGGCTATCACCGATGATTTTTCCTAAATGAGAAACCCGTAAATTTTAATAAATTTCTGCTTTTTTTGTTTTGATCGTAAACTTTAAATAAAATAAAATTAACTGAAGTCGATTTCCACAAAAATTTGATGACATTTTTTAATGAAAATCAAAAAAAGAACTTTAAAAACAAAAGCAAAACAAAAATCATATTTTTTGACACCAATTCTCCACCTTTGACTTAAATCGAAGGGTTCAATTCCGCTCGATGCTGCCACTGCAGCTAAAGCATCGAATCTTGCCTTAATAAGTGTGCTTAAGTTCTTGGAGTTTGTTGTGACTGCTGTTGTTACACTATTGCCCGCAGCACTGTTTATGGCGCTTAGCTTTTGCTTTGCTGCTAGATTTTGTTGTTGCGTTGATGCGGTGTCATGATTGATGTTTTGATGTTTTTCATTTATTAAAGCTTGGCAGTTTGTATTGCTGCTGCTGGTTGTGTTGTAGCCGCTGCTATTGCTACTGCAACTACTGCTACTGTGCGGAGTTGTGTTTTTTTGATGATTTCCATCAAGTGCCGATGATGCTGACATCGATGATGATGACGATGATGATGAGTACGACGTCGATATCAAAGCTGAGGATGAAGACGACGACGAAGATGAGCATTGCGTGATCGATGATGATGAAACCGACGACAACGATGGTGATGCATTCGATGTCATCTGTGACTGCTGGTAAGACGTTGTAGCTGATTGCAATGGCGGTGGTGGGGGTGACAATAACGAGCTACTTAAAGCCGCCGCTAGGTTATGAGTCTTAGTTGAAGTCTGATCCTGCAGACTTATGCCACGCTTGAAATAATACTCCGACATGATATTTTGCTCGAGCAATTTATTGATGATAGCAATCAAATTGTTGGTGGCAATTTTGTTTGTTAAGATGTTTGTGTGAATGATGGAATTGATGGCGTCGGCAGAACTAGGTGAATTCGAAGAGGCCGAACGAGCAGCTGCTGATGCAATTGCTGTATGTTGTAGAAATTGATTGGTCAGCTTTAAGTATCGTTCTAAATGCATTTTGGCTATGTCGAGCGATTGGTGTTGATCGAGAAAATTTGCCAAGGGATTTATGTAGTTGGGAGTTTCACGTCCAGATGGCGACTGAGATGCAACTGATGGAGGGTTCTTAAAGAGATGCGCTTCAGCACTTTCGGGTTGAGACGGAAAAGATGACTGCCCTAATCCAAATGAAAGCGAATCGGTAAATGTGTTGATGAGATTCGTTTGCGGTGAATCTAATGCTAGTTGAAACGGAAATGGAAATGGATGTGGCAAGTGTGGTTGTTGTTGCTGCTGCAGTTGAGATGTTGCAGCTGTTGGTGTTGATGATGATCTTTGATGTTCAACTGTATTATTTTTCTGACGTTTAACCAATAAGTTATTTTGATATTCTTGTTGTTGTAACTGATTTTGTTGTTGTTGTTGTTGTTGCTGTTGTTGTTGTTGTTGTTGTTGCTGCTGCTGCTGTTGTTGGTGTTGTTGTTGTTGTTGTTGATGTTGTTGTTGTTGTTGTTGCTGGTGCTGTTGCTGTTGCTGTTGCTGTTGCTGTTGCTGTTGTTGTTGTTGGTGTTGGTGTTGTTGTTGTTGTTGTTGTTGTTGTTGTTGTTGTTGTTGTTGTTGTTGTTGTTGTTGTTGTTGTTGTTGCTGCTGCTGTAGATGAGAATGATGGTGTCTTAAGAGCAACAAGTCAGTCAAAGTCGTATCTGCACTATTGACCCCACTGATATTTGTCAGTTCGGCTATATTGTTGAAGTTGTTGAATGCAATACTATTACTACTAGTAGGTGGCGTTACAGATGGTGATGGTTGTTGCTGATTGTTGTTAAGTTTCTCATCGGTGGTAGCCTTTCGGCAATTTGGTGACGGTGTTGTACGATCGTTTGAACTAAATTCGCTTTCTTCGAGTTTGAGTTGTAAGTGTTGTTGTAATTGGTGATTTATTAATTGTTGTTGTTGATGATAGTGATGTGGTTGATGCAAGTTTTGTTGAACTGATGCAGGTGTTAAAAGTTGTTGTTGTTGTTGAGAAGATTGCGCCGCTTGTTGTTGAATTTGCTGATATAATTGTTGTTGAGATTGTTGTTGTTGTTGAGAATTTACTACTTCTGATGTTTGATTGTTGTTATTTATATTATTATTATTATTACTAGTTGTATTAATATTTGAATTTGATAAATTATAATGCGTAGAAATTGCTTGTGATGAAGAAGGGGGAACTACAGCAACAGGACGTTTTTTAATCGAAAGATTTAAAGGTTCATTACAATTTTCCATTTGTTCGTCCTTTATTTGCTGTTGTTAGATTTTTGTTGTCTTATTTTAATGTTTAGTCTTTCATTTATGACGTCTATTTTTTTGTTCACTTTTTATTTAAAAAAAAAAACAAGCAACAACTTCTAGGTGTAATAGTTCTTTTGCAAAATAACCGCCAAATAATTAAGGTTATTTTTATTTTTTATTTTGTTGGTTCTCATTTTTGTATAATACAACTCGTGAACTTTGTAAAGCATTTCTGTAAATCAGTCATACAATATGGGTTTCTATATTTTTTTAATATAAAAAAATAATCATAATAAAATAAATACTAAAATATAAATTATTAAATAAAATGCAAGACAACGCTAAAATGAAGTGGCTAGACATATTGGGAATATAAAATATTGGATTATATTGAAGAGAAGGCCAAAAGTAGGTGTTCTATTATGTAGATATCTATACTTCAAATACTTACTATAAACCACATTTTTATAGCTATCGGGTTGTTATTTTTAAGGAACAGAATTTACTTATAATCGTTCCGATTTTTTTTTGTGAGTTTTGTTTTAAAGTTTGAAAAATGTCATAGGTGAAGAGGTACCTACAAAAACGTTTTTAATTAAATAGAAATATCAGGTTTAAAAATTGTAGCAAGACAATCATCATTATCGAGAAATAACAAGTTGAATAACTTTTTAATAAGACAAATGCAACTTCATTGGAATCATTTTAAATATCACAGATAATAAAAGGCAATATATATTAAGCTCTTTGAAACAAGCAGTTCTGCACGGACGCGGTACGAAATACCGCAATCCAATGTCTCGACTAACGAAATCTCGCATTTTTTTCAAATCTGGAAAAACGACGGCTCGCAAATTAAAAATCCGTCTCTTCATAATTTTGTAAATACAAAATCTCGCTTTAAACAAGCACTAAAAAATTTCGCAAGCATCCACCGAAATCTCGTAATTTTAAATCTCACAGTAATATATCGCTTTTAGCTTCGCACTTAAAAATACAAATTCGGCGAATCAAAAAAAAGAAACTCGGAAACGAAAACCTTTTGCTTGGATTAGATTCTTTTCCAAAACGTAAATTTAACCATTAAAAATTACTCGTCATTACAAGTGGATATACAATTTCTACGTTCTCTTTCTTGTTCTCTTAAATAAAAACGATCAAGAATAATAATATGATCTTATGCAGAAGTCAGGAATTCGCGCAAAATGAAATTGTTACAAAGCAATTCAAATTTGCAAGATTTCATATAATGCAAGATTTCGAATGCGAGATTTTGTACTCGAAACGTTCTGCTGGACCTCGGCCCTCATTTAGAACATTCTTATTTCTTTTTTTAAATCGCGCAAAGCAAAAGTAATGTTAAATTCTTAACCGAGCTTATTTGTTCATAAACTAACTAGAAGAAGTAAATAAACAGCTCCACAGAGATAGGGCCCTCCACTTTGAAAACATTTTTATTTAATCGCGCGAAGCGAAATACCTTTAAGTTCAAAGCTCTCAAATCGTTTTTGTAATTAGTAAACATGCAATTTTGTCAGGCTAAGGTAGGTACACTGTAACTAAAGAATTTTGTATCCTTCGAGGCGCGTAATGCTCATTTCAAAACATTAAGTTTTTCACTTAACAACATAGCTACCACCAGTAAAAAAATATGGGTCTTTACACTCTTAAAAATATAATACTGTACCTACTGCAATGGTCCTTGCTTTCAACAGGAAATACAAAAAAAAAGGAAATTACTTCATTTTGAATTGATGTAGGTAATGGAGAGATTCATAAGAGTGTGATGGTAATAATTTGTTCTCTGAATTAATATCGTAGCTCTCCACGTACCTAGGTGTCATTTTTTTTCTAGCGGGCTAACAATATTCATAATGGGTCTTTAGGAAAATAATCGACTTGCCAAGCATCAAAACACACCACACAGTATTTAGAGTTGTGACCAGAAACAGATTAAAGTGCAATTTACGTTTTAAAACAAAAAAAAAAAATTGAAGAAATGTCAAAATGGATTAAAAGCACACAAAATCAACCACAAATTGCATGTTTTGAATGAGAAACCTTGAAAGCTATAGTAGGCATGAAAAAATCCTTAAAAACCGAGATGGTCATTTTTTTCATAGGAAAGCCTGCATTGTATAAATAAAAGAACACCTTCACACACACACACACACACACACACACACACATAATAAAATATACATATCAATCTATTGAATTTCTAAAGAATCTTCTCTTCTGCAAACTTCCTGGTCACAGGACGAAAAAAAAATATTAACAGTTGTAGAGAGGTATAGAGATAGAGATGTATAAAAACAACGTCAAGCAAAAATATATTTTGAGTATGGGGACACAATCCACAGGTCCGATAGTCTTCGTCGTCGTCGAATATATAGGTATATACCAAGAAGCCACAGGGCAAGTTTTTTTTCTTTTAGCTTTCACTTTGCACATACAGCGATATTTTTTGTCTTTAATTTTTCATCCCTTCGGTGTGTTTTTCAATGTTTCAAGGGACGTTATCGGTCACGTTTGTGGTGATGTTTGGTGCCAATATTTGGTTCCCCTACTACACTTCGATATAATTGATAAAACATAACTTTATAATTCTTGTCTTTTTTTTTATTTTCAAAAAAAAAAAACAACAACAACTGCAAAGGTGGTATAATAACTCTTTATCGGTACAATGGATGTGATGAACTGTTACGATAAATTCACAATACAGCGAATATTGAATTAAGTTTGTGTGTTTGCAAAAGAGAACATTGGGATATTATACAAAAAAAAAATAATAAAAAATAAGAAGCAAAAAACAACAACAACGAGAGCAATGAGGCAAACACCCGAAATTAATCAGCAACAACCGTACACGAAAATGTTCCCAAACCGACAGTTTAAAGATGTTATATACAAATACACGAAATCATAGAGCGATCAAAATTATCATTCTCATCATCAACCATTGCTGCTACTCCAACTCCAACAAAAACTCTTCAATGGTCCCCCCATTGCCCTGCACTCCTGCTCTATAATCCCAGTCCCATTCCCATTCCCATTGCCATCCCATCATCATCCTCATCATCATCATCTTTCTCATCACCATCACTATAGCGCACCACCATCACACTTCCTTATACACATATAAAATCATCATCGTTATCAACAAATATAACGTCATCATCATTTTCCACAATTCATATTGCAGTCATCAAGCTCTCATGTTCGTTTCATTCATTCACATGAGTTCGTAAAATGCTGTCGTCGTAGTCCTTTCTCACGTGCGCCGCGGCGCGCAACATATCTACGAACACACCCCCGTAACCCATACAAGCTCGTTTATAACGAACGGTTGGTAATAAATTTCCTGTGCTGCCTGTGTGTCACCCCATTAGGAGCACGGAGCAAAAAATACAAGTACAATAAGAGAGCGAAAGCTTATAATCTCAATTCTAGCTTTTGTTGTTGGTTTTTTTATTATTTACTCCTCGCTTACTTTCTAAGGGACATTTTTATATTCTGCTGCTTCTGCCATTTTTAATTTTTTTTTGCTAACTTTGTTTTTGTTTAAGTTGTGTGAGAGCCTGTATAGTAAATTGGAGAGGGGCGGGTGGGGGAGAGGAGAGCATGTAGGCGAATACATCATTCCTTGTAATAATAATTGTTCGTCCTTATTTTTTTTATAGTTCCAGTACATTTGCATATAAGATTTTTAAGTGCAAGTACACACATTGCAGTTTGCCAGTCCCAGGACACAAATCTCCTATCTCTTGCTTTCTTAAACTCATCTCTTTTCCTCTGTCCCTCTGTCAAAAGCAACAACATTATTATTCAAATCTCGAGTGTAATTTAGAACATAACCCAGAAAGGACAAATTATTACTGTAAATAAAGTGCACAAGAGATGAATGAACAGAATAAATGCTTGAAAGATTGAAAGTTGGATGATTATGATGATGATAATGTAGATGGTAGCGATGATGAAGATGATGGTATAATGGAAATGGGAAATACAAGGAGAAGGTCCCGAGGGATTCGAGATGTTTTATATTAACCGTACCTACCTACTATCTACAGTTAGTTAAAAACAAACAAAAAATAGTTCGTTGAGGTTTATGAATGCATATTGAACGGAGTGTAAAGAGGGGACTAACACGAGCTGCGTTGCCACTAAGAAGAATTTCTTAATTGCGAAACAAAAATCACTTAATTCTTAACTTAAAAAAGAAAAAAAATACTAAATAAAAAAAGTTAAAAATTCTTTACTAAAAAAAGCCAAATAAAAAAATAAGAAAATTTTAATGACTCTAGTGTTCTAAATTTCAATTAAAACTAAATTTGCAATTTAATAATCGTTTTCGAAAATTTCGAAACTAGGTACTTCGGACTGTCAAAAATTTATTTTAGATTTTTATTTGAAATTTCAAAATTACTTCGTATTACTAAACATAGAATCAATTTTAATCATTTTCGAGAATTTCGAAATTAATTTGAACTGTAAAAAATTCAGGCTCTGTGGGTTGTGGCCCTGTAAAATTTCAAATTTATTTTAAATTACAATGGGAATTGGTAAATATGTTTTTGGAAATTAAATGAAATTGCCAAAAACTAACCATATCAATAATTCCCCGCATCGAAATGACAAAAACTGTTTTGAACTCAAGATTAGAATTAGATAGCGAAATATTTTTCAAGCCAATAAAATTTGCATTCAAAATAAGGCGACAGTTATGAAGAATTTCAAAATATCCAACAATTCATAGATATTCCTGACTTTTTAATTGTTAATTCTAGTTGCACGATATGAAATTCTGAAAAATGAAATTTTAAAATAATTTTTTTAATTGCGTCCGAGAGAAGTTGGCAGATATAGATTTTCGAATACTCAACCCATCTGAACTTCATATAGCTTTTGATATTTCAAATCCACACATACAAGCTAATGTGAATTTGAACTAAAGTTGGAAATAAATTAAATTGTTATGATAAGGGCCACTTTTTCAGTTCAGGGTTACCACTGAGTTAAATCAGAGCTAGCTTATCCTGAAAATAAATTAACCCTGAATTAACTCCGAAACAGTTTTCCAGTTGCGCATTAACTCTATATTTCAGTTTTCAGAAATCTAAAGCCATCGATGTGCGACACTATGGATACCACCCTTCAAAGATGGGGCCACAGCTCAAAAGGCAGTCATGTGGTCCCTGAGTTAACTCACCATATTAGGTGAATTAACTCGCAGTTAACTTAGGGTTCCAATAGACTGAAAAACTGGAGTTAACTCAGGTTTAACCTAGAGGATGACGCCAACAAAACTTGAGCTTATAAAAAATCTAATAGAATCTTAGCTTTTTAAATAAATTGTATTATTAAATAAAAAAAAAAACGCGTGAGTACCACGGGCCTATTTCATCACTTCTACAACAGAGCTACATCAAATAAAAGGTTTTTTTAGACGTGTGGTTTTAAATCTGGCAATACTTTTTCGGAATTGGTCTGTTTTGACAGCTGTCACTTGATTTATGCTCAATTTGGTTGCCATTTTATAGTAAATACACTTACTCCTGAACAACATTTGCAAATCACGCAAATTAATTACTCGATTCGCCTACATGATATACAACCAACGAAAAAATCAATTATTTCGCGTCGTGGGCCTATAGCATGGTCTCTAGATCGTGCGATTTAACACCGCTGCACTATTTTTTGTGGGGTTATGTATTTCTATTTACGCTGATAAGCCCGAGATGATTGACGCCTTGGAAGAGAATATTCGGCGCGTTATTACTGACATACGGCCCGATTGTGGTCGAAAAATGGGCCTCTAGGCTGGAATTTATTCGAGCTAGCCGCGGCAGCCATGTCCCTTATTTTAATAATAAAGCTAAATTATTGGCCATAACATGTGTCTATTTCAAATACATACTCGTATATAACTGAAATTATGAAATAGAAGATACAAAAATAGTTATTATTATAAATTATACATGTAACTTATTTAACTGTAGAATGAAGTTGTAAAATGTAGTTGATGTATTAGTACTGAGATAGGCCCCAGAACTAGCGTTAAAGATGTTTGAACATTCGTTTTTGGTCCATGGGTCTGTCTGGTAACACGGGTTTAAAACAAAATCGTCGGATGACACAATCGCGAAAGCACAATATTTATCAAAAAAAAAAAAAAAACCCAAATACAAGTAATCTTTCACAAATTTACGAGACATTTTAAATATGCACGACTTGAATACAAGAACCATTAACTTGGAACATGTTTTTATATCCGGTATGATGATTTTTTGGGATGGTTTTTTTTTTTTGATTTACTTCCGGATGGAATAAAACAATTCACCCTAATTAGCAACAAATATCGAAATTAATTATCTATTCGAGTTAACAGAGTTCTACCTAACCTACATCAACATACATTTTAGCACCATATCCACCGACTTTCAATGCTCCCCAAACCAAGAACTAAGATGTTTTTTTTGAATACCAAGCGCTAAGATTTCTACACATCAATAATGTTAATCAATTCACTTTCGCACAAATTTGGATGACTTTTATGTATGACGTTGAATGTCAAAAACATACTGTATAAATAAGAAGCTTCTAATATAATAATAGCAGTGAGTTATATACCCGTCTCTTTTTGCCTTATTTTTGTTATTTACATCAGTCTTTTTGCCTCTTTGTTCGGCACTACTGAGACATATTCACAATAGTTAATTGCATCCAAGTCGACAGAGTGAAAACTAATTTTTGGATCATTGAAATAGATCTACATAAAAAATTTTGTTTTTGTAAATACGTGTAAGAAATTTATCTGGATGACGGATGAGATCATGTGGATAGTAAAATACCGCTAATAAAGTAGTTTTAAGAATTGAAAATTTAGTTCTTACGGCTGGTGGATTTACTTATTACTTATTGACTTCACCGGGGATGTAAAGTGCCTTTCATATGAAGTGCGAATTGCGATTGGTCGCGAATTTTGACATTTCTTTCACATCACTGGTTACCAACAGACGCGAATTGTCATACAAAATAAAGCAGTAGAATAGGTGCTAAACAAAATTGAGGTTAAATTCGAGCGAATTTTTCATTCGCAGATTTGTGGAAAACGTCCTGATGTTTTCGATTGCGAATAAGTGTTTGACAATTCGCAGAAAATATCTCGTTGGTCGTGTAGAAAATATAAAAACGCTAAATTTAACAATTTGAGCTAATCTTAGACCGTGTTTTCCATTAAAAACTGCAGATAGGATTGTTTATTTCAAAAAGTATAAAAAAGAATTTATTGATATTTGAGCTTGGAATTGCCTAAAGAAATTTATTCGCATTCGCAGTTCGCGGCTCATGTGAAATGCACTTAAATGGACTGTGGATCGAGTCGAAACTCCGGAAGTAAAATGTGTTTGCAAAACGGCAAATAACTAAAAAGAACATAATATAGTTAAATTTCTCCACATTTAAATTATAGTAAAACGGCAATGCTGAAAATGAATATCTATCTAAGCATAGCACGTTATCGTATACAGCTGAATATGATATTTTTTTGTATTGTTTTTAACTAAAGAATGAGAGTAATTATTAAGGGATAACAGTTCAGCGACCTAGAAGTGTTGCAATTGTTTGTGTGTCTATGTCTGCGAGTATAAAAGTTCATTAAAACATAAAACATATATATCATATATGTACATATGTACATATTAAATATTTTGGATGTATGGTCAATGGGCAGGGAATGTAAGTGTGAAAATATGTATAATCTGTTGCTACGAAGCTAATGAATGTGAAGGAACAAATTAAAAAAAATGGGGGTATAACTATGAGTTATTATGAGATTAAAACATTAAGGTAGTTTATAATAATAAATTGGACTTTTATGCAAAAAATTGTTTGCATTGTCCCATAGTATTTAATCAACTAAATATTCTTCTCTGACAAGATAGATTTCACGTGCTTATGAAAGAGAAAGTTACATTTCCGCTTTTCAATGGACGTAAAATTTGCCCGTTTCATGAGAGAAAACGACCTGGATGGAAACTAAAAAAAAAAACTACTTGAATTTTAGATTTTTTAATATACCTACGACCTTTAAGGCTTTAAAAACTAAAATTGACCTGAAAAAATAACATTTTTCCAAACTGCTTTGCGCCAAAAAAGCCTTAATACCAAATACCTAATTGAAATTAAATATTAGAAGAATATTTAAGTACAAGATTTGGGGTGAATTATATCACAAACATATATGCCTTCTATATGCCTTCATTTCGAAAAAAATGTACTTATAAACATACCTAGTTACGCATATGCAAAGTCAGGGACTTGGATTGACTTGCTGATTTCAGAAGTCAAAGAATTCAATTTTACCATAAAAAGATCTTAGGGATTTAAGAAATTTTTGTTGTTGAAGACCTTTTTTGCTTAGTCGATATTAATGAAATTCAAAAAATTGTTCTCAATTAATTCTTTTCTACATATACCAACCTACACACTGCTTTCAAAATATGCAAACTTACTAATACAATAAGTAAGAAAGTTACTTTAAAAAAATGTAAGGATTAAAGGGGTGTAGGTATGTTTGGTAAATTAAAAAAAAAATGTAGATGCGTTGTATTCAAAAATATGAGCAAGGACATTACTCAATTTTTTATGTAGTTCTAAAGTAATAGCGAAAATGTCATAAATACAAAAAACAGGCACATGTAATAGGCTTACCACGGCATTTTTTTTAAAGGAACATCAAAGAACTAGAGAAACACGAATTAAATAATTTATTTTTAGATTTTTTTTTAATTTTATAAATAATGTATTTATTTATCAAATGTTTTAAAACGAGATATTAAAAAAAAATAATTGAAAAGAAATTCTATTTCGAGTCAATGTGAGTTTTCACGGTACTGTGTATTAAGAGCTCTGTAAATAGCGAAGAAAACATAACACTTCTGTGCGAACACAGCCATTGAAATACATAAAAGTAACAATCGTGCCAACATGTGAGAACTAAATCACCAAATTTATTTTCGATACTCGAATAAACGTCAAAAGACCAACTTGACTTTGATAATTATTTTCTTCTTGAAAATATCCCTATTTTTTTAAAGCAATAAAAGAAGAAGTCGAACGTTAAAGACTCGATCCATAATTTACCAAAAAAGTGTAAAAAATGGAACGAGTTCCGATTAATAAAATAAATACAGTGTCAATTCGTTGTATTTGAAATAAAAATAGATTTCAATGAACTTCAAGTTTTGAAAAAGATTTGAACTAAAATAATCACAATTTCCACTCACATAAGATAGTTAAGAAGAAGAAGAACATTGACAAATGTCACCTGTCAGAATGTTTCATAAATATGACATTTTATGCATTCACGTTTTTTTTATATATAAAAAAGAAACACTAAACTAAAGGCAACCCTAGTGAAGTAAAAGACGATGGTTGTATAGGTATTGTGTTAGCAAGAGTGTTGGAACAATTTTGAGAGAGCGCGCAGTAGATGGTGAGAAATATTAGATGATGGTGTATACTTTCATATCCTTACTGTGAAGGAGTGAGAACAAGAGAAAAAGCTTTCTTATTTTTATTTCCATGTTAATAATATAGGGGTTGACGTTTGAAAAAGTTTAGCCTAGGGATAATTTTATGATTTCTATTTTCAAAACATACCAACAAAAAAAAAAAAAAAATGCATTCACTTTTGTTCCTATATTATAAACAAACTCTTCAATGTTTATACAAAAAAACAAAAACGCATCCATAGAATATGACTGTGTACAATTTTATAATAATATTAATTCAAACAATTTTTCATTTATAGATTCTTTTAAACATAATAAATACCGAGAGAGCACAGAACACATAAATTCATTCACGATGGTATTCTACATACGTATGTAGCAGGTACTAGATTTATAGATACATTAAAAGGAAATAAGGTAGGTATTTATTTTTGATTATTTGTTTGTTTTAAAGTTTTGTAGGATTTTCTTAGGTTTAACATGATTTTATAAGAAATTTTAATCCAAGGCAGAATAGCTTTTTTTTAAATAGGTACAATGGCAAAACGGAAGTTGCTGCACGCGCACAAACACATACATTATTATAAGAGTAATTATAAAAATATAAATCTCTACACACCGGTTAGAAAGGGTAATGATTGACTGAAATTTATTAACTTGATGTTGTTGTCTGATTCGGCAGCTTTATGATTTCTCATTTATCTTATATACATATACATATATCTATATGAATAAAGATATATTCCTTATGTATGTACATTTATGTTTTAATTCATTTTTTTTTTGTATTCTCCACATTTGTGGAGAGACAAAGTATGAAGAAAAGATTTGCGATCATGACCTACAAAAGCCTAATAGGTAGGTACCTAGTTGAAATAAAACTAGATACCTTTGATGTGTTCATGTATGAATAAGAGTATATAAGAATAAATGTGTATAATTTAATGCCAGAATAAGTGGAGAACAACATTAAATTTAAACAGCTTTCCATATTTTGTGCAATGGGGGGAACAAAGGTCTGCTATAATAACATTGAGATTGCATATTTAGAAGGTTGTGGAGAACCATGGGCTATTAACCTACACTCTCAACTATTTCTGGGTACGTGTTGTTAGACGACACAAATATAAGGCACCTACAATTTTGTCCAAAACAATTGTCTCCAAAAACAAACATTAAAGGTGGAACAGGCTTGAGCAAAAACCATCCCTCCGGCGTGTTAGTCATAGGCACTACCAGTTCCATCTTTGATCGACTGTGAAGTCATAAGAAGCAAGGACGCAGTGAAGTATTTTGAACTGACTTTAGATGCAAAGCTCTCTTTCTGGCATCAGATAAAGTCCGAAGCAGTACGAGCGTCGAATATTATAAGTACATGAGGCAGATTTATAGCGAATGTAGGTGGTGCATCGGCCAGCAAGCTAAGGCTTCTGATGTCGACCACGAAACCACGTAAAACATTCTCCTGTACAGTTCTGAGATTTTGGCTGATGCACCCCTACAAGAGAGTAGTAGCCCGTGGCATAATAATTAGTACGTTGGACTGACATGTCGAAGGTCTAGGTTCGATTTCCAGCCCTTAAACAAAGAATGTTAATTTCCGAAGTACTGTCCCAAGAGTGTCAGTTGTCATGAATAATAAATGATACCCATTTAGCCGTTGGGACTCGGTAAAAAATTGGAATGGTTAAGAGTTATTAATTACTACAGGCCTTGTTTCTTTAGGAACTGTCGCACCACCAAATTTATTTTTTTTCACTTATTTAATTTTACACCGACAAGAGCAGTAACGCTTGGCGACAGTGCAAAGACGTGTAGCTTTCCGGACTGCTAGCTCTTACCGAACGGTTTTGGAACCAGCCGTCCATGTTGTAGCAGGAATTACTTCTATTGATCTCTTAGTGACAGAAAAGATGAACGTTTAAGCCAAGTACGCGGGTCGAGCAAACACAAATTTTATCTCAACATTTTTTTTTCTCAAGAAAGTTCCAAAGAGCAAGAAAAATTGATCGTCGAACAATATAATGTGGATGGATGAAAAAACCTCTTAAAAGTCTGAAATTTTCAATTTTATAATTCTCTGGAAAAGGGCGGTTTTTGGGTAACACTTGGATCCAAATAACAATGTTCCGTCAAAAAATAGTTTGTTCCCTATCTGTTAAGCCATCAACTATCAAATTATGTTGAAAAATGGCAACGACATCGATGGATTAAGAGACCTCTAACATCATTCCAAAAATTTTGAAGTTTTTTTAGTTCTCCGAAAAAAAGTTATTTTAGGGCAATTGGTTGACATTTGGATCAAAATTAACTCTTTCTGTCAAAATAACTCAGTTTTCTAATTTCAACTCGGTTAAACCTATTTTGGAAATCCGTTCTATATGTGGCCCTTTTGTAAACTGTCCCATAAGCTATGCTACTGACTGATTAAAAACAGCTGTTCTATTTATTCTATTCTCATTCGTGTGTCATCATTTTAAGCATTTTATATTTTATTTAAGTCATGCGTCCTCAGAGCGTCTTAATAATCGAAAGAAAGAAACAGGGGATGATTTTAGTTTATAAAAAGCGAATAAAACATAAAACGTCACAATTTGTTCGGAAAAATAATGCTTCGAGCATTTTTTTCCGCGCAAAATTAGATGGAGACTTTCTTTTGGCTTTCCACGTACAGCGGTTACTACTGTTAAATTTTGGCTCGAGCTACGTACTGCTTGGAAAAAATTCGAGGCAAAATTTGTCCTGGGGAAAAATTTTATATGAGAGACAAATTTTGTCTCGAAGCGGACCGGTGAGCCAAAGGAACCCATGAAACAGAAGGGGCAAGATTGTTGGAGCTCAGGAAGCAGAGTAAGATGAACTGCGAGGTTGATCAGGCACGCGGCTGATTGTAATGAACGGAAACACGGTGAGGTCAACTACAATGTCTGTACCACCAGGGATATATATAGACAAAAATAATAGCAAAACAATAAAAAAAATCACACTAAGCCATGTTTGTAATGAAAGAAACAGCAAAAACAAACACGAATGAAATTGCATTTTTCCAACACAATTAATGGCGTGGGTAAAACGTGGAGAATTCTGCGGCGATTCACTATTGCAATAGTGAATTATTATTTTCACCAAAAAATTCATCAGTATATTATTATTATAATTGAGGAGAATTCTGAAATTGCTTTCATTAAAAAACTAAGTTTTATTTTCACTGAATTTTACTTCCCATTTTCTTAAAATTCTTAAAACTCCAGATGCTTGAGCCCGAAAAACAGATTATAAACAAAAATGGAGATAATTCACTATAAAATTAACGAAAAAATTATCGATTTAGCTAGTTGAACAGCGTTAGGATTTCGTTGTTTCTTTTTTTTTTTTAGAATTTAAAGTTTCGCATTAGCAGCGTAAGTTACCAAATAAGAACTAAGAATTCAAATTATGTATCAAAATCTTCGAATTACTTTTCCTTCCATTCATTTCACAGTGACAACCACTTGAGTACAATCTTTTAGGAATGCATCCATTCTTCGTATGCTCTTGTATATTCGGTAGTCTTTGCATTACCAAACCAAACGATACTTTTGTAAGTTTCATCTCGATATCGTCAAAATCGAAAAATTTCAGTATCGTTTCGGATCGGTCTCGTATAACTCAATCTCGTATAACAAAGTCTCCTCTCGGTATTGTTTCAGATGCTTTGGATCTGGTATCGTCTCGGTATCGTTTTGGTTTCCAATACCGATACCAAGCGATAACGAGACTTTTCTGGTATCGTGGCCAGCCTTTAGATTTATGGCGGACAAAAGAATGCATGGATTCTAAAACGATTCCATTCAATATTAATTGCTCTAAAGAAAAATGAAAGCTATCAATGGTAGTCATTCGAAATTGCATTCGTAAACGATAGTATTTTTTTTTTTTAAATCTGAATCACTGATTCGCCAAAAGCTTTTAATGCCTTTTAGTTAAAAAAAATTTTTGTCTCTCATCCCGGTAGTGATTTCGCTTAGAATCACCCTCATCATCAATATGCCATTTTTATAAAAGTTCCGGTCATCTTTCATCAATTTTTGATGTCAAAAATCAACTTTTAATTAAATGTTTCAATTCAATTCAATTCATTAAATTTCACCGTACCTACATATAAGCTGATTTGGTTATCTAAATATACAGGGTGCACCAAAATCAACGCGCGTCGCAAACGATAAACATGGGTTCCTCAGGTCATTTTAAATCGAAAAACTTGTGAGGTAGGAAGCTTTCTCGTTTTTGCTTTGTTTTGGAGTAATACCGGTTTTTTTAAATCCTGGGTCCCTTTTCGGTTAACTGGCCCTATCTTTCTTTTCTTTTTCAAATAAACGATTTTTGAAATTTTTTTGTGATATTTTCAAACTTATAGCCTTTTCAAACCGAACCGAAATCCCGATTTTGAGCAATTAGATTTCAAAATCTACTTGAATCGACACCACACGTAATCTAGATTCTGTCTGACATTTCAAAAGAATTTAAGAGCTTATAGGAACTCAACAAAAAAGATCCATTGCAATCAGTAAAAGTCCCAGGACACAATTGCATATATTTCACCTTTTTTTTCTGTTTACACTGTATCATAAACCAAAATTTTTTTTTCGATCTTCTCTCTTCTATGGCAAACTATTATGGAAAAGAGAAAAAATGAGTAATTAATTGTGATTGTTGCCAATTAGATTTGAAGAAGATTTGGTGGAAACCTACTAGATTACAAAATCTTAAAATGTATGGAAAATCTCGTTGATTTTGATGAAATTTTGGGCTTTTGGCTCGAAATCTAGATTTTCAGTTGGTTCGAAAAGGCTATTAAAACACCTTTAAAAATCGTTGTTTGTAAAATTTTTGGGAAAACCGTTATCCACAAAAGAAAAAAGTTGTAGGTGTACAACAGCCATAAACAAATCTTGTTTGAATTTAAAAAAGAATTAAAGAATGCGTCGTAGATTGGCAAAGGTCCATGGGGCCCAAAATCGCAAAAAATCGTTACAACTCCATACAAAAGCAATAACGAAAAAATACCTCAAAAGTTAACGCATGGTTTTCGTATGAGCCTTGGACTATGGGACACCCTGTTTTTTATATGAAAAGGCATTTTGGTTGCGAAAGTTCCATTTTTTGTTTTCTATTGCATAATTTTGTGATAAAAGTCCAGCTACGATGAAAATAACTTTATCATCAGTAGCGGCGGTTATTAACCTCGAATAAGGGAGAGAGAGTTGAGAAGTAAAATATACAAAAGCTTTTGAAAGCTTATTCTGCCTCTCTCTTTTTTTTTCTCTTTTTTAACGACGTCAAACGCTTTAGTTTTAATGTATGTTTAAGAAAGATTTTACGTAGTTTACAACCTTTCTCTCTCTCTCATTTCTTTTTTATTAATATTCGAAAACAGTGAATGGATGAATACATAATCTACCTGTATGTGTATTCCAAAAAAAGGAAAGGAAGAAAGGGCTGTATTGAATTCAAAGTAATAAGAAAATGTCAATTTATTATTTATACATTAATGTAGGTGTACACTTATATAATAGAAAATTAGTTATAAGTGACCTACGTAGGTAGGTTGCTTTTTTTGTTTTCATTTGCGACACAAAAATAACCTCTTACGTAGGTACACCTACATATATTTAAGAGCACGTTTAGAAACACAAACAGATTTTTGTTTATGATTTTGATTTGAAAAGGTATTAAAGGATTAACCTTTACAATATAAGAACTTATACTTCAGTATCATTTGTATAAATTATTGTTCTAATTTTATTTCTAAAAATTAACAAGTGTAAAAATAATTGCAGAAGTATGTACCTAGGTTGGTATAAAAAAAAAAAACTAAAAAAAATGTTACAAAATGTCTAAATTTGATTTTAATATTGTGGATTTTTCGAAATTTTCAATTTTCTGGAGCCCTGCTTACCCAAACTTTCGAATTTCAAGATTTGTATTATCTTGATCCGGGTTTCCCAAACAGTGCTCCCCGGAGCACTTAGTGCAAGAATATCGAAGTGCTCCCAGGAAAGATCGAACAAAAATATCGAAATTCTACTTCACTATTTAGTTTAGATCTTCAGAACTTAGCAGAAAAATGAGATCTCAGAGACGAAGTGAGCAAGCTGATCCAAAATTTTTGTTCCTTTTTTTTTTTGCTGGTGAATCCTGTTCACGAGACTGAGATTGTTGAGTTCTGAACACAAGGCGTCAGCAAGGGGGCAGGGAGGAGTAGTAGCGGATCTAGGATTGGGCTGTGAGGGGGGGAGGCTTGAGGCTATTTTTTTTTTTTATTTTCTCAATCCTCATCGTTGTAAAGGTCATTGGTTAGAGTCAAACAAACTTTTCACAATGTAAAATTATACCTAATAATTGATGACAAAATTTATGACTGGAAATATAGCAGCTGAAAGTGATGTGCTATATGAAAAACGCAATTAAACATTCACATAATGTTAAAAACATCACACTGTATAAAAAGTTGTAAAAATATTTTTAAATACTCAAATATATTTGTTTTTATTTTGAATGTTTTTTCTAAGATTTACAAATTTAAGCAGTACCCAGAACGTGCTGGATTTTAGCTTCCACATTGTTCTCCAAACCCCAACTAAAATGCTTGGTATATATTTACATAACATTTGAGGAGAAAATATCAAATAAAGTAGTTGCTTCTGTAAATACAAATTTTACTCAATCATTTTAAAGAATTTGATTTCGATATATCAAGTGAATCTTTTAAGCAAAATATGTTTTTTCCTTGGGCGTTGATAAATTGTTTCTTGTCAAATATTTCTTGACTTCGATTTTAATAATTAAAATTAATTTAAAAACCATTTTCCCAAAGTAAAGTCACCAAAATCTCATGAAAAAAATAGTTCGAGAATAATACGGCGAATAATTATTTTTTTCGGTAAATTTTGACAGATATGTAAGTGATGTACACTAACAAAGATATTTGTTCTGGAGTTGTGTACTACTGGGCTTAAATACTTCACAAAATTTTGGAGAGAATTTTGTTTTGGAGGCAAATTTTAGTGCAATCCAAAACCAAAAGAGAAACTTCGATTAAAATGCGATTTTAAAGGAAGTTTTAAAGATGCCTTTGAGATCGTCGAAATACCTTCGAGTTACAAAAACAAACTGAAGTAAAAGAGCTTTAAATTAAATTTTGAGGACAATTTATCGACATTAAAGATTGTTTTGGTGCCGGAAACACAGTTTTATAAGCTTTAAGTTCTAAAAGATTTCTGGGCTCAGCTAAGCTCAAAAGACATCAACAGACGAGCTAAGGAAAAGAGGTGATATTACTTCCTAAAACTACCCATTTAAGTCCAAAGTTCTGTCAGTTTCATAAAATGGGTAGAAATTGGCAACAGCAGGTTACATGTAAAATTGATAAGCCCCAACCTTGTTGAATGTCCTTAGACCTTAGGAAAAAAAAACAGCCAACATATTTATTTGCTAACCCCATTCTAATTTCAATATCCAACTCCCTTGAGGCTTAAAAACAATTTTTTTAGGCATAAATTGCTAAGCCCCAACTTTAATTGTTCGCTTATCTTTTGGGGCTTGGAATGAATAGAGCTTACGCCCATTCGATTTGCTTGTTTAAACACCAAGTAACATACATTTTTTAGCCCCGATCTTCAGTAAAGAACTGAAACATCATTATGTATTGCATTTTGCTATTAAATTAGTTTAACGAATCGGCTGTGGAGAGGGCTTCAGGCCCTTTAGCCCCCCCCCCCCCTGGATCCATCACTGGGGAGGAGTGCTTGCCCATTTGGTAATTCTTCTTCTTTTGAATGCATCTCAAAGCTAAATTTTTATAAAAAAAAAGCATTAAAAACCAAAATCGAGTTTTGGGCTTAATCGATAAATACAGCTTCCCAATGGTCAATGAATTTAAAGAGGAAATGGATTTGGAAATTCCTGACAAAATTTTAAATGAGTTGCATATTGACCTTCCACCTTTATTTTTCGGAAGAATACCAGTCAAATCAACTTTAAAGAAAACTGGGTTTCAAATCCATACTCTTCGGCATTGGAAAAGCTAACTTCTCTAATATCGTTGCAGTCTGAGTGTTTTATTGATTTAATATGATTTTTTAATAGAAGAACTATTTTGGAACAAAGAATTCTTTGCCAGAATTCTGGTGTGTTTTGTAGGACGAATCCAAATTTTTGTTCAAATAAATCAAAATAATTCTTTTGCCGTTTGCAACAACAAGCACAATATATGCGAATCAAATTTCCCTACCTACGTTGGAATCAAACCAAAACATATTTAGATCCTTTCCCGCTGCAGAACCAGGTATTCGGCTGCAGCTGTCACAAATTCAACAAGATACGCAGAACAAAATAGGCACATTCTTATTCTTCTCACTAGAAGAAACTTTGCATACACGTAGCGAAGTGCTCCACAAGAAATTTTTCACCAGAAAAGTGCTCCGCACGGCTAAAAAAGATTGGGAACCTCTGATCTAGATTGTGGGTACTTGACGAATTTGTATTTTTGTATGAATGTACCTTCATTAGGGAGGAGCAAAAATGTATGCAGGTTTTTAAAATTTGCTTTTAATTTCAAAATTTAATAGCAACCAAATTGTGCCTTTATAATTGCAAACAAAAAGTGCAAGATATTTGTAATTATGGCGAAGTTTCAAGGTGCCCCCACGCATTTGAAATATAGGCTGGTGAACTAAATTATTTAAAAAACAAAATCGCACCATTACGATAACTTCTATACTTAAAACAGAAACAAAATCTTAAAAAGAAAACATATTATTATGGTATGGTATAGTAAAAACATACAATAGTAAAAAAATTCAAATTAAATTTTTGAAATTGAAAATTATACTTTAAAAATACAGGAGGACAACAGTATTCTGACAAAATTAAAACGACTTACAACCTTTCTATTAGTTTTTTGATACGGACAGACAAATATGTTTCCAAGCATACTTTTTGCACCAAACTCAAATCTATTATCTTTTCTCCACTATCAGCTCCGGTTTTTGAGGTATTTTCCTTTGAAAATGACACAAAAAATCAGGTTTTTGCTATTTTTAATGTTCTTTTTACCATCAGAAATATCTCGAAAACACTAGCAGATGGCTAAAAAAACATGATGCATTGGATCTTTGCATCTAAAACTATGCAAAGAAACATACTTTTCTGGCCCTATCAAACAGTCAACAGGGTTTATAAGGAATGGTACAAAATCCTAAATGTCAAAATTCCGAATTAAAAAATTAGAGAATCCCAGATTCTATAATCCCGAATGCTAAAAATTGTAAATGCATTCGAGTTGGGTCTTGTGAATAAAAAAAGGTAAAGTAAGAAGCTTGCATTTTTAAGTAAAAGCTATAGGTTTTGTGTGAGTAAAACAAACTTAAGCTACCAAATAAAAGAATAAAAAATATTTAAAATTAAATTTAAAATATCCAAAGCTAAATTCATGTAGCTTAGTCTTGTTTCTCCAGCTTAAGCTCAAATTTATGGGAATTAAAATAGCTTTAACTAGAATATTAAAAGTAAAATTTACAAAAATATCAACATAATTGGACCTTAGAAAACTTTTATTCACAGGGCCCAAAATCCCTGTTTGAATACTTTGTTAGTATTATTTCAGTACTTTCAAAGAAACCAAACTGCTATGTTTGGCTTGACTTCTGTTGATTTTTGGATTTTGAATACAGGAATCTCGAATGAAAAAATCCCTAAATAAAAAATAAAAACCTCGAATTATCTACCTACTAACAAGCACAAAAAGTTCTAAATAGTACTAAGCCATTCGCGATTTTGGCATTCGGGATTTCAGCCATTCGGGATATTGTCCATTCAGGATTTTGTCACTCGGGATTTTGGATTTATTTGTCATTTTATCAACATACTTTTGTCCTAATACATATTTAAAATACAATTTTTAATTTCAAAACACGAATTAATATTTGCTGAGATCACTGCTCCCCAGCTGAAAGGCAAAGGAGACTCTTTGAGGCAGAGTTGCCATTGCCCATTTGATAGAAATTCTTAAGGATTTTTCATTGGTTTTTGCTATGGAGCTTTTAGGATTTAACTTTTTTGAGCTTTTCAAAGCAAATATTTCAACTTAAGAGAAAAAGTGTTGACGATGTTTTTTTTTTCAGTTTTCTCGCTTTCGTTTTTCTTTTTGTATGTATTGAAATCAATAATTATGTGCAGTTTTGATGAGGCAGTGAAAATAGTTTTTGGTTTATGAGGGTACAAATATTATGTAACAGAAAAGAAGAAGGATAACGTGTGTGAAGTCTTAAACATAGTGTGCACTTGGCACTGCCACTTAAACATTTACTTTGTCAATTTGAAGAGGTATTACTTTTGTACTGTGTAGATTAACATACAAAAATGGCTTCAAGTTTTTCGAAGCACACAGGTGCAAAGAAAGAGCAGACGAAATCTTAAAACAATGTTAAAAAAGGAGAGAAGTTGTTCAAAATACAGCGGATATTTTTTCTGTCGCCTTAAAATGTTTGAAAGGAAACAAAAGTTAAGGCCTCACCAAAAAAGAAAAAAAAACTGGTAGGAGCGAAGTTAAGGTTGACTGGGAATACCCCTAAATTACTCGCCTATTGTCTTACCCTTTTTTTTGGTGGTGTGGTAAAAGATAAATTCAATTTAGTTCAGTCATAATTATTTTTTACCATAAATATTAATATATAGTTGGTAACCCTATCGATATTTTTGTGAGATTTTCTGCAATTTATAATGCTCACTACATCAGCCCAGGAAGAGCTTTAAATTAAAGATTGCTTATTGATATCCATAATTGTCAGGGTGAAAGGCAAATACCTGAGCTTCCCTGTACTTCAAATATAATAGTAAGTTACAACTCTCAACTATTCGTGGACAGAAATGAAAAGAAACTAAAATATTCTACCGAGTCATAACGTCTAAAAGCCAAATCACAGTCTCGCGTTGAGTCGGTCGGGCTTTGATGGGCTTTTTACCGGATTTATGATAATCTGTGTCGTTAAGCGCATCCCTGAAATTTGCAAAACCGGAATGTAATTTCAAGCTTCGGGCGTTGATAAATTACGAATATGACAGAATAAAAATTCTGTTTCCTTAAATTAACACTATTAAAATTCTTCAGAGAAAAGGGGGACCAAAAGTCTCTGTTATAGTTATAAACAAAAAAGTATTAAAAAGGCTTTTTCGATGAAAGAATTTTCAAAGTAAATTGTACGAGTGGGTCCCATGTACTGGCTTTTATGGTGGTATAAGATTCCTAATAATAATTACATTTGAATACACATTGAATAAGAAAAAAGTTAAAATTATATTTGTTTGCATAAAAAGAACCAGTTCAGATCGATTTTCTTTTTGGTTGTAAGGAACACTATGACACTACATTTTTTCTTCATTTTATTGCTCATCAAATCAATTTAAGTGTCAGAGCAAAACAGTGTTTCTAAGAAAGGGATACATTTCTAGTTTTTCACTATCACAATGCGTCCCAAAAGTTAATATACATTATAAACTAGTGCCCTCTAAGGTTCAGTGTGTATTTACTTTTGTGGGTGAAATTATCAATTTTAAAATTATTTTTAATTTGTAATTCTGAAGTGTCAATAAAAAGCTGCCAGAATCTGACAAATATAAGCAACTATAAGCCACTGATTTCGGCGGATTAGCTGCGAAGCTCAACGATGTTTCAAGCATGTAAATTCAATTACTTGGCTACTATCACACACTTGAACCTTGAACCATCATTGGACCTCAATTAATCCACCGAAATCGGTGCAATTGAGTGCGAAGGAAACAAAATATGTGATTTCACCATTAAACTCATTTAATTTATAAGGAGTAAAAGAAATCATGCTATACGTAAGACAGAATTATATTTTTCGTCCCCTTTGTGATCTTTTAATATTTCACTAAAATTAATTGAGCTCATTTATTAAAATAAGCTTATCTTTCTTTATTTACTTCGGTATATAATAGTTGTGTTTACTAGAGTGAAATTTCTCGCAAATTTTCACAAATTTTCACAATTTGCTTCAGAATCCTTAACAAACAGACCTAATGTGTATAGTTAGTAACCATATATTTCGATTGATAAACTTTTATTGATAATTCAAAATTCTCTTGCTTTAAAGAACGCTTACCAGTGCCCATGTTCTATAACCCTTGCATCGACAAAATTCACCGTCGCCGTGTTTTGTTTCAGATTTCATCATTTCTCGACGTATTTTATCGATGCAAGGGTTACATAACCTGGCCACCAGGTACATAAACACTCTCTCTGAACTCAAATTGATTCATTCATTCGAACATGCCCAAGAAAGAGAACAGTCCGAACAGCTGTCAAATATAAAAAATTTAGGTATTTGGAAATGAAATGAATAAAACAAAAACAATTAATTTCGCAGGAATATTTTGTTTATTCAATTAATAAACATCAAACACGTATAATGATTTTTATTGCTGCTGTCATCGTTGCATTTATTAGTAAAGTTAATCGCAAAAGCACAGTTTTGGTTTATATCAGAAATGTAAAATCGAATTGAATATTTCTCAAAACACTTCCCCTGCACACAAAAAAAAAATGGAATAACAAAAAAAAATTTTTTCAGCTGTCAAACCGCCACCTAAATAGAAAATAGATCTATTCAGGCGTTTTGCTCAGGCTTACGATATTTACGATCGGACGTAAACACGAGGCCTGTGGTTACATTTAAGATTTCCTCATAAGAGTCCATTGTTTCTATTAAATATGTCAAAGTCGGAGCGACCGAACGCTTGATTATAGTTTGGCTATAGGATGAGAAGCACTTTATGAAGATAAGAGATAATCTTTATGGATTTGTCACTTCCATTTAAGAGGAAGTACATTACATACTCAGAGCTGGATATAACTTTTTGGGCCCTATGCGTATAGACTGAATGGTGCCCTTGTTTTATTTTTGCTGGTCTTAAAAATTAATCAAATCAGAAAAATAAAAGAAAAAGGTTCATTGTTGCTCTGAACAGTTAGGAAATAAGTTAAATTAAAATCGGGCAATACATTTTTTTGAATTGAAAAAGTGCTAACATTTGATAAACGAGACGACACAATCCATATTTGTATTGCCCTATTTTCATCTCATCTTTTGAAATCAATACCGTTTTTAATAAATTTACCCTCTCGATACTACCAAAATTGTTATCAAAAAGGAACAAATTTGCAGCCATTTTTTTTAAATCGATACTTGAAGCTTTATTTAACCATTTTGGATACACACAAATACTAAATAACTCCTAAAAATAAAACAAAATGTAATCCCAAAGAAATTTACAATATAAATAGTCAGTTTGAATGGTCAGAAAAGTGGGAATACGATATGACCAAGAAAAAAGCTACACCCGCAAAAATCCGAACCAATTTTTTTTTTAAATGATATCAAACCTATAAAATTTAGAACCCAATTCCACCCACTTTTATAAAAATATTAACTCCCAATGAAAAATAACAAAAAAAAAAATCAGTTTTTTTTTGTCAAAAAAATAAAAAAAAAAATAAAAATATAAATATAAATATTAAAATATTTGTCGTAAAAAAGGCATATAGTATAGTATACATCTGCAGTAAACGAAATTTTTAATAAACAAAATTCAGTCAAATGGTACAAATTTTTTGGATGTTGATCACAAAAAGAAGTGACAAATTCTTAATTGATGACTTTGAAGTTGAACTAATATTATAGCCAAAATTTATTAATCAATCAAGAAAAAATACTGTAGCTTATTTTTCCATGAGATTTAAGCTATTATCTGGAAAAAGTTCCCTTTTCAATTTTGACACTCGAAAAATCGACTTTTGGCCGGACTACTGCTGATACCTGAGCCTGAAATATTCCATTGTCAGTTTTTGTAAAACTTCATGTACTATTTTTTTATTCGTCGCGTGCGTCGTTTCTTGGAGGCCTATGAATTATCCGAATAATGAAATTACTGCTTTTTGTAAATATCGATATTGCTCCCTTTAATGGATGCAAATCAGCTATTTTATTAAACTTTAAATGTAAAGAATCCGTTGCCTACGAAAATTCAAATGCTCCCCTCAAGGGCTCAAGGTCAAAAATTAGGCAGGTGTTCAGTATTTTTTTTTTTTTTTTAAACTTCAAGATACCTCCTCCTTGATCAAAAATGTAAAAAAAATCGAAAGAAAAGAAAAACTAATTTATGTGACTTTCAATTTTCTCAAAAACTAGGAGGCGTAAAACCATCAGGTTAATTGTGATCGACTCTACATTAAAAAGAGTATTGAATTGAAACCAAACTAGTTTTGAAAGACGTTTTATTTTTAATAAGTAAAAAATTAATTTTTTTTTTAATTTTGAGCTTAAAATTAATTTTTTCAAAAAGAATTCTTTAAAGTAACTTAATTTTGAAATGAACTAAAGGAACAAATGTCTGGCTTCGAGAAAAGCTGCTACATTTTGTTCTAAATGTTGCCGTTGTTTTTTAATAGTTGTTTTTCTAATTTATTTATTTTTTTATGTATTTTTTTTTATCCCCCTTGTATTAAGAGAAGGGGAATCAGACCCCTCTCCTAAAGGATTATTTTCTTATGTTGATTTAACCTTCGCAACTACCCACATCCGATACTTTTTGGCGCGCTAAAATACCATCTCACCCCACTATGCGACGGGATATTGACATTTTTGATCAGAATGACAGAATAGCATGAATAGGCATATCTGGAGTACTAAATACATAAAACTGCGGGGTTTTTTAACATGTTTCTTCTTTAGCTCTATTGAACGCAAGGAAAAACTCATTGTATAGACATATAGAATCAAGTCAAGATATACGGCAAAAGGTACATACATTTGCAAGTTTGTCAGACTCACATAAAACTGCCAAATTCTACCCAATTCTGACAAAGTTAGCTCAAAGCTGTAAGCACAAAATTTATAGTTTTTTGGCAAAAGAGAACAAAATTTCCCCTTCCTTGTGAAATTTAGTTTGGGCAGAAGTTGTCAGTTCTTTCTGTCAGTTGAAAATAACAACAGACAAATAAAATGGCTATTGTTTACTTTTAGTTTTTAAATTTTTTCTTTAAGTTATTTAATTTCTTATATTTTGTCTTTTTTTACTAAATACATGATTTTCTTGACATATTAAAAAAAAAGAAAATGTAATTGTTTATAGGATTTTTGTTGATGCCCCTATGTCGTGATGCCTTGGGCCTCAACCTAGCCGGCCTCATGGAAAATCCAGGGCTGTACATGTACATACCTACTTCTGAAAAACAAAAAAACATCTTCATTTTGATCATTATTTTGCTTTTGACTTATTATGTAGTTAACATAACTCTATTAAAAAAAAATGAGTGCCGAATCTCACGGTAAAAATGTCCGCCTTCGAAGGCGTTCTCATTTGCAGTACACAAACCAACACAAAAATAGGTCACCGGATATTAGGAACATTAGTAGGAACACAAACAATGAACCAAACGTATTGTAGTCTTAACCGTAAAACATTACACCTGAATAGGGATCTCTATACCAAATTGTCAGAATTAAAGTGACAGCTAACACTTTGGCTCTTTGACAGTTGCAATTGCAAGCGAACACAAATTCCAAACGTTTACATGAGAAGCACTTATTCATGACAAGTATACTCTTGGAGGATTTGTCAGTTCCTGTCAAGAGGAAGTGCCTCGTGAAGCTTCAAGTGAATAAAGACTAAGTTTTCAAAGATGCTTTGATCATTTTTTCTAAACATTATGCAATGTGCGTTAATGTATCATTTGATTATCCTTATTGCTTGTTAACGATGCACAGTGGAACCGTAGTAGGACATAGGTTAAAATGCTGGTGTTGGATTTATGCTCTTATGTTTCTCTATAGTCTTTCTTAATACCCACACCTGATCCCAAAAAAAAATTCAATTTCACGAACAGAACTTAGCATTGCATGCTTTTCGAACTGGAACATACGAAATTAGTGCAATATCACGGCGCTCTATTTCTAGTAAGTACAAAGTCTCATTTTTTTTAAATAGGTGTGTTATGATATTTTTTTTGGCAATGGATACTCAAATTGAATACGATGTCTATAAGGTTTGTATTATTATTAAAACCACTTCAAAACCAAGAAAAAGTCCCCAGAAATAGAGGGTAACATTTTTTTCTTTTTTGTCTCTTTTTCTCCAATTTAACGAGACTTTTAACAACAAAGTTATGAAAAGTCAAGCATGAGTCATGTTCCAAAATATTCATATGTATATGTTGTTTTAAAAACAAGAAACATCTAGCTGCAACAAGTGCGCTGATTTCCCCCTCCAATTTACAGTTTTTCCATTTGTACAGCGAAGTGGTCATAGGTTCATAGAATGTGAACCATTTTGCCGATTTTGATGAAATTTTCAAATGATAAATAGTTTTATAGAAAATCATCAGACAAAATGTACGCCCACTCACACGCCCATCGTAAATACTTGTTAGAACTTGGGCACGAGTATGATATTTTTGAAGCATTGTTATGTTAATGTGCTAACGTTTCTGTTCACTGTATACACGGAAAGAATTGAAAAAATCACCATTGGAAAACTTGCAGTAGCAATTTACTAATCAAGTTTTATCCGTAAATCAAGGCATCTTGATCCCAAATTAATACAAAAACTGGCAATTTAACATTCAAAACGTAGCAGTTTACAAAATTTGCCATTAAATTTCAAATTTCAAGCTTGTACTTCTCATAGCAAAATACAACTTTTTTGACGTAATTTACTCTTCAAAAGAATAATTTCACAAACAGCATTTAAAAATATTGATTTGAGATAAATATCTAGTAATTTACATGGCTCAATCACAGGTTAACGTTTTTACTTTTTTGTCGCAATTTGCAACTCCATGAGAATAACTGCAAATCACCAACAAAAAATCGTAAATTACGACTTTTTTTTCGCAATTTACTTCTCAATGAGATAAAGCACCATAACATGGAATGTATCTAATCGTTAATGTGTGACACCAATAATCTGTAATGCAATTTAGTCTAGTAGTTGCATGCTCGCTCCGCAACTCGAAGGTTGTGAGTTTAAATCCAAGTAGAGTCAAGCGTAAAGTATTTATTTCAAATGAATTAAATTAAATGTGTATACCTGCAGAATGGAAGGGTAGAGTAAGATTGATCTTTCGAAATCGCAATATCATGAAATAAAAAGTGGTGATCACAAATCTTTTTTGCAAATTTACAAATTGCGCGACTGAGGAATATTTGGATCAAATTGCGATTTGTTGTTAGCAATTTTTGATACTTAGGAGTGTTGATTTACGATTTTTGAGTATCAATATCTTCATTTTGTTAGTTTTGCAAATTGCAAAAAAATAGTCGTCAATTACGAAATCCCGAGCCAAGGTATAGATCGGAATTCGTTTTTCGTAATTTGCAGCTCATTTTGCGTGATCTGATCCAAGAATTCTTTCCGTGTTCATTAAATTATCAAACATTAAATACCAGATGTTTTTTAATAACTAGTTTTTAAGAAAATAGCAAAATACTAAAACTACTTTTCCATTACATATTTTTTTCGGTATTAATGTTGAAAGTAATAAAATTGGTAGTTGATTTGAGTTCTGTTCTTTAAAAATGTTTAGACAATATTTGTTCCTACAAATAATTCACAATTTTTTTGTCCAGAGCACTTAAAGAAGTTTTCTTAATTTTCATGTCATAATACGAGTATCTCTTACACAAAATATATTTATAACAAAATATGAAAAAGAGCACACTATTTTGATATGCTTGATAAAAACATTTTTTTTTTCAATTTGGATTTATACAAATGTATTCCAGAGAAAACAAAATAATTAAACTCAAAAACTTTTTAAACAATGTACTTGTAAAACAAAATATTGTTGTTGAATGTATAAAAAGAGGATATGATGTCTTATGTTTAAAATAAAATCATTAAAATTGTAAAAATTCTCTTGAATATTGCCTTCTCATACAGTATACATTCTTAGATATAGGTTCGCTTGTTTTTTTTACATTTGTTTTTCACAACTATGAGCTTAAAATTATTTTTTTGAAGAAATTTTATTTTAAATCGTGCCTCCTCACTAAATTGGGGGAGTAAGACCCCCACTTTTATAAAAAAGGGTTACATTTTTTCCCCTACGAGAATTTTTTGGCGCCAAAGATATAGTACCTACATTTTGATAAATACTGGAAACTCCAAGTGCCACCTTTAGAAAATATAGTTAGCGTGTAAGGGTGTGGAAATTTCGTCAGAGGATTAGTCAAAAAAGTTTTTACCGTCCCTGAAAATTTCATCGAAATCGGTGCCATGGTTCAGATTCTATGAACCTATGACCGCGTCTAGATACAAGTGGAACCACTGTGCAATCGATGTTGGGGTAAGATAAACAGAAAGATTAATTCACAGAGCACTGCTATTTTTTCTCCTTCGACTCTCTTGAAAATCTTTAAACAGAAAATTCTTTAACCTTTTCTTTTGCGTTGACAGACAAATCTATCAGCGCGGTAGAGATGACAGATGCCTGTGAGTTAATCAAGTAATATGGTCCCCTGAACATATCTGTTCAAAATGTTTGTAGAAAAACAACTTTACACGGCTGTTCTAATATTTGGTCGAATTGAATTCGTACGGAAATCAAAAAGAAATCCTTATTGAAAAACGAACGGATCCACAACACAATCCACCATTTTTTTAAGTTTTCAATTCCGGTATCTCTTTGTTGGGCGTTTTCAATCCGTACAGATTTAATTCGACCGAATATCAGAACAGCCACTTTACATTAAAATTAATTTAGAGAATGGATTTTCGGCTTTTTAAAAAGCCACAGCATGACAGTTCAAATATTGCCGTTATTTCGTTTTTTTAAACGATTTTTTTTTTTTAGAAAACTGCCATTCGTCTAAACGGAAGGAATAGTCCCACTCATTTTTCTCGGTCCAATCTTTTGTCACATCATACACAAAATACCCAGTATATGAAAGTACTACGTTTTTGTACGCATGTATGGCCACTGGGCCATTTTGTGAAATTTAAAAAAATTGTTGATTTCTTGTATTTTTTAAATTAATGTTTTATATTCAGAAACAATTTTTTTTTTAAATTACAATTTGTATCAGACGAGATGAAAAAAATGGATGGAAAATAAATTTTTAAACCGTTGAAATATTTAGTTCTTGCTTCAAGTAAATATATTCAACTCAATTTATAGAAAAGGTCACGTTAATAAATTTCGATTTTTAAGGTGTTTTTGAGTATTGCAAAATCATTTCCCCTGCGTCGAGATCCACATATAAACGTTTTTTAATAATATCTTGATATTTTGCCACATCAAAGAAAACTTCCTTTTGATTTCAGAAAAAATAAGGGTCCAGTTTTTCAGTGTCAGATAAACACTTAAACAGTTTCAAGGTTAAAACCGTTGAAATATGTGTTTTAAGTCAGTTAAGATCTCGAGTACCTACTAACTAAACAGATATTACTGACTGAGAAGTCTGCAAAAATCTTTGAAATCGATTTGAACACAATCAAATATTGATCAGGGTTAAGATTTTATAATAAGCGCGTTTTTTTGGAAAGTATTTGTTTCTTCTAGGAAAGTATGAAATTTTATAGATAGTTTGAAATTGAACCAATTAGAACTAAAAACCAAAAAAGGATGCTAAAAAAGCGTCTCATAAATTGCGTGATTTTTGTTTTCTTTCATTCTTCATTCCGTCAATTTTTCAACTTGCTATAGTTAACTTATCGTAAGTGGAAGGCGATTTAAGTTTTTTCAAGTCCGTATTTAAATTAATATATTTTTTTTACTTTAAGACGAATTAAAAAAAAAATATTGCTAAAGCTCTATTAAGCTTTCATTAAGTTTTTCTTGAAATATATAAAGAATATGCTGCCACTATTTCCCACAGCATCAAACATCCACTGCTGAGCTAAAACATCAACCCACCAAGGTTTTTTTTAGTACAAGGACTCGGGCCCTCAAGCGGTTAATAGTTTTATTGCAGATGAAATTAAATGTGGTTTAGTCCTGTTGTTGGTGTTTTCCCCGGTTTTATTGAAAACTTCCCCTTGCCGTACTTGCTATAATTCTATTACACTCTCAAAAAAACTCCCCTTTCTTTTTTTGTAGATTTGTATGTGTACAAATAAAATAAAAACTGCTTCTGTCTGTGTGGGTTTGTTTTTTGTTCGTGTTGCATCCTTTAACATTTTTTTTCATCAACAATGGAAGAATTCATATTGATTTGGTTTTGTTTTTTTTTTTTTAATTTCAAAGTAAGAAAACAGAATTTTATTAAATTCTTACCTTCCATATCGATGATTGGATGACTCTTGCCCGATTTCCTGTTTTGGTACAGGCGTCACAATCGCCGGATGTGAGTTTAGTACATGATGCGGTGAAGTATGAACCGAAGGCAACAGACTCGGTGAAAAGCGGAATGAAAAATCACTAAAATAAAAAAATTAAAAACACACAAGATTAAGAAAAAATACAATTGGATCCTTAATGCAAAGGTTGAAATTAGAAAGGATAAGCTCCTTAATGATGTTGTCAGTAATTGAAACAAATCTCTAACCTTGATAACGTTGTGTTGATGGGTAGGGATGAGGGATATGGACTTCTAAAACTAGACGCTGCTGAATACACGGATGGGGTATGCCTGTAAGATAATAAAACAAAAATTAGTAAAAACATATCGACAGCTTTGCTTAAAAGAAAGGACAATCGACAAAAATGTATGGAAGGTGGTCTAGGTACCAATAAAAACGAGACGTAGATATGTCGTTGAAAAGGTATTTGCATAAGCAGTTTATTTCAAATTTCTGTGTGAAAAAAGTTATTCGCTTGTCAAAGTTTTGTGAGTGCATTTAAGTATGGAAACAATCTATGGAAACACATTAGAATGTCCTTAAATATTAAAATAGCTAGCAAAAAACTTTGTTCATACAGTGATTCGAACTGAACTGCTATGAAAGTATCGTATGGGAATAGAAATACATCCAATGATATATGCATTATCAAAATTGGTTCGATCAGTTTAAATATATTTTAATAAAGATTTAGATATTTTTAGAAAAAAAAAAGAATAGTAAAGGGTGCTTTTCTTAGACGTGTGGTTTCCAGTCTGGCAATACTTTTTTCGGAGTTGGTCACTTGATTTATGCTCAGTTTGGTTTGCCGTTTCATAATGAACAGATTTACTTATGAGCAACGTTTGCAAATCGTGCAAATTTATTACCAAAATAATGGTTCGATTCGCGCGACGCATCGCGAAACAATCAATTTATTGAAGGAGACTTTCGGTGAGGCGTAAGTATATTTGTTACGAAATGGCAAACCAAACTGAGCATAAATCATGTGACAGCTGTCAAAAAGACCAACTCTGAAAAAAAGTATTTATGTATTTATGTATTTATGTATTTATTTATTCATCTACGGATATAAATCTTACAGATTACTAACAATTCAAAAATAGTAGGTACCTAATATATATACATATATATAAATATACATACATAGATAACTTAAACTTAATGTACAATATTTTGTAATTTAATTTTAAATTCCAGTCTGTTTATTGAGAGATCAAGCTCATTACATAAAGAATTGAAAAGTTTTATACATCTAGAAAAAGATTCATTGCAACCATAATTGTATCTATGTCTTGGATTTTTTAAAAACTGACGTAGACGCAAATTTCTTTCCGGAATATAGATCTCAAGGTAGGTAAGAATTGATGGACACTTAATACGATATGAAAAAACATCATGCACAAACAATATACACTGAACAGTCCGTCTTTTTTCTAATGAGTCAAGTCCAATCAAGGCACACCTAGATGCATAAGAAGGGGGGTCAATTCCCCACCTCAGCTGTCTGACAACAAATCTTGTAAAAGCCTTTTGAACTCTTTCAATACGGGTTATCCCAATAGACGAAGAAGGACACCATACAATTGAACAATACTCAAGAATAGGGCGAACTAAAGACATGTAAACAGATTTTAAAGCATAAGGGTTGGAGAACTCATTGCAGTTTCGCTTAACGAAACCAAGCATTGAATTTGCCCTTGCAATAATATAGTCTACATGTAACGAAAACGACAACTTTGGATCAAAAATGACTCCAAGATCACGAATCTCAGATTTGCGATCAAGAATCTGGTTGAAAATTTGGTAGTTGTGTATCGTTGGAACTAAGGTACGATGTGCCGTAAAAACATAACATTTTTTTATATTTAAAGGAAGAAGATTTCTTTCACACCAGACAGATAAAATATTTAAATCATTTTGAAGATTTTGATGATCAATTCTATTTTTTATGCAAAGATATATTTTTATGTCATCAGCATACATCAAACATAAAGCATTCTTAAGAAGAAATGGGATATCATTGACGAATATATTAAAAAGAAGTGGCCCAAGGTGACTTCCTTGAGGAACTCCAGAAGAAACTTTAATGATACTTGAGACGAAATAACCTAGTTTCACACATTGCGTTCTATCAACAAGGTAGCTGGATATCCATTTCAACAGCAAACCATGAATACCAAAAGCTTCAAGTTTAGCGATAAGAATTTTATGACAAATTGAGTCGAAAGCTTTAACAAAATCTGTATAGATAGTGTCAACCTGGTAGCCCGATTCAAAGGAATCGGTGACATATCTACAGAATAACATGAGATTTGTTGAGGTGGATTTACCTGACATAAATCCATGCTGTTCAACACAAATGTGTTCTTTTATATTAAAAAATAGATGATCCTTAACTATAAGCTCAAATAATTTAGGAATTGCAGACATCTTAGAAATTGCACGATAATTGACAACCAAATTTTTTGCAAGTATTATCAGACTAAAAACCACACGTCTAAGAAAAGCACCCTTTACTTTCACTGCCCTAATAAAATGGCATTCTAAGATCGTAAAAGGTTTTTGAAAGATATTGAGACTTCAAAAAGAGTAGATTTTCGAAAATGCTTGTGTTTCGGACCCATAATGATTCGCACCGCGACCCAAAGGAAGAATTTACTTCCACTTGGGTAAAATTCCAAGTTAAAATTTTTTAACACAACAACAACATAAAAAGTCCACAGACGAATCTATAAAATTAATTATTTGGTGGCATAATAGCTCGTTGATAGCCAGGGCCTAGCAGGACGACGATTCGGAACATACGGTGAGTCTTGTGAACTATTAGTTTCGATTGTCTGTATTGTCTGTCTATTCAATCCCCAGTGGAATGACCTTTAGAAAAAATTAGGTGGTGAGAATTTTTCAAACGGGAACCGTTTGTAAGAGTGGTATTCAGTAAGCCGTTCAGTAAGAGTGGAATTCCATATCTTTGGCAACATGCCAACATTTGGTAGACTCATGTCGACTCCAAAAAGGTTGGATAATAATGGAGAACCCTCAGGTCAAGTAAACAAATGAACGAGATTAAATTAAAAATATTGATAAAACCCATAATTACTGATTCTTTGGGACGACACACCTATTTTTTTTGCCAACTGAAAAAGTCAACAATTAACATTCTGTTAATCTAAAATATATTAAAAAGTTATTCCAGGATTACTTCCGAGGTCTTGACAGAAAGCCGATGATTAAAAAAAAATTCTCTTTGGCTGTAACGTAAATTCCACGATTTTTAAACATATTTAAAGGTGTCTGGCTGACATCAGGCCCCACTGTGTAGGTGCCTGGCAAAAGTAGCAAGAAGTTTATTAAAGCTTTTCTTAAAGCATATCAAGAAATAAGCTTTGATAAAATAGCTAACGTAATTTTAGACGTTTAGCACTTTATTATACCTCTGAAACGCTTCCGGGTTAAAGGTGTGCTAGTGTGCATTCTCACAAAAAATTTCACCTTCGATTTAATGAGTATGCCTCGCGACTCTTGGATCTTACTCTATAAATAGTTTTGATTCAGTTTTTTATGCAGCAGTTTTTCGAAAGTGTAAATGATTGTTTGCAATCTCAAGAATTTGGGTTATAACTCAACACCACTCTGCACAGCATTTTTGTTTTTTTTTTGTTTTATGCGAAATATGAAAAAGTGGTGCTAAATTGAATTAAAAGAATCACCATTTTTTGGCAGAGACGAGCTATTCAGCAGATAAAAAATATCAAATAAAAATAAATTTGGTGGCGCAACGGCTCATGGAGAGCCAAGGTCTAATGACTTACAACTCTCAAGCATTCATGTGTGCGTGTTATTGGCAGGAATGGAGGGGACCTATATTTGTTTGCCGAGTCCGAAAGGCTAGGTGAAAAGCACTTGGTCATGACAAGCAAGAGGCAGTACCTCGGAAAAAACATTTCTGTTTTTAGGTGGCAGCCGCTGGGAATCAAAACCCAGACCTTCGGCATGACAGTCCGACGCACTAACCATCATTTCAAATAAAAAGTAATAAACAACTTTTTGAATGATTGAAAACTAAACCTCTCGTTGGAACACCCTTTACTGTAACAAATTTTGGCAACAAAATTTAATATTTTTGGAATATTGTCCCACATTAGTGTTTGGCAAAAACGAGGGGTATGCACGAAGATTGTTTTTGTAAGATTAAAAACTGTTACCAAATGACGAAGCCTACTTTTTTTAAGAATTTTTTTTTGAAACAAACGCAACGTTTAAGTTTTTTTTATAGGTATTTGTTTCGTAATAAAACATAAATAATATAAGAATGCAATAAAAAGAGACAAATACTGCAGGAACAATATTTTAAATTTTGCGCTTTTTTTAATAAACAGTACCCCCTACTTTCCCGGCCAGGTGTTTTTTTTTATTTGATTTGTGTCATCGTATAAAGAAAATGGTGTCGAGAAAGCACATTATGAGTTTATAATTTAACACAAATTTGTACATAATTACAGATTTATTGAACACACATGTAGGTACAAACACGACAGATTAAATTACACAAAGAGACTTGAATAAATAAATTTAAAACAAAAACAAAATATTGTAGGCGAAACACGAAATACGAATTTTATTGTTGTTTAATTTAATTGCAGAATTAATAGCTATAATAAACGATCAAACCACAAAGATACAGCATAAATAATGAATATTTATTTTATTATTCAGAGGAAGTATAGGTAGGGTATACTCGTTATTAAAAAAAAATAATTTTTACGTTTTTAACTAATTTCATTATTTTACTATGTTTTTTTTTTTTAATTATTATTCTTATTGGAACTTACCATGACGCTACTTGTGACATATCCGGACTCAGCATAGGATATGCATATTGACTTGCGGGAAATGGATAGATCGCGGGCCTTGTCAGACCTAAAAAAGATCAAAGATAAAAATTTAAAAAAAATTTATTAATTTATTGAGTACAAATGATAAAATGAGAAATAGAATATTATTTGTTCACTTTGTTTCCAGAACAATAATCATAAATATGTGGCGACTATTTACACGTCACTTAGAACAATACAAATTGGATGATATCTTTTGTTTAAGATACTTTTACATAAATAGAAACAGCGCTTTGGAAAATTGCAATTAAATGGCGCCCAGCAATCAGTGATTTTTCAGTTCCTCCGTAAAAGTACTCTTAAGAAACATTTGATTATTCGTGATGGTAAAATATGAGCAGCGGGACCTTTCTATAATTCATAGGATTTTTTGGAAAATTTTTGAAATGCCAAATTTCTATATAAAAGATTTTTCTTCACGACAACAATCATCAAACAAAAAAAAAATCAACAACCGTTTTTGCAAAGTATTAGCATATTGTCAAAGACATGTCCTATCTATATTTATATCTAGTCAAGTGCAAAAAGGGCAAAGCCTTCCCCCTCTAATGTTTATAAGGGTGACCATATTTTTCTTCATTCTGCACATTTGTTCATTTAAATTTTTCTTTTAATTCAGAGCTTTCTGTGTTGGAATATATTTTTAATTTTATTTATTCATGAATTAGATTTAATTTTAGTGGCGTTTTTATTTTTTAACTCAAAGCAGATCACGGATCTGTCAAAACAAAATCCTATGTTTTTTTTAGCTCAGATATATGAGAGCATAAAGTGTTTTTATTTTTTTTTTATCGGAGTTAGCTCAGAGCTTGCTCAATTAGCTCAGAATAAAATGACATGTGTTTTGACAGCAAATTGTAAAAATTTCACGATACCACACACCTATGATATGACAGTTCAGTACTCAAGTGTGTTTCATAATTAAATCTGAGGGCTCTGATCTTAATCTGCTCAGAGCTCTGCTCTGATTACTCAGCCTTTGCTTAAAGCAAAAAAAGAAAAACGGCATACTCGTATGTAACAAAAATTGGCTTTTTAATTTCGAAGGGATTCTTATAGTTATATGTATTTTTGTTTTTAAAGTAAAACAGACTTATTTAAAAACTCGATTTAACGACGGAGTAAAGTAACTCTGACTTTGCAATGCCTCTAATCCTGAAAAACTTATTTATACAAAAAAAAAACACAAGGAATAGAGGTAGACTAAGCTAAAACTAGTTTCTTTAAAGTTATAAGACCGTAGTAGAGCCATTTTAGTATAAAAATGTCATTTTGAAATTTACAAAAATTTTTGTTTATCTGTTTTCAAATAATTTTTCTAAACCATTCATTAATTAAAACTTTACCAAAATTCAACCAAATCAGAAAGGGTTTATTTACTTTTTTTAGTAACTATATTTGTTGTTTTTTTGACATAAGGAGGGCGTAACTAAAAAAGCTGGGAATTTTTTTATAAATAAGGATAAGTTTGACGTGGCGTAAAGACGGAGAAAGTGCTTCGATTCGGTTTAAGTTTTCCGAGGTTGAAACGAGAATGAGTGAAATCTTATAAAAAAGGCTGAAAGAGTCTAAGAAAGATTTTACTAAAGGACTAACTTTAAGCGTATCGAGCAGAACTATAAGAATGTGGACTTTAAAAATTTAAATTCTTTACTCTACAAACTATTGTGGACAGCGTGGTCCTATATTGCATTACTGTTAGTTAATGATCTCGATCTTTCTGTCTCAATGTATAAATTTAAATATTCCTTGTTCACATTTTAAGAAAAGACCATATAATATTTAAATTTTTTAAGAACTAACAATAAATAAGTTAATATTCATAAAAAGTTAAAAGTTGAAAATAAAAAAAAAAAAAACACAAAACGGTCACCGCAGCAAAAATTATACTCAAATCGAAAGAATACAAAAGGAATATCGAAATCCTCATTCTTCTTTCGATTGTATCTTCTACCAAGGACCCTGAAAAGGATGTCTATACATTTTACATTCACAAGCGGATGGTTATTATTATGATTCTACTTGTCGTACTATAATATCATATTTAATACTCTATGCACCATTGAGTTATGAGGATTTTTTTTTGTTTGCATGAAGATTGTCCGTTTAATAGTTGGTGTTATTATTGTTGAATATAAAAATGTTGTCAGAGGGTTTTTTTGTGTGTACGTCGACGTTGGCGTCGTCGTCATCCTGATAGGTCTTGGGTCTTGGCATTGTGCGTTTGGTTATTGTATGATCTCGTTTTGTTATTAATTCAAGTGGAATGCAATAATCGTCACATGTTTGCTATTCAATGGAAAATAATTGTGCAGAAGTGAAGCAATTAATACCAAAAGGAGCAGTCGAATATTTTGATATAACATTTTGATTTTTTTTTTGTATCTGCGTACCATTATAAAAAAGGGCATATTTTCATCTTACGAAAAGCTTTGGCAGGTGAATATTGAGCCTTAGGTGTATTGCGTATTTCCTTTTGTTTACAAATACAAAATTTTAAATATCAAAATGGAAGAGTAAAATAGAGCCAAGTTCAACATTAGTGTTGTGTGGATAAGGAAAGAATATCTGTCCTTGGAAGGACGTCAAATTGGACTCAAGAATAAACTGATGAGCATTTAACTGGTGACTTTTAACACCTTTTTTGGCGACACTGAAAGCAGTACGATTTCTTCGATACAAATGCTACCCATGAATGCGGAATGGGAGTGAGTTCTGCAAAACGACAGGAACACTTGGCCAATGCTACTAGATCGAAATTTAATGAGCAAATCCGAAGGACAAGGCTGTAAGTCTGAGAACGAATATGTTAAAACTGAAGGTATTGTCAGCAAAACAATTTAACAGATTAGAAGTTAAAGGCAAGATAGATCGTTGATGACTATAAGAAAGTATAGGAGACCAAACAGAGCCCTGCGGTACAGCAGTATTTTTTTATTATGAATATCAGATTTGAAACCATTCCTAATACAAAGAAGAAAATATTCATCGATACCTGATGCACACATTTTCGAAAAGAGAGCTTGATCCCAAGTTGTACAAGACGCTTTTGAAATATCAAGCGCAAACACTCAACTTTTCCTAAATTTGTAACACTGAACATTTGGAGAGGCACATAATATGTTTTAATATATTCAGCCCTATCATGAATTCCATATCGTTATCGGTAACTATTATGAATCCCAAAAAAGAATTCACCAAATTCTTTCGTAATGGCAATTCGTATGAGATTTTTCACTACGATGGATTCTGTGATAGGTTTGTTTTGGGATTCGTAACATTTTCTGATTAAAATGGAATTCGTGATTGAGCTGATTATATCGTATATACTAGAGCTCTTGAAGCCCGGGCACTCTCAGACCCGCTCTGGTATCCAAATACCCGGTAATTAGCCGGGTAGGGCCCAGGTGCCCGGGTACTCGACAACGCTGATCATTAATGAAACTTTTGTTCTTCGTGGCAAATGAATAAATCAGCGTTACCATGAACTTGGGAAGAAGGTGCAATTGGACGCTAGACAGAGCAGAAGATTAACCTTTTTTTAGAAACAGAGAGGACACTGCATAAGCTGAAAAGCTTATGCAGTGCTTTTGCTAGCTTTGAAGACCAACTCTTCATACAATCTGAGCCAGCGAGTTTGTGTATATCGAGATCTTTCAGAACTCTATCAACTGTTGGAGTGCATCTTTTGCGTTATTCTTTGTTATCACACTCTCTGGAAGCGTTAAATTTACAGTCAACTGTGCTGGATTGAATTTTTTAACATAAGGGTTGTCGCTAAAAACGAGAGTTTAAAGATATTCGGATACCTTCAAAATAATAACTCCGACTCAAAATGGTCTCATCCTCGATACTAAAAGGTGATCTTTAAACATCCAGCATGGATACAAGATTGACTCCTCAAATAAATACAAACAACCACATGGTGTCTACCGAGAAAAAAGGGTTCGGGCTTATCGGCGTAAACTATAGACTTCCCACAGAAAATTTTAAAGCAGCGTTAAAGCGCACGATCTTGGAGGCCAATTAACGGGTCCATAACGTGAAACTATTCGGTTACCAAACGTTTCCTTCAATAAATCAATTGTGGCACGAGCTGTGTGACATGTTGCTTCATTTTGTTAAAACCACAGCTCCTGCATATCATGGTTGTTCAATTGATGAACGAAAAAGTCAGTAATCATGGCTCTATAGCGGTCACCATTGACTGTAACGTTCTGGCCAGCATCGTTTTCAAAGAAGTACGGACCAATTTTCCACCAACCCATAAAGCACATGAAACAGACAGTTTTTGTGGATGTAACGGTGTCTTGACATACACTTAGTGATTATCATCACTCCAAATACGGCAGTTTTGTTTATTGACGTATCCATTCAACAAAAAGTGAGCTTCATCGCTAAACAAAATTCGCGCGATACGTATATTGAACAGAACCATGATTTTCAAAATAAATTTGCACAATTTGGAAGCGTTGTTCAGGCGTCAGTCTATACATGTTGAAATGCCAAACCAAAATAAAAATAAATCACTTCAAAACAGACAAAATGGCCGGCAGTTAAAATAGTGTTGCCAACTTAAAGTTCTAAAGTTCTATACGTCTAAAAAAAACACCCTTTCCACAGTCTGGAACCTCCAGGGAACTTCAAACTTTTGTTCATATAATCTAATCGATTTTGAGAAAAACTTAAGGAAATGATACAATATTTTATTACATTTCTGTTATTTTTTGTGTGAATACTTTTCGAGTTGAAAATGTCAACATTCATCGAGTTTAAATGTGCTTGGTTGGACCCAATTGCACTCGCTTTTTTGAAAATTCAAAAGTTTAGATTTTGCCAAATCGTCCAGCACCGACTGCAACTGCGTTCATTGAACTATGTTCCTAAAATTGTGAGTTTATGAATTGAATATTTTGACAGCTAAATCCAGTTGCATTTCTGTCTTTATTATGTTAACACAGTGAAACAACGACAAATTTAGTTATTCTTATTCAATTTTTTGGGAATTTTATGATTTCAAACCGGTCGGTTAATTTTACATATTCAACAAGAAATAATGAGTGCTCCAACAATCATTATTTTCTGTTAAATAGACTTACAAAAATCATTATAAAAAATATTTTTTTTTAGATGCTGGGGTTTTAAATTGGCAACATCATTTCTTATGACAGTAAATTTGAAAGCTGACAGATGATGTATGCCTGGTAAATTTTTCCATTTTACCATGTAATAGACTCTAGAAAAACACTTAAGAACTGTAATGTTGGCTGATACCTATACGGCTCTAGATTAGGTTAGGTTGAAGTGGCTGCCAGTCGTGAAGACTGACACACTTAGACCATAAGTTGGTTCATTGTGACACCAGTTGTTGAAAAAACTGCCAGATTGCGCTACATTTTAGCCACCAGTGCGTGCCAATATTTCTGGAATAACGTTTTAACACAAATTTGGGAGAATCGCCAGTAATAGCCCAGTAAAAAAAAAAAAAAATATGAATGTATCTACAAATTTGTCTGTGTGTATAATAAGTACCTCAACGAATAAAGCCTAGTTTACAGTTGTCATTCGAAACAAATCTGAATCTTCCAAACAATTTCCCACCTATTCTGTCTACCAAATTGTGTAATATTCAAGGCAAAATATGTTTGCCTTTGCCTAAGCCAACCATTGAGTCATTTATTTACTCTAAATCAATTAACTATACCTAGGCCAAAAAATGGAAAATAATTATTTTTAGATGCAAATAATGCCTTGAGGTGAATATATTTTATTTTATTTTATTTTTTTTAAGTGAAAACTAGCCATACAAAAAATTTTGTATCCACCACACTTTTTTCACATGCAAAACAATCGCCGGTCCATTGTGACATTTCATGACAGCAATGGATTTCTTTGCATGAAACTGTAAACCAATCATACAAAAATTAAATTTTGCATTTCGTTTCAATTGTTTTTGACATGAGAGAATCTTTGCATAGATTTTTTTTGCGCACGGGAACTCTAAATTAGGCTTAAATTTACAAATTTCGAACAACAAAATACATTTTGATAAACGGTGTTGAAAAACACAAAGGTGATTTTCTCGGCTCCAATTGCACTTAGTGTAATATTTTATATTTGAATTTATAGGTAAGAACATCTAATAAAACTTGTGCTTTTCTACATTTTTGACATCTCTTTTCAGCGAAAAAGTTACTGTCGAAAACTTTGGAAGTTTGTAAGTAACAAATTGTTTTTATTATAGATTTTCCTATTTTTTTGTATATTAGGAATTTTATTTGTGTTAAATAATATGTCTAAAATAGAGCTTTGGAAAGTTGCTAATATCCAGCAAAGTCCCACCTGTATGTGTTCATATTTTTGAAACAACTGATTGTCCTAAAAAAAGATTTTAATCACATATTTCTTGCAGATAGAAGAAAAAGTAGGAATTTAGGAATTCTCATAGTTAAAACAATACGCTTTTCAGATAGAATGCACTTCTCTGATGATTAAAACAACTCCAAAATTTCAGTAAAGTGGAAATGTTTCCAAAGTGTTTTATAAATTAAGATTTTTCTAAATAATGTTTTGGACAACTTGTTTTATTACATCAAAACAAAATCAAATACAATAAAATTTAATCAAATTTAATTCAAGTAAATTGAAATTCGATTTTTGAGATGAAAATCACACTTTCCTATTCAAAATTCAATTGTACCTTTTCAGAACAAATTGATCTCTTCCTTGATCTTTATTTTACAAAATTCTTGCTTTAGTATGTGTAAATGTTGAAATGACATCCTATTTAAATAATGGATATTATTTGCATATTGAATTTGCCTTCTTCATTTCTATTTACAAAAAAGAAAGAATGAACAAAAAAGAAAGCCTACATATATAACAAAAATCCATGTGCAAACAAAAGAATAATGCAAACACAGAACAAATGTACCAACAATGTCACCCTGTTCCTTGAAATCCATGTGAATTGATAATCATTGTCATCATCTACATCATCATCCTTGTCATTTGTCGCATCCTTTATTTGACATAATGAATGAGTAATTATATTGCGTAATCCTTGTGCAGCACGTACCATACCATAACCAACAACCCCGCATCGAATACAATACACACAATACTTCTGCTGCTGCATGTACATTGTACATAGGCATAGTTGTTGAAGGATCTACGAAATTGATACTTCGAACCCTTTTTTTTATATTTTATTCTTCCATCATAGAAGAGAATCCTTTCGGATTCTGATGATGATGATGATGTTACGAGAGATGCGATGATAGTGTGCTGATAAAAAATCCACTTAAGTTCCGTTCCGTTTCTGATATCATAAGGTACATCATGTATAGTTGCAGTTTAGTATCAGGACCCCGGCTAGAGACTAGGATCAAACACAGGACACACATCTATCCAATATTCATAAAGGTGACTGTTTTTAAATAAATTAGAAGGGGTTCCTTATTTCTAACGCTGCTTAATGGCGAACATTTGTGTTAGTGAGATCCTCACGGGCTGGATATTTTTGGCTTTACCCTGTAATGTCTCGCCTTCGTCATCCTTAAAAAATAATAGAGACGAATCAATCGATAGAGGAGGGTGCTGTAAGCGCTCTGTCGCTGTCGGGCTGTTTGTTCCGCGCCACCCCTATTTTCTAAAAAAAGGGGTGGTGGATTTTTTTCATTTTTTGTATTTAAAATTAAAAAAATCAATTTGTATCTTGGGAAAAGAATTTATGCACATACATGCGTGAACAACGATGTACATTGAGTAAATAAGAAAACCAATTCGACGAGAGAGAGAGGAATTGTTCGTCAAAAAATAATGAAAAAATCTGATTGAACATTTTTTTTTTAATTTCTTATAACAAAAGGCGACCGTCGTCGTTGTTGACAACGGCAATAGTGCGGACGACAATGCCAACCAAACCACATTTTTTAAAAAAGTTGGAAACGGATTTAAAAAAAGATCAGCATCGAGTTGATTGAAAATCCACTTCAGTAATGGACAAAAAAGAAACGACCCACGATGTAATGTGGAGGATGGAAATGATGGAAGAAGTCTGTTGTCACAAAACCGGCCAAAGAGGGATTAAAAAGTATTGCTTAACGTTGATACGATGATAGGATGGGCATTGATGATGATGATGCTTTCTGATGGTAAAAATAAGAGTTAAATCAAACAAAATGGAAAATGCCTGAATTTTACTAATACTTAAGACGTTAGAAATTATAATTATGTACTTATTATGTTGACGTTGTTTAAAACTACTTCTTATATAGAACCGAAATTGTGACTCACTTAAATTTAAAATTCTATTATCTCGATATAGAGTGTTGAAGGGTGGGGACTTGTGGTGACTATTACGATGAAATTCAGAGCCATGCGATTGCTGAACTCATTTCAATCTATCAAAGTTAATAGTTTGTTGCTTGGAACTTCGAGAAAAACCTCTAAAATACTAATTAATTAATTTATTGATGTTAATTAATGGCAGTTTTTTTTAGACTGCAATTTTCCACTTATTTTTTTTTTTTCCAACGAACGAAAGACGCATTTTTGAGTCAATTTTCAAAAATGACAAGTGAAAATATTTCAAACACAAAAACTACCTCTGATTTAGATTTTAAGATTAGATGGATTACTTTATTTCTTTAAAAGTAATGATAATTACAAAGTTTACAGTAGTTAATTGACATAAAATCTTATTAAGGAATGGCGTTGGCCGTCACTTTAGATGGCAAATAAATAATAAATTCAAAATATTATGCCTTTTTTTTAAAGAAACACAATTAAAAGGAAAAGTTACATGGGTTAGGATTTTTTTTTATAAAGTAGTAAATAAGTCTCAATTCTTCAATATTTATAAAGTAGATAATGATTTAAAATTCTTCAGCTATTATTTCGGCTCTGTAGCTGGCAGCTTCCTTGCAAAATGCGGGAAGATCTTCTCAACCTTCACTTTCGTTCAGAATATTCAATGTTTTCTCCAGTGTAATCTTTGTGCAGCCAAAGAAAACTCTTCTGATCTCTCCAAGAATTGGGCACACTGCGATAAAATTGAATATGTCTTCCCGAGCTTCAAGGTTGCATAAAGAGCAATATAATGGAAGATCACCCTGTGTGGCTTAAAATTTAAATTAAGCAGTTCTCATCTGGCTTTAAAAACGGTTGATATGACAAAGGAGCTGCGCTTGCTCTTTAAATTCCTCTCTTAGTTTCTCGTTCAATCTCTTAAAAATGCATATAAATTCTCTCTCCAATCAACCAAAACATTAAGTTGCAGGTTGTATTTACTTGCCAAAAACTGGCATTTTTTGAAAATAAAGATTTCGACGCAATAGCATGCATTACAATAAGCCTTGTCAGACTGTTCGCAGGATGAGACATTGCTTTAATAACAAAATCGAAATGAAGCTTCAGAGTTGCTATAAATAGAGGTGCCATTCCTGTTTCTAGTAAAAGCATATAGTTTGGAGAGTTAGATGGCAGTTTAAATAATCTCTTCAGAAAAAATCTTAGCATTTTTTCAACTTCTTCACTTTGTTTGTATCCCCAAACTTGCGCTGCATAAAACAAAACTGATTTCGAAATTGCTTCAAATAGTTTATACTTGGCACTAAAACTGAGTTTACTTGAACTTATGCAGGATTTCCATGTGCTATTTAGCGCTCTTAATACTAAGGTTGGACGATATTTTTATACCGAGATACTCGTACTCCTTAACGATTTCAATTTCTTCCCCAGCGTAGCGTCCTCCAGCCTTTCTAAATATCATTATTTTTTACTTACTTAAACTAACATTAACAGTGAGATTCCATTTCTCACAGTAATCTTCAGGGTTTAAAATCAAGTCCTTGAGGAGGGTCCGATAATAGGACTATATCATCCCTATACATAAGCACTCTAATCCTTCTTCCAGCAAACCAAATTCCAACGCAAAGCACTTCATTCTGGTCGTCGAGAAATAAAATGAACAAAAGAGTACTCAACACATATCCTTCTTTTACTCCAATTGTTGTTGAAAACCATTCGGACATATTTTTTCCATTCCAGATTGTAAGTCTAGATGATAAGTCTGGCGTACAGAACGGATGAGAAAATCTTTAATGAGCAGTTCAAGAAAGAAATACCTCTATAATTCTCGGCAACATTAATGTCAACTATTTATGAAGCGGAAATAAAATTGCCTTGCGGAAGACATGTGGTAAAATATTTAACTTAAATATGTGGTTGAATGAAAAAATCAACATTATTAATGCCTCTTCAGTTAAACTTTCATAGAACTCGAAAGGTATTCTATTTTCCCCTGGCGCTTTGTTTAATTTGGATCAGGTGCTGCACAGCAATAATCAATCGTAGACGAGCCTTGTGCAGCTAAAAAAGTTTTCTCCCCACCTAAATCACTTTTAAATCTGCCATTTACAACTGTAAGATCAAAAGATTTACAGAAATCCAACAACTTCTTCCCATTTCTATCCAAAAAATTGTCTTTGGAGTTTCTTTCAAACAATAAATTCGATGAGTTGGATAAAAATCGTTCAGTTCAACACTGGTCCAAACCAATACTCGCATTCAGGTCGCCAATAATCACTAAATTATGTTTTCCAAAATAACTACCTCTGCTCGTTTAATTCCGAAAACTGCCCACTTAAGTCCAAAGATTTATTTTTTTGTAAATGAAGTTTGATAGATTTTGGACTAAAATTGGTAGAAATTAGCAGCAGATGACAGTTCATAAAAAACGAAGCAAATGGAAATAGCTGTCAATAAACTGACAAAAGCGTTTGTGAAAATTTCTTTGTAAAGACGATCGATTAAAGACACAAGAGGAAATGAACTATCAATTGTTTCATTGAAAGACCAAATCATGATATATGAAATCATGAAAATTCAAAGACAATTGGAAACCAAGAACTTAGGTAGAACTAGAACAGGCGGAAGCCAAAGTACGTGCGTGGTTGTACGAAACCGGGCGAAAACAAGTATGACGCCCACATAATTGCGAAGTGCGGTACTCTTCGGTACTCTTCGTTAAGTTTTCGTAAACTTTCTCCTGTCGGACGGGAGACCGCTCACCGACCGCTCTTTCGTAAGTGGACGCATGCAAAATCAAAATAGTGAAAGCAAACTAGAAAGAATTTGGCACTTGGTGCATAGTTTTCAACTCTACCTCTAGTCGTGCATCTTGGAAGAAAAAAAAACTTACAATGACTCATCGAAAAAACGTCTCTACGAGCTCCTTGACAAAACCTTAGGACCAATTGTACAAACGTGGTTCAAATTTTGACCCGTGCTTCAGTAATTTCAGATTAGCAATTTCAGGCTATAATCTGAAGGTTCAACGAAATGACATTCAACTACAGAAATCATCAATGTTTTTTAAAGACTTTTTCTGACACATTTTTCTCGTAAACTTCAATTAAATTCTATTCTCGATTCTGTTTTTTGTTACGTTGTGCTGATGCTAAGCTCTTACCCTAAAATTAAAATATTTCTTTTGTAGCACCTCGTGGCATGATGGTAGATGCCGAAGGTCTGGGTTCGATTCCCGGCCGCTGCCACCTAAAAACGGAAATGTTTTTCATGAGGTATTGCCTCTTGCGAGGAACTGACAAATCCTCCAAGAGTATACTTGTCATGAATAAGTGCTTCTCATCTAGCCGTTCGGACTCGGCAAAAAATTGTAGGTCCCCTCCATTCCTGCCAACAACACGAACACAGGAATGGTTGAGAGTGGTAAAGTCACTAGGCCCTGGTTCACCACGAGCTGTTGCGCCACCAAATTATATTTATAACAAGCACTGTTCCATTGGATTCAGATGAGTCTGTTCTTCAGTGAAACCAAAGTTTCGGGAGATACCTTTCGTTCTGGAGATACCTTTTGGGTAAAATAAATTTTATATACGTCCTTAAGTGCAATCCCTAAAGCCACGCACCTATACAAACAAATAAATAACAATGATATGCATACAACAAACCTTTTTTTTACTTATAATTTTCAAATTTTATTAACTCTCACAAATTCATAGTGATAATCTCACTTAAAATATTTTCAAAAGTTATACATATATCGAAATCCCATGGGCGACTAGTTGGAGATTTTCGATTGAAGGTTCGGGATTATCCGTAAACATACAAATTACACAAGTACAATGCCATCAAAAATAGCCATCAGGGAAGAACCCTCAGCATACAATTTTTTCGAAATCAATCTCCATTAAATGCACTCATGATTAATCTTTCCATTACATCAATGAATTATTGTCCTTCCTAATATTATCCTCTCTGCTTTTCATCTTGTCATGATGTTTATATGCGATAAAATCGCAATAAAATCAGAAAATACCACGAAATATTTTGACAAACCTTCTAATAGAATGTTAACTAGTCGTATACCTATCTTTGAATGAACCCTGCCGCCTGAATCTCAATAACATCAACGAAACTAAACCATACACATATTAACGGGGGTTGTGAAACATGCATTAAGGATGATGCCTTACAATCTTGTGTTTCACTATTGTTACTTAACTGTAATCATAAGCAAGGATTTTTGCCTCTTTCAGAACATCTGTATAATACGAAATTCATATATCCTCCATAAAAAAAATGCCCTGTGATGGGTTGTGTCAGATAAATTGAACATTCGTATGACACAACAAAGGTGCATTGTAGAGACGGCTTTGTCCAATGATGTGCACAGTGGAAAAAAGAGGGCGGCCAGCCCAGCGTAAACAGTGATATTTAGAAAGAAGTAGACTTTGGAACACACATAAACAAATAAGGCCCTCATTCCGTAAAACGATTGTCACCCGCGGGTCGTCCCGACGATATAGTTTCAACGATAGTCTTGCGTTCTATTAAACTGAAAATGATTATCGTTTGGACGTTAAAGTTTAAAATCACATTTTTGTTTCACGTAAGGCGAAAATCGTCAAAACGCTATAGAGACGATATAGTTAAATACTATGGGTAGGTATCGTTTGTATTGATTAAGAAGTTTGTAGGTGGTTGTAGTTAACTGACTGTGTAGCCACTGTTATTTGACACCATGTCTTTTATCATAAACAGAATTGCCAGAAGCCATTCATCAAAACACGATTCAAACGCGAAAAAGTCACCATTACGATTTGAGGCAATGAAATACATTATATAAAATGAATATAAAAGACAACGATGAGCGGGTCAGAGACATGATTAAAAACTTGTTCGTACCTCAATCGGAAGACATGTGGTTTTAAGGGCTGCAACACATAACAAACGACTCGCGGTACTAAAAGAAGTATGTTGACGTACGATTGATTACTTTCACGAAATAGACCTGTTTATTGGCGAACTCTTCTTGCGATTTGATGTGATTAGTTTATTTCTTTTGGAAATATATCATGAGTGCGCCAGCCGTGGAAGCTATCCGAATGCTGCGCCTAGCCAACAGTGAACAGGATATTTTTGGTTTTAACCTTAGTTCATCTTCCCTCAGAAGAATTCTTTATTCCAATTAACCTTAAACCTTCTTTTATAAAAAATAATTTAAGCTAGATTTATCAGATTGTTTAATTTGTTTTATTTAACTACGAGTATCTAAATATTCTTATTTGCTAGCATTTTATATTAAGATTTTTTTTTTGCCAATAAATAAATAAATAGATAAATAAATAAATTAAATAATTAGACACGAAATCATATTCAAACACTGCATAAAATTATCTGTCGATTAAAGCCAATTTAATGGTTATGCATTCGAAAAAAAATCAAACTCGAAAATATGGTAAAAATTATCTGTCGATTAAACAAAAAATCAAACTCGAGATTTTGATCAAACCTGTTATTACGATGATAGGAAGACGAAAAAGTGAGTCTCAAACTCTCTCTGTCTACCTGTTAGCCTTCTTGTCCAAGAAAATTAAAAATTTGCTACGAAAAAAAAATCCTATAAAGCTCAATTTTGGTACATACAACTTCTTTGTACCCTGCTTTCTAAATCCTGGAAAGTCTCCATTGATTGGTTGGGTGCTTATTTTTAAACGTTTTTTTTTTTAATCGGATTTTTTCCATTTCTAACAGTTTTCTCCAAAACACTTAAAACCAAAATTCTAAATATTAATCGATTTTCTTCAAACCTATGTACCAAAGCGTTTCTTGGTCATTCCCATACATTTTTTATTTTTTTTTTTGGAACCAAAAATAACTGTAGGTACTTGCCATACAATTTTTTAAAGCCATTTTATAATCTTAATTTTCTCAAAAACGACTTTTTCGTACAAAAAACAACAAGTTACTTTAAGCAGATGCTACGTCTGAAAATTTCAAGATGGTAAATAGATTGGAAACCCAAAACAAAAAATCTCTTCGCTGAAAATCTCGCGAATATTTTTAAACCATTCCCAGCACGCTCAAAGAAGTAAGAAGCATGTGCCAACATAAGTAGGGTTAGGTTAGGTTAAGTTAGGAGGGGTGTGCATAGCGAGGAAGCCGTTGCATACACGGGGGCCTATTGGTACATTGTGATCCCCTTACATAAGTTGTCAGGTTTTGAAAGAAATGCCTTTAATAGCCCCAAAAAAACTCCAATTTATAAGAGACGCATGCCTTAAGCTTCCCATATACGACAGAGCCGAAAGGCCCCGTGCCGATCCAAAATCGGTCGTGTGTGGGGATTCATTTGGATTATCAGCCAATCTGAAATCCAATCGAGTCAAATGGATCAGATGACTACCTCGTGCATGGCTAATTTTAAGCTCAGATATATGCCACATCATTGTAAAATAATTGCAGAAGCTATTGTTATAACATCTAACATCTTAAAGACCAATATCGCTTATACCAATCATGGCAAAAATTTTCGAAAAACTGCTCCTTAGAAAAATAAAAGAAGAAAGAAGACTAGTTCTAAGCCATCAGTTTGGATTTAGAAATAAACTTTTCACGAAAGACCAAGTGCATAAAATTAAGGACTTTGTTACTTGAAGAAAACCAAGTATGCTCGGCTATATTCTTAGATGTTGTTCACTTCGAACTAGAGTAGACTTCCGTATAGGGACATTCTCAAGCAGTATGGCGAAATACTAAAATCATCCGTTACAAATCGATAAGAACAAAATTACTGGTAACTAAATACAATTGAACCCGGTGTACCACAAGAAAGTGTCCTAGGACCAACCCTGTACCTGTTAAATGTACGTTCAAAGAATGGGCAAATCTGAACTGTTCTGTTTCAAGAAAAGCCAACTTCACTTCATCGCATCCATCCGCTTATGCGAAAACAGAACGGACTAAACCAAAAGACGAAGCTTCTCCTACACAAGCAGCTCATCAGACCAGTCATCACCTACTGCTTTCTTATCTGGTACACGACGACAAAATCACACATGAAGAAACTAGCAATATTCGAGAGGAAAATCCTGCGGATCTGAACATTACTGCACTTCGACAGGATATGAAAAAAGACGTCAGCAAAAAGAGACTCTATGAAGAATCCAACATTTTACAACTAGATAGATACCTCATCCAATCCAGCAGAAGATATCTACAAAACCTGATGAGCCACCCGGTAAAAGGAATTGTGTTAACCTGCTAAGGCATCCCAAACAGCAGTATCTCGAAGCGATGGAACAACTAGATGAGGACATTATTGCACCCACTGATTGATATTATTTCTACGCAGACCCAAGGTCAGCTCACTACCGTGGCTGAAAGCCTCACTCAAACTAAGACTTAAGGCCAGTTTGTTCACAGTGGGTTAAATCCGCAATTAGACTATCTTGTATTCTGTTTAAAAGAGTGTTTGGTCAATCAATTTTCAGTTTGATTTATAAATCATGGTGTTTCCAATAACATTTCCATTTCCATCTGTCAAATCAATTGTCACTATTTCTATATATCTCTCTTTAACTTGGTCTAGCGTGAGTGAGCTTTTGAAAGAAACATTTATTTTGTACAAAAACACGGACAATCAGCATCTTGAAATATAATTTTGTATCTTATTTGAGAATTGAGATTATTTCCTATTAAATAACTATACAGGATAACTACTCACGTGAAACTTGTTTTTATCTTAATACCTACAGCTGATTGATTTTTGCAATCTTTCCAAAAACTGAGTAGTTGAAGTGTAGGTAGAGCTGGCATTTTGTGAAACCTAGTGATGGGATTTTTTCCCAGTTGTAGTAGTAGTAAAATCTTTACAAATTTTCGTCTTTCAAGATAGACGATATTGGGTTTCTCTTTATTCTTATTCTTTGTTCGTAGAAATTGGATAGATTTCGTTTCTCTTTTTTATACTCTTGCGCTTTGGGAATTAGCACTGCCATAACCAATGATGAAAAAACAAAATTCCATGAAATCTTTGATTAAATCGTGCTAATCAAACAGAATTGGCGAACTAGTTATTTCTAAAATTGAGTGTTCAAATCATGGATTCTCTATTTAAAATTTTGCTGAACAAACGCATTCAATGATAATCAACTGGAATAATTATTATTAAAGTTGACAAGGTGTGAACAAACTGGCCCTTAATCTTACTCAAAACAAGATGTTTATAAATATATTGATTTTTTAATTAGCAATTTTAGGTGTGCAAACAACTGGTTTTTTTTTATGATCTTATTTATCTTATACCTATTCAAACTTCCATAAAAAAAACAGTGTTTTTGAAATATTTAAAGCCGGCTCCATATGTACTAGATTTATTTTCAAACAAGCAAATTTTGATTTGAGTCTTTTAGCACCTACAAACATTTTACGAATTATTTTAATTGACATGAATTGACATTAATTTGTATATGGGTGATTCTACAAAAAATGGAATAAAATGATGATGATTTGGACATAACACTTTTGGAAGAAAAAAGTCGTAAGGCCTAACTATATATGAACTTTAGAACGTCCTTTCACTAATTGAAAACGGCCAGCCAGAAAAATTTGAAAACAGGAACTGAACATTTTTTTAAACTTTTTTTTTGCATTTTAAGCCATTTTTTTTAGAAAATCATACCCCTCCCCTTAATGGGGGAAACTACATCCCTTCCATCACTAATTTTTTCTGGTTTCGACCGAACCTGTTCCCTCTAGCACTTTTATACAATTTATGCAAAACATCCTGTGTAAATTATCACTAAATTTCTAAACCACTTGAAAATAAGAGTAAATTCATGCGATCCAGCCCTTTACAATTTACAAGTATTTAAGAAGAAAAGCAACATTAAGTGAGTATATTTGGGGCCTCAAGAGATCAAATCAGTAATTAATGGTCAGGGGACTGAATGAATGAATGAAGGATTTGGGGTATAAGCACACTGCGACAATTAAGATCTATTGTGCCCCCTGCAGCTGCATGAAGTTGCTCATACTACAGCACGTCCTCCAAATTTGTTTCCTTGAGGTACTTGAGTATTTTGAGTGTTTTTAGGGAGGGTATTTCGCTCTCCTCTATCTGGTGATTTCCCAGATACCTGTGTCTTTGATACACGAGTGTATCACATCTACCTAGTATATGGTCCGGTGTCTCCTCATGAGCATTGCAGAATCTGCACGTGGCGCTGTTCTCTTAGCCAAGAATGTGGAGGTGTCTCCTAAGCTTACAGTGGCCTGTGAGGAGACCCGTTATTATTCCAAGTTTGTTCCTATTTAAGCTGATACAGGACTGGAATCGTTCTTGGTTGTGAGACCCAAGTTGAAGTTTGGCCTGTCTTAGCTAAGGGAGTTCGTTCCATCAGGGGACTGATTATTTTTATAGTTTTTGCCACTAAAACATGTTAACGCATTGTAAGAAAAATATAAAAAAACTTATATAATTAAGGTTAACTTAGCCTATATTGAAATGCTAAAATATATAGGTACCTGCTTACATATAAATATTTTCCGTAAACACTCATCAGGGTACTGAGAAACTGAACGGACAATCCATGACCTACCACACAAATGCCTTCTTAACAAATGAAATACCGAACGGGCGGGCGTTAGATTCGAAAATGATTTTACTGTCACCAGACTTAATGCTTCACGCTGCTAGATCTGACACTTGGATAGCTTTTCAAAGTTAAGGATATTTTTGACTGTTTTTTTTTTTTTTTGAAGCATTTTTTTGATAATGAAAATATATCTGATCTTAATAATTTTGTCTGGCCAAGTAGACATAAATTAGATTTATAGTTATAAAAAGGTCAAAAAGAATACTTGAACATATATTAAAATATTAGCGGAGCCGTCAAAAATTCCATCATTTTTAGAATCACCCATATATTCATAAAAAAAATTTAAACTGTAAAATTTGCATTGGTAAACGTAATTCAAATTTTTTAAAATACTATTTAGTATTATTAGATTAAATATTTTCCAGTAAATGCAAAAACTTATTTTTTCAAGCTAAAGTGATAATATATATTTACATATTCTCTTGTCTTAAAAAAAAATAAGAAAAAAATACAAGGAAACATACTTCTCCCCCACTTAAGTAATGAAGTAATTAGTAAACAAACTACCATTTTTTTCAATATATTCACACAAGCATTCACATCTATGAAAGCACCAGTTAGATATGAATTTATACTTTTTTCAACTTCCAACTTCTTTGGAATTGAATAAAAAAAATATAAAACAAATTAAAAATAAAAAACAAAAGAAAACATTTCTTTTTTTTTTCTTTAATATTTTTCTATTTAATTTATCAGCTTTTGTGAACTAACAAAAGTCCTTTTCATTTTTTTTTTAATTGAAAGAGCACACATATTCCTTGTTCATCTTATGCTTATCGTATAAAATAACGCACCCAGAATCATCATAATCTTTTTTTTCTTGTTTCCATCGTATAATGACGAATGCTGAATGAACAAGGAAATTGATAGAATCCCTTTATAGCCACATACAAAATAAAATAAAGATAAAGAAAAAAAAAACCCTCTTTGAGATGGGATTTTATTTTAATTGTTCAGTGCAAATTATAATAATATTTTACTAATACAACGACGAAGGTACATAGGTAAAATTTAAATGGTTAATTTCACATGCATCGATTCAATATTGGAGACATTGACAACAAATTACACAAATTGAATAATCAATGTCGCTTAATAGTGTAGATCACTATGTATTTGGCTTACGAATATAAGACATCAGTTCGTCTGGGTTTGCGCTGGATTGTGTCACCAGTTCTAGTCTGTCGGTCGGACGAATTGCGGTGAAACCTTGTACTTACGTGAGAAACTCTGACACAATAAGAACAGAGGATTTTTTGGCTCGGCACAAGCACTCACATTCCCGTAGGATAAGAAACACGATCTCCGGGACTTGTGTGGTCTAGGAGCCTCGGTAAATGGTAACCCTCAAAGGCAACGAGTATAACTACTAAAAATGATGTATTCAGAACAAAGCCATTACTTACCACACATTTCTACGTGAGAGTAACAGATTATGGGCACTGCAGTTATCAGAGTTTATAGCGAGCACCTGAGCGAGTGCATTCATCTACAATCAATAGTCCCAAATCGCGATCATGAAAGAGGCAGCCGAAACAACCATTAGCTTACCAACCACCGCAGAAAAGGAAAACGTTGTATCATGATGAGTATGTGCATCCGAAATAGGTAACAAAAGATGCTATTAGGAGTCTGCTAAAGCTGCAAAAAGCTAGAGCAGCGAAAGAAGAGTATTGAACAAGCCAAAGAAAGGGCCTCCAGATCAAGGATATCGAACAGCTTCGCAATCGATCGAACACACGGAGTTTTATAAAAAAAAAGCCACACAACTAGCTTTTGCAAATAGGACCGTAACCGAGGCTGTTTAAATCAGCGAGGATATGCTTGAGATCGAAGAACATAAGATGTATTCAGCATCATTTCCAATAGCTGCTAAATGGGCATCATGTCGAGCGGGTAATACAGCGAGAAGAGAATCTACCTCCAGTCATTGAAGAAACTTTTCACCACCCAGAAAAGATACAAAAGTTAGACTGAGCTATAAGGAAGCTTAAGAACAACCAGGTTCTTCTGGATTGCCAGTTGAACTCTTAATATTCCAGATAAGCGTTACATACAAAAATGTGTATTGTTCATATAAGCATACATTGAATTAATTAACTAAACTCAGAACCTATTTATCGACTTCAAAGCCGCATATGTAAAAATTCAACGTCTGGAGCTCTATTTGCCGATGATACTGATCGAGCGATTTCACAAGAATGTTTCAGCCAGGAGAGTCTTCGAATTCTATGTCCATGTCTATTCCATGTTCAGAGCGAAAAAGATGGCAGAAACTTTGCTTTAAAGACCAAATAATCGCGCATGCTAAAACGCTTGGTCTAGATGACTTATCTGACAGCGTGTCCAGGATCGTAGCAGATGGCAGGCACATGCCATGTCTCAAGCAGTGACCCGCTTCATAGATCGGGCGCCGATAAGGCAAGTTATGTTTCTTTGAGAAACAATGTGCGAGAAGGTCGAATGGAAGAGAAGATAGAACCACGAACTCTTTAAGGCGTAGCAAGATGTGGAAATTCTAAACTCGTCGAGTACATTTGCTAGGTCGGATCGAGCGAATTGACAAGAATGTTTTAGCAGGGAAAGTCTTCGAATTCTAGGCCCCATGTTCAGAGCGAAAAAAATGGTGGAAACTTTGCTTTAAAGACCAAATAATCGCGCATGCTAAAATGCTTGGTCTAGATGACTTATCTGACAGCGTGTCCAGGATCATAGTAGATGGCAGGCACATGTCATATTTCAAGCAGTGACCCGCTTCATGGATCGAGAGTCGTTTAGGTAAGTCATGTTTCTTTGACGAGCATCCTGTATTTTATGTACGGTGTGGTGACACTTGCTGCTCTCCAGGCTCTTATGAGACACGGAAACAAGAAAACTTAGCGAACACAGCCAGATAGCCAACCGCATTAAATGAGAAGTGAAGCAGTGGCAAAGTTTTTAAGTTTAAAATTGAATATATTATTGGGATGGAATTTATTGCATTCCTGGCCTACAAAAAAAAACATGGCTATTGTCAAACAAAGCAAATACTGAGCACAGTCATTCATACGACTCGAGTTTTAACTGTCATCGTTTAGATGCATAAATTGTAACATATACCTACAGCAAGATTACTTTTGATGTTTGCATGTAAATGACAAACATTTCACGTCTAATTAGCTGCATATTACATATAGAAATCCTTTTTTTCAACCACCATCAGTATCACATCATAACGCTTTTTTGCTGAGCACAAAAAAAAAACAATTAGAATTGGAGCAAGTAGGCGAATCCTTGCAATTAATTTGTGTTTTGCTGGCGGTTATTTTAACATAGAAAAGCGTTAGCCTTCCCCGCACAATAACCATAATTAAGAGGAGTTTGTTTGTTTGAGAAAAATGATGGAGGCGTGTCGGTGTTTATGACATATTTTGTGACAATTAACGTTCATCACACTTTGGTCTCTCTATGTATCTTTCTACATACAATAATTATCACCATATACTATTTTTATGATAAAAAAGGGTTAGGGAGAGAAAAAGGATTCGAATTCGTACAGGAACAGAAACACGCTCTATATATCTATTTCTCTACATCCCCTAATATTTTTGTTCGAAGGCCATATCATCTTTAAAGTGGAACTCTGTCATAAGTCAATTACACTCTCCAAATTCACACGACATCAGAAACGATTTCATACAAAATAAAACACGTAATAAAAACTGTGTGGATTAGATGCTTGGTATTTATGGATAG